>JAQMYM010000035.1:24787456-24808417 GCA_030014255.1 Parauchenoglanis ngamensis
CACTGCTGGCAGGTTTAATGGTGCTTTTGAAAAATTGAGTCATTTTCCCAAAAGCAGTAAATAAAATTAGTTGTACTTTTACATTTCTCAGAAAAAAAACACGATGTAACCACGTCTGCATCTAAATCTTTCAAGATTTTCTTTAATACTGATAACATTGTTTTTAATGTAAAGCTATTGTCTTGTATTTAACTCGATTATTTATAAGCTCTTTGGCTGCCAGTTTAGATATGTTTTCTTGGGAAACTGAAACCATACGTAACATAAGATGACAGCGCAGCAATAAAAATCTCAGTAAACACAGATTAAACACGGTCGTTTTGGATTAAGAATAGTAATTCTTGTCTCTGCTAGTGGGAAAAAAAAACGTAGTGTATTCACAGCTGGTTTTAATGGACATAAGGAGAAACTTTGGGTTAGCTATGACTCATAGGAATCCATGTTTTCTGTTGACAATTTATCTAGGTCCATTTTAAACATAGAAATTGCATTGTGACCATCTATTAGAGATAAAAATTAATTCCTAAGCTAAACAAGTTTTTGTTTTTTAAATCACATCTCACTCCAAAGGCAGTTCACTACGGCTTTATCTCCCTCTCCGTGTTGATCTGCAGGTCCTTAAAGATGCACATACTGTGTTAAAAAAAAATAAATCTTTCTCTGTATATCTGTACAGGAAGTAGATCCAGGACGTGTGGACCAGTACAGGTCTGTAAAAGCCAGATAAAGACAAGGTGACGTTCTCGTTTGATCGGCCAAATCCTCAATATTTATCAACTTTCTCTTTATCTCGCTAGGAAAAGTTCAGTTTCTGACTTGATGAAAATGTTAAGGGCGATCCTAAACCTCTACACAAAAGGGAGCTTTCATCAATTATTAAACCGGCTAAACATTTATAAAAGGGTGCAGAAAAAGCTGTGGAAAAAGCAGGCGTGCAATCAGCAATAAAAAAAAAAAAAGAAACAGCTCTGCGGATGCTCTTAAATTAGTTTTTGAACAGCATTAAACAGAGATATTAAATGATATTATTAACATAAGTTTTAAATCACCCACTATAACCTTTACTCGCCCACTGATTCTTTGAAGTACGATTAGAACCGAAATGCTCCAGTTACCTTAAAGGTCATGTGACAGATACTTGGCTCCCTGAGGAACACTGATGAGAACAGTTTGACATTTAACCCAAATTTGACATTTAACTAAATTTATCTTGGCATCATGGACGCAAGAGGTCGGGACACTACCTCTCACTTCCAGCAGAGGTCAAAATTGTTAGCTTGTTAGCACAGCTGCTAACAACCACATCCTGGCTACTTTCTAGTTTGAAAGGATTTAACAGCTCATGTTATCAGTGTTATTGCCTACCTAGCGTTTGTGGAAGAGCACTTTTGCCTTAACATGTTCAATTATTAACTTATGATTTCACGTTGTCCGCCAGTTAATCCTCTTTGCACTCCTGATTCAAATATATCCACTCGTAGACTTCAACATACCCGTGTTATGCATTCTTAATTAAATTGTTCACCTGTTTGTGTACTTTCAGTCATTTAAAGACGATGCCATGCCTGTAAAATGCTAAATCCTGAAATATTAATGTGGCATAGCTAAAACATTTCTATTTAGCTATTAATATGTGCTTGGGCCATTTTCAATGTAAGACGTATGCAATACTGATATAACACCACATCCTCTCAAGGTGATTAGTTGTCTAACCACCCAACGCTTGCGTATTTGAGTTTTAAAGATTGACAATGGCCGCACCTACCTGGTTGTTTGCAACACTTTTGCTTGACTAAATAACACTTAATAGGTAGATAACAACAGGCTGCTGTTATTTCCTTAATTCTCACCGGTTTAATCCTTAAACTCTATTACTGTTAAATGCTTATTAGGAGGACTTTCATTACATTGATGTCATTACTCCCTCTGGCTTCACTTACGTAACTATACTAGCCATTACTATAATCACACTATCCTGTTTCGTCCAGAAGAGGCTGGGTTCCCTTTTGAGCATCTGTTTCCTCCTCATGTCGCCCCAACGAGTTTTTTTCTTGCCAGTATCACCTCTAGCTTGTTCATTATTGATCTAAATCTGAATTTTGTAAAGCTGAATTATGACAATCTATATTGTTAAAAGCTCTACACAAATGAAATGTATTTCAATTGGAAGAGTACCTCAAGGCCCATTTAATAACTGAGTGAATGAAGAAGTCAATGAGTGAGTCGTTTGAGTCAGTGAGTCAGGGACTGAGTGATAGCCAATCAGTGAATAAGTCAGCAGGTGAATGAGTCAGTAAGTGATTCAGTGCATCACTGAGTCAGTGTATGATTCAATACGTGAGTCAATTAATGATTTATTTAGTGAATGACTGAGTCAAATGTTGAATGGGTGCGTAGGTGAATTTGTCATTGAGCAAGTAATTCAGTGCGTCACTGACTTGGTGAGTCAGTGAGTGATTAGGTTAGTGAATGAGTGAGTCAGTGAGTGAGTAAGTCAATCAGAGAATGAGTGATTAGGTGAATTATTCAGTGAGCAAGTCCTTCAGTGAGTCACTGACTCAGTGAGTGAGTCAGTCAATAAGTGAGTCAGTGAGTGGGTCACAAGCCAGTTCCATGAGATGCTTTCCATCTTAAAATATTATTATTAAACAACTTGTATTCCTTACTTTATATATTCAACATGTGCAATTTGCCATGTTGCCTCATGGCAAGGTTAATCATCAAGATGTTTTTTTTCTTGTTCTGTCCTGAAATCATGCAGTTACGTGATCTCAGGACACACTGACCCTCCTGTTACCACCTCCTCCATCTGCTCTCATGCCAACAGGGACATTAGTGAGTGCATCGCTCATTAGAGCTTACGTTTCTAGCAGGAGCACAGCAGAGCACAACATTTTAGCCCAGCAGGGGGGGGTTTAGCTGGAGACGTTTAAGAAAACCGTATGAGGAACCCTGCTGGGTGTGTAACCTTGCTTTTCTTTGTGTGTTCTCAGAATTCTGCCCTGAATGCCAAATGGAGAACTTTCTTGTTGAGATTGGGTCCATTGTTTGGTCAAGACCTGAAAATAGAAACTCAAAAAGCACTGTGACATTTTCACATAGGAATAAAAAATGACTTGGTGTTAATGGTTTCCTTTAAAAAAAAAAAATTAAAGCAAGAGGACCCTACAGGATACAGGCTAATTTCTCTTTCACTGTGTCAAAAGGCATGTGTTTGGGCTTGTCCAGTCTGACATGTGAGGAAATGGAGCGCTGTATGTGACCTGAATGCAAATCGGTCTCACCTGTGAGGTTCTCCTGTAAACCTGCCTTTGTTCTGTCAGTCATTCTGAAGTTGCTCCCTTCCTGCTGTCAGATCAACATCCGCAAAATCCTGCTTTGTCACATAGCAGCCCAGCAGGCAGCTCTGACCAACAACAAATTCACTTCTCACACACATTGTGTAAGGGTCTTTACATTGTTTTTATGATTTTATGAAGTGGGAAAGCCTGGGGGAATTTTGAGTAACCTATTTGTGTAACACAGTGCATAGAAATGAAAGTAAAAGAAGTACGATTGAGTTTAAATGATATGTAATATATTGTGACGCATCCTTACTCCTTTCAGCCTGAGCCTTTTACTTTGACCAGTCTAGACAATTTATGATCAAAGAATTGATTTTTTCGTCATTCTTGAGACGGACCAGATATAAAACTGTCCTAAAACGGTTAGCTCACTAGTATTTCTGTATATATTGCTCTGCTTTTAACATGCCAGTCACTTGCTTTGCTAAAATACTTTGTCACAAAGCAGCTTCACAGAAATCTAGATGTAGATTTCGATTTCTAATCAGATCAACAGTCACAAGGAACAACTTCTTGAGATGACCTGTGGAAGAAACCTCAAGAAGAACCAGACTCAAAAGGAAAGTCTAACGGTACTAAGTGTGAATATATTCATAACAACCACAGTAATAGCTTAAGGAACATGATATACACCAGGAAATGTGTTGACAATGATGATTTAACGGCTTAATTTGGCCAAAAACTCCTGCTTTCTGCTTTGCTCGTGCAATGTGGGCTTTAGATCTGCTCACAGAGGAGCTTCTGAAGGCAGGAATCATGGCAGCTAAACACAACAACACAGCACAAATAGAAAGCCAATTTCTCTATAAATCAGATCCAATTACTGACAACAAGAGTGAACTCAATAATACTACAGCTCTTACTGCCTCACTGCCTGATGAACACCTCTGCTCTCACAGTACACTGGATATTCTGTATATCCATTGATGAGATAAGGACAGTCCTGAATAAGATACACACAAACAACGCTACTGGCTCAAATTGCATCCACGGATATGTACTTATGGCTAAGGCCATTCATCTGGCTGTTACTTTCAATGACCTTTTCAGCGTGGCAATACATCAGGCTACTATCCCCACCATCCCGGTGGTATCACCCCCACTGCACTCACCAACATCATTATGACACATACAGCGGCTTGCATTAATATTCACACTGAAAAGTTTCACAATTTCTGTGAAACCACTAAATTAGTTCTGGTGCCATCAGAAATCACATAAATAGTTGAACGGAGTTCAATGGAGTGCGACCCTGATCTTAACATCAATACATCCAGGTTTATTAGAGAACATACATAAACAAACATGCATGAAGAACAACAGGCTATCAAAACCAGAGGCTACATTCACATTAACAAGCTGAAGTGACTCAAATCTGATTTTATGTGGAACAGATCTGATCTTTTTAAAGGGCTGTGTGGACACAGAAATCCGATCTTTTCAAATCAGGTTCGAGTCACTTTTATATGTGGTCCTGAATCCGGTTCATATCCAATTTATAACCATGTGACATGAATGAGAACGGGCAGATCAGAGTTCATGTGGTTATTTACCTATACGCATGCGCTGAGCCCTGTAGTCATCTACCAGTGCGGTGTTCTGTCGATTTGTGCTTTCTATTGAGATATGCTACTTAGTGGTTGTGCATTAGGTTTAAGGTTAAGATTTCATGGTTAATTTTAAGCTTTAAGTATTAGAGGTAAGATTAGGGTTAGAGTAAGGGCTATGGCAAGCACTACGAGTAGTACGATCAAGTTTATTCCCTGCTATGGGTAACATTTTTCAGGCTATGGTAATATTTTTGATCAAGGTAGCACATATGATCAGAACACTGGCAGCACAGTTAAACAGCAATGAAGGAGAGATACAGAGGCAGAACTGCTTGCCATCCTCCAGAGCAAAACATGATGCATACATTAGCTAGTAGAGTTACCATTTTGTCAGTTTTAATACCCTGAGTCATCTCACAAATGGAAAAAAAAGGTTTTTTGCTGTTGGTGATGCAGATGATTCGCATGCGTGCGCATGCGCGTTGTTTCGGAGGACAGACTCATTCTCATTAAGGTTATATACAGGTCACATGTAATTATGAATGCGAACAATCAAATCCGATCTGAGAAAAACCTCTGAATGGAACAACGAGGCTTGTAATGTAAACATTGTCATGGTTCCAGAAATCAGGATCTGGTTATAAAGTATTTCCTTGCATTAATGTGGCAACATTAAATAAAAAAAAAAGTTAAAAATATGGCATGAACATGATTCTTCCAAGAAGTGGCTGTCCACCAAAAGTAAGTGACAGTCTGTGAAAATCGGTGGCAAGACTCGTTGCTGTTCACATATGGTCCAGATATATTGGTGACAAGAAATATCCCAGAAGATTTGTAGCTGTAATTGCAGCCAAAGGCTCTGTTTGTTTGTTTGTTTATTTATTTAATTATTCATTACAACTGATACATGAGTTGCACTCATATTGGTTATATAGACAGATTAATGAACATCGCTGACCTACTGGTGATTAAACTCTCCATTCCTTTAACTTTAGCTAATAGTTTATTTAGCTTATAGGCTTCTGTAGTCATAGACACAATAACATCTTACCATTTATCTGTGTGACAATCGCTCAGTTTTCTATTTGTGATGATACGCCCTTTATATATTTTAATATTGTACTACACTTGCTTTTATTGCTTAATTGGACTTTTTGTGTCCTGATCAGCAATTATGAAGTGTTTGTCATTAATCAAGCTAAAGAGCGATATGATCGTGCCTTTACAGTGCAGACTGTAGTTCGGGGGATTTTTTCCCCTGAAAAAAGTGATGCATTTTTGCAACTCTGTGTCCTGTTAATTTCAGTGTTTTCCAGTGCATTTGGAGTGTAAGTGCAGTTTCTGTATAAAAGCAAACAAACAAACAAACAAACAAAAAAGCCGGAAGGAATCTTTTCAATTGACATTCACAGTGGGAAACAGTTTTATCAAAAAAAAAAAAAAAAGGAAGCAGTTTTCATGGGTGCCTGCACATTTTATAAGATTTCATGCTCTTTGAATACAAAGAGTCTGATTGAAGGGACAGGCCTGACCTGATGACTACTCAATCACAGTGTCCCACTTTCTCCAACCTCTATCTCAAACACAATGGCTGTTCTCAGACCCTGAACTTGGGGAAGTAGTGAGAATATGTGTGTTCCCATTAGGTTGAAGAATATTACTATAACTGAGTAGTAAAACCTACTACCAAGTGTTAATATAATCTTTACATGCTAATAAATAATCTGGTTTTATCTCTTGATTAGTTTATCTGTTTATACCCTCCTGTGTCCTCGTCCTGTTGTGAAGTCTTGGTGGATATACTGTATATCATATACCATGCTCCTTGCTTATAGTTAACTCCATGATTTGACTCATCATTGTATTGTTTATGATTATGTTTAGATACTGCCCATATAACATTAACGCCACCCATATAAACAAGTAAAACACAGTGCTCTCCAAAAATATTGGCATCCTTTAGTTGAATAAATAAATAAATAAGAAAAAGTTAAGAATGTGACCAAATAAGAATTTATCATTCACGTTGAACAGATAATGCATTCAAATTAAATGCAAATGCATATTTAAAAAAATCATTTCACAACGCTTCTGGTTCAGAGGTATGTGGCAGGACTGGAATCCCACAGGATGCAACAGATTTTTACTTTCATGTCTGCGTAAACCACATAAACAGAAGCAACATTCCAGCCCGACCTAATTCTCGCCTTACACCAAATTAACCATATTTCTTTCACACCTTTTACCAGTTTATATTCAATTACACTAAACACTAAAAAGTAACAGATAATGGCACTGTTTTAAACACCTAATATTAATATAGTGTTATAATATTGCATATGTATGCTATTTTTTTAATGTTGCCCCTGAACTGAGAAGCATTTATCTGCAGCCTATAACATGACACACCCACTTCAGTGTGTGACACATCCCATAAGACAATGTATTTTTAACAGCCGAAAGTTCTGCTGGAATTTCCTAAGCCAAAGCCTAACCTCACCTGAACCCTAAACCGAACCCTAACCTTAACCTGAGGTCTAATATGGCTGGCATAGTGTGCAAGATGAAGTGGGCTCCATGAAGTAGGCGTCATGTAGTAAGCGTGTCATGCAAGGGCTTGTGTTTGTCCACAGTTAGCCTGAACCAAAAGCCACAATCCCATACATGCCAAATATGCCCATGATGTAAACAGCCAGAAGGTTTTGGTTTGATCTGACAACACCACATCCCTGCAATAGACTGTTGACCTGCCCATGGTGTACCTCACCTCAGCTAGGATTGGCTCTAGATTCCTTTGACCCTTAAAGGCTTAGTAGTATAGATAATGAATGAATGGATGGATGGATGACAACACAAGTCTTCACTGTTGCAGTGGTACCAAATACCAAAGTTTGTTGCTATAAATGTGATATTTAACAGCCGATTTTGAAACCTGACAACAAGAATCATCTAAACTGTGCAGTTCAAGAAAACCTGATCATTGGGATGCTTTTTACTCCAATTCCTGTTAAATTTCCAAATGTGTCATGCATGTGAAACTTTTTATGGCCCTAATTGCAATGTAACGTTTATATCCATTACCTTGCACAGGAGAACAATCAACTTTTACGGTCACATTAACCTTACATTACTGAAATACATTCATTTTCTTTCTTTACACATTTTAATTTTTATTTATTTATCAGCTGCATTTTTATCTAATTATTCACTCTGATTACCATTGTATTAAATCTTAGTAATTTATAAAACGTTTTCTAGCTAGTTGACTCAGATTGTTGGATTCTGTAGGTTGTATCTTATGCAAGGATTTATGAATACAGCCATTTTCTTATAACCTAGTTTCTGCTTCTTGCCATAATCTGAAACTGAGAACAAACACTGTTTAAAATAATTGCTTCACTGACTCACTAAAGCTAAATCTCAAAGAGTGGCTTATTATAAATTTGTTGCGGTGAAAGCAAAGATTTATTCATGAATGCAAGAGCAGAAAAAAAAGAAAAACCTTGAAATGATTGAAGAGGCTGTCCACCGGTGAGAAATGTGTCCTGCATATCTGTAGACGCGTCTGTCACTGACTCCCGAACCTCCCGAATGTGTCGAGGAACACTGCTTCTCAGGAGAAATATGATTGTATGGCTATATCCATTTATATTTTGTGAAGATAGCTCTCTGAATCAAATAACCTGCAACATCTATCATCTACTGTCTCCTTTCATAGCAGACGTCCAGAGCAATTCAATATACTGGACCAGACGTCACTGAATCATGGGTTGAATTGGAAACTGTAAAGGCTATATTTCTCAACTTATATCACAGCAGGTATATTTGCTCAAGGCCACTGCAATTTCACTTTTATTGCCCAGGGTCTCCGTATCCATCCTGTGTTCACTCATGGTGGCTGTAGGATGTCGCTGCTGAAGCTGTAATGTAATTTGTGGATGTTTGATATTTTTAAGCCTATAAATAAATGCTGAACGTCAAGGTTTATGGACGTTCAGATAAATCTCAAAACACCTAATCAGTAAATGTTGTTGATTTTAACATGTTAAACAGTTAAAAAGGCTAAACGTTGTAATATTCAAAGGTTAAAACATTAAAATGCTAAAACATAGATAGTTATAGGGGTTATGCTGGATGGTGGCTATGCTATATCAGTTCAGCTGCTATGGTGCTTCTAAGTTATTGCTATGTGGTTGCTAAGTGGTTGGTAGGCTGTTGCTAGGATGATGGTTGCTTTAGTGTTATAATGTGATTACTATAGTGTTGGTAGGGTGTTCCTGGGCAGTTGCTATGGCATTCCATCTGGTTGCTAGACTGGTTACTATGGTGTCACATATGGTTGTTAGGTTGTTGCTATGGTATTCCAGGTGGTTGTGGTGGTGCTGCTAGGTCATTTTCAGGTTGCTACTAGGTGGTTTATAAGATAGTCCAGGTGGTTGCCATGGTGGTGCTATAGTATTGCAGGTGGTTGCTAGGGTGTTGCTAGGTGGTTGCTGTGAAATCCCAAGTGGTTGCTGAGCTGTTGCCATTTTTTTCAAGGTGATTGATAAGAGGTTTCTATGTTACCATAATTGGTTACTAGCATGTTGCTAGGTGGTTGCTATTTCATGGTAGGTGGTTGGTAGAGTCATGTTAGATGGTTGCTATGACAACACAGGTGAATGCTAGGCTGTTGACATGTTTTTCATGTGGTTTTTCACAGGTGATTGCTGGGAGGTTGCTATGTTACCCAAGTTGGTTGTCAGGGTGTTGCTATCCATCTGGTATAGCTTCCCAGGGTTGCTAGGATGGTTCCACATGCTTACTATGTTATCTCAGGCATTTGCTAGGTTGTGGCATGACAGTTGCCTAGGACGATCAAGTGGTTGCTGTTATTTTCTGGGGGTGGGGGTGATAGTAGGTGGACCAATTCAATTTTAATTGTCTTCAGTATATTAGAATTAACATAATGTCAAATCATGTGAAGGAAGGACCAACAACATTTCCCCGTGTGTTCCTATGGGGACAAAGGTGCACTTTAAAGTGTTGCTATTCAGGACTGCAATTCCTTCCCAAAAGTACAAGTTTCCAATTTCTGTATAGGATCCAGGACTATTCTGAATTTCATGATTCTAACAGTAATAAAAACAAAGATTATGAGAATCAGTAAGTTGGCTCTGTCAAGCCAACATAACGACAGTCCAAGCCTCAGTAGTGGCAGCGGCGTCATGGCACTATACCTGCTTGAATTTGCTCTAAAGACCGAGATAAGATTAACACTAGCATATGAAACACTTTGTGGTCTCTGAGCTTGAATAAACGCTACTGAAATGAAAATTACATCACCTCAAGTTGAAACATGTCTGTTAACCATATTATATTTCACAATCAGCATTATAAGTAATTATAATAGATGTCATAAAAAATTAGACAACAGCAGAAAAACGGTGACAACCATGAGGGTTGTCTTTATTCATTCATCTGTCTTAATAATAATTACTGAACATATAAATTATTAATAAGTCAATGATTTCTATAAAGTGTTGTGCTTAGCAGTGGGAAGTTTTAAGTGTGTGCATGTGGTGACGTTTTCTTTTTTATGCAGCTGTGGCCCACCAATAGCCTAGAGACACTATTGCACATTCTGTTCCTGTGTGGGCTCGAGTTATCTGAAGGAGACAGCATTAGGTCACAGCTGATAAAGACCTGTTGGGGTGATGACGGAGACACTACGAGATAATGTTTTGACCCTTAGTGGCGCCTGTAAGGATAATAATAATGGGGATGAAGTAGGAAGAGCATGGGTGTTAGAAACAGGTTTAAAAGAATGTAAACCCTCTGTTAAGGCCAGTAACATAAGAGTTCTTTGCCTGATGTAATGCAGAAAATAAATAATCAATGTATAACGATGTGATTCATATGTAAATGGTATGAAACCATAAAGCCTAAACTAGACAAATAGTTTATAGATTCGCTTCCCTGACCATAAAAAAGAAGCAGCTTAACCCAGAGATGTTGGCTCGTTCTTTAAACATTTATTTAAGATCACCATAATGCAACTTTGAACACAAGCAAGTCATCCTGCAGTCTTCCGAGTCTTGTGTACATTTTTTAAAGCACTTGCAGCTCAGATCTACTTTGGGGCTTCTTCTGAGATTGACAAATCAATAGACAAGCAGATTTTGTGGTCTGACTGTTTTTTGTTTTTTATTCATAGTTGCCTCGTGGACACGTAGGTTCAACAACCATAGAAAGGAGGGGAAAAATTATTTATTGAGTTAAAAAAAAAAAAAAATTGGTTCCTAGCATTGTTTAGCCATAGTGTGCTTTCATGCTGGTTTAATAAATCTCAGCACTTACTGTACTACGCATATCCGCTGAGGTGAGATCAAGCTGACGGTAGGAGATTATTTTACTAGGCAAATTATTAAAAGCGCATTAACACTGATGACACTGAGCAAAAATAAAGTATGTATTAAGCGAGTAATGCCTTCATAAGTCTCTTGCTAGTGCAACACAGTCACTTCATGGAATAAACATTAATTCATTAATTCATTCATCTTTAGTTAACACTTTATTTGAACACCTGGAAACACTGGGCTTGCAGTTGGGAGGTGGTAGCAAACTGGAAAACCCAGAGGAAACCCACTGATATACTGTTATACACTGATGTGAAAGTTCTTTTGGTTTTTCACATAGTAATGGCTAACAACGGCTACATCTGGATGCTCAGGGGTTAAGTACCTACAACCCAATCTTTACTGTAGTATGGAGTATAAGTATGCAAGCCAGTATTAAAGACCAAATTAGGACGTACTCTGCCACCATCTTACCTGCCCTTTGACCTGAATATTCACAGATGACTCATATTCACGTATTCCGAGAAAATCCAAATGCGATTTTCATCAGTGCAGTGCAGTGCATACTTCTGTACAGTGTGTAAAAGAGAAACTTGTCTGAAATGAACCGCGGCAAGGCTCTCTGGTAGACCATTAGTGAATGCTGAAGAAATGTGAAGCTGAGTAACAACATGCCATTTTCTCTCCTTTGTTTCTTCTTCCTCACTCACTTCTTGTTACTGTATGGAAGAAAAATACAACATGGAGCATTGCTATACGCAGTCTCCTGGTTACAGCAGAAACATGCTGAACCACAAAAACAACAAGTTTCTCTCCTAATTAGAAGCAAGAACTGGGACTGCATGAGCAACTGTCAGAAAGGAAAAGATGAATTTGGGTATAAAAGATGAACAAAATTCAAAAGGTCCTGGAGCGCAATCATGAAACTAAGAATCATGCCAATTGTGTTAGACTTGGAATGGAGGGCTCTTAAGAAGCAGCAGCCTGTAAGGACACTCTTTTGCCTCTGCACTAATCGTGACTCCATAAGCTCTTTTTTTCTTCCGCCGCACAACAAGACTCTCTCTCTCTCTCTCTTTGCTCCCTGAGTGCTTTCTCTTCATGTGATTCGATTACTGCCAGCTCACTGATCACAGAAGAATGCGAGCGAGTGAGTGACTCTGGGGCTAACTTTCAAAGCAATCAAATCAAATCAAAATGAAATCACTCATAGCGATTTGATTTTGAACACAGCCACTGTCAGTGACACAGGCGACTGGCAGCACTGGAAACGAGAGGCTACGTGCATTTTCTTTGCTGCTTACGCCGACGTGAGCGTTAAAGAAAAAGGCCCAGTGTGTGCACAGAAAAATCATCCGGGACACATTTTTTGTTTGGATTCCATAATTCGCAAATCATGTGTGGATCAAATGTGTTATGATACCGGTACCAGTCTAATATCAGACCCATTTACTTGTACTTGTTCTCATAGAAACTGTTCCTATACCAACATTCAATTTCCCATGATGCTATGCGACGTAAACCTAGTGTACGCTGTTGTTCTATTGAACAATTCTGGGTGTATTTCACAATCAACGATAATGAAATTAAAGCAAATCAGACTGAAAATTATACAATGTGGAAAATACGGCATCATCCTACAATACAAGAGACACAATATATCTTCAAAGAGTGTTTCATAGAGTCCATAGAGGAAGTGAGAACATCTGGTCCGAGTGTGTAATGCAGTATCTATCAGCCGGCATGGTCATTAAAATGAGCTATTAATTAAATTACGATGTTTGCAAGAATGGACCAATAAAGAGAAACTGTTAGGTGTAAGAGCAGTTCAACTCAGCGAGCACTGAGCACTACACTTCTCATTTTTAATAACCTCGCTGATACTGCTCTGCGAACATCAACCTCGGGACAAGGCGTTCATTGCTACCTGCACGTGTCAGAATCCGACATAAACAGACCTAAATAAAATGTTCCATTGTATGTACTAAGTAGCTGCATCACTTTAGTGTCAGCATCAGCAACAACAACAACAAAATCATACGCAGTCTGATAAAAATGAAATCGGTGCTTGCCCAGTAACAATTTTACATCCAAAGGGAATCTAGATTTAAATCTGTGCCCAAAAAGATTTACTGTGGCTACTCCTATACTGTATCGAAGATGCACATACTGTAACATTGCAGTAAAATGTAGATGACACTGACTCCATCAGAAAAGCAATAAAGATGGCAGTTAACGCATAAAAGACATTCCTCCAAGGGATCTTTAATTACAAACAATTCTGGTATCTTTCTCTAACAGCTGCTGTATGATAAAACCTTGAAAATACTTCACAGGAGAGGTAAGTTAGAATTTCAAACCCTAAATGATATCTCTCGGGGCAATTTGTGCTTCGCCTTTAATTAGGAAGCACACAGCTCTTCACGCATCCTTCACTGATTTCTTTTCATCTGAACTGCCAAATGTTCATTTCTCTGTCACGGTAAAGGTAAAAGATGAGCCACGATGTTGTGGTTTGTTCTTTGTTATGGGAATTTTAATTACAAAATAGATAGATAGATAGATAGAAGACAGAACTTGAAGTCACTAAAGCATAAGTGAGGAATAAAGCATTTGAGAGGGATGTGATGAAGCGGACATACTGTCTCCACCTCAATTTGAATATTTTTCCGATTGCAGTACCTCCTGAAGGGTTGTATTCCTCTTAACACAGCAAAGTGCAAACACTAACGTCATTAATTAAAGAATAACACAAACTTTTTTTTAGCATTTTTTAGTTAAATATAGTGTAATGGGAGAACATAGCTTCTCATGTTACAGTGAAACAGAAAACAGTGTAAATTCTTCTGTCCTGTAGATTTTTTAATGCCTGAAAACCCTTTAACACTGGAGACTTCTTCCAAAAATACCACAATAAAAAAAACATCTACATATAGCTGCTATAGCCTAAGTGATAACAGGAACCCGCTAGTTTCATGGAAGTTCCACAACATTAAATACAACAATAAATAAATTACAAGTACGACGTTGTTCTTTAACTGATATATTATTAGTGTTGGAACACTGTGGTATTAAAGTAATAAAACTCTTACGCACTTGACATGTTGACTTGTGGTGGTAGCAGTCACACACATCTCAATGTTGTTAAGAATTTTCCTTCAAATAACTCAACCCCAACCATTTTATTCCTTGCATATTGACGTTTCCATTCAGCATGTCCCTGTGGTCATAACAAGTTGCATTTTTAGCAAATTTATATGGGCCATTATATAAAGCCTTATTAGGTTTATACATCAGTTCAAACTGGGTCACACTAAAAAGCCTGATTTGGCTATACTAGTAACTAAACAAGATCGAATTCAGGCAAAATTTATGGTTGCGCTGACTAAAATGTCCCATTTGCTCTGAAAAGCTTGTTTATAGAACCCGTAACACCTCTGTGCTTGGTAATTATTAAGCACTTGTGTCCTTATTAGATAAACACACAAAGAACTGGAACCTAGATGTGTCCGTATATAAAATGAGGTGTCTTTTATTGAGGTTTGTCCGGAAAATCGTTAAGTTGTACACAGACGTTTGTTCTCTTCTTTGCCAAAAGCTGTAATTTTAAGCAGATTGCGATAGTCCTGTCTGACAAATTAAGATAGAATTTGGCAATAAAACACTGATTAAGAAGCACCAGAAGTTCAATACAACAACATAATGGTGTCAGCTAATTAAGGCAAGTTGTTTGGTGAGTTAATTTAGTCTAAACTTAATTATTCCAGCTATATTCTGGAATGTTCTCTCTCACTGATGGTTGTATAGGTTATAGTTCATTTATCCGTCAATATCAAAGTCAACTTTATTGTCTTAATGGGTATTTGCACAAGTAGATTATGTAGTGAGAACTTCAGTACTACATGCCACACTTAAAATGACACAAAAGACACTTAGAGATGCAAAGACGAGAGAAAAATATACATTTACACACAAGAACTAAACCTAAACACAATAAGCAGAAAATAGAGACTATCTAGGTCATTCATCAAGAATGAATTCATTCATTCATTTAAGTTAAAAAAGATTAATATTTAAGTTGTAATTTGTCTTTCTGTTTTTAAATAAAGAGATGAAACATACTATACTGTATATGTGAAAGTCTGGAAAAACACTGCTGACATTTACTGTGTGGGTAAATCACACTAAAGGTTTTAGACATTTAGTAAGTGAACAGTCAGTCCTCCAAGTTGATGTGTTGGAAGCAAAGAAATGGGTAAGTACCAGGATGCACTATGGGAGGAAGGCAAGCTGGTAGATACAGTGTGACGCTCTGGGAAATGTTCTGCTGGGAAACCATGGGTGCTGGCATTCGTGTTACTGGGACACCTTCCTGAACAAGTGTAGCCCTCCATGGCAACAGCATTTCCTAATGACAGTGGCCTCTTTCAGCAGGATAATGCGCCTTGACACGCTACAAAAATTTTCAGGAATGACATGACAAAGAGTTCAAAGCGCTGCTTGGCCTCAGATCTCAGATCGAGCATCTGTGGGATGTGCTGGACAAGTTCGATCCGTAGAGGCTCCATCTCATCACTTACAGGACTTAAAGGATATGCTGCTGACGTCTTGGTGTCAGATACTCCCGCACACCTTCAGTGGTTTTATAAAGTCTATTCCTTGAAGGGTCAGAGCTGTTTTGTTGGCACAAGGGGAACCTGCAAAGTATTAGGCAGGTGGTTTTAATGTTATGGCTGATTGATGTAAATACAAATAATAAGCCACTCAGTTGTTGTGAATGATTGATATATTGATTGATTGATTGATTGATTCTCAGCAATACACTTTGGAAAGAGAGAGAGAGAGAGAGAGAGAGAGATGTAGCATACATTAGTAATGCTGGCACTCATTTCTTTGCCAACTTTCAGTGAAGTAAAAGGAATGGCCAGAATCCAAATTTAATTGAGTCCAGGTCTCTGCTGAGAAACAATAAGCGTTGGCTCCAAATCGCTCGAAGGTCATTGCTGCAAAACAAATCAGAAAAATTAGCAGATCAACACAAATCTGATTAAAAATATTCATATTTTCATCTACAGTCAAAAGTACAAATGCAAATTTGCATTCATGAGAATAATTTGGCAAAGAATGATACCAAATTGGTTAAGTCACAGAAGGCTGTTTAAATATTAGACTAAGAAAGTCTGAGATTGATTATGAGATGTAATTACCTTGCACTGGCGTTCATATTCGGCAGAGCAGTGTTGTCTTAAGCTCCTTCAGTAATAAGACAGTCCCTTCCTGTCTCACCTCATTCCAAGTCCAATAACGAGACTGTCAGTTTGATTTAGGTGACCCAAGGCTGAGTTTTGATTGGATCTCAGATTCATAATAGTTCATAAATCAAAGACAATGGGAAGAAAATTGAGGCGTTAGGAGTGGCAGGGAATACATGGCTTAGGTTTAGTTTCCTCTTAGAGGACTGCATGAGAGTGAGTCAGAGGAAATGGGGCATGTGGACAGAAGTATCCACCACTCACATGTAATAATGCAGACGTTATTTTAGCCATATTTAGACACGGTGAATTTTTTAAAATCTTGTTTTGCTTGTTTGGAGTCTGAGATTGTTCCGACTTGAACTTATGCTTCTTTATCTTCCTGTTACATGCTGAAATATAGTTATTGGTGCATGTGCAATGTCTGTTAATTTGGCAGTACAGCATGTCGAACGGACTACTGGAAAAAGTGAAATGACGACATGCTTTGTGTTGGGCTGTGATGACCCTGAAAATAAATATAAAAAATAAATAAATAAATAGATATTTCTGCTTGAGTCTCATGCTTTGGATCTGGTCGCCATTGTTTTACTTCCTAAAGTGAATTCCTTGTGCTTCATAAAGGTTAAATGGCTGTTTTCACTAAAAAATTTTCCATCAGTATTTATTAGGGCACCAAATGTTATGGCACACTATAGAGGTACATACTGTGGGTATGTTATGGCAGATGACAGATTTTTTTCCCCCAGCCAGCCTAATCAATCACTCTTAAAGTGAGTCATCACAATCATTTTGACAGTCCTGATGTTTGTGAGAAGTTTTGGCTCCATTGCCCTTGAGGAAAAAACATGATTAACCGAGCGATGGAGGAGATTAGTGCCAGCTTGGATGTGGATGTGGAAAACTTGTAGTTATCTGTGACAACATCTAACATGACCTTTGTTTTCTCTCAGGACCTGGTCTTAAGAGCTTTTATTTACTTGTTTGTTTGTTTGTTTGAATGCAAGGGCAAAATGATTATATAAAATCTACACTGCACTTAGTGACTACAAAAGAAGTGATAATTAAGGAATGATAAAATCTTAAATGAAAGTCATTGTAGGTTTTGCATTTGAGCTGTACACATGGTACATACGTCATTAGAATATCATTATTTTCAGCCTTACATTTATGGCATTTGGCAAAGGCCATCATCTAGACCAGCTTAGATGTTTCTAATTTTTTCACAAATTAGTAGTTAAGAGCCTTGCTCAAGGATCCAGCAGTGGATCAGGACTTGACCTCACAACGTTTAGTTCAGAAATACAATGGCTTAACCACTGCACTAACACTGACCCTTTCCAGACTGGATTAATTGAGTAACTATTTAATTTTGCTTCTTAAGAAAGGTTACTATGTTAGCATATCAGGAAACCATATGTGTTTAGCATTTGAATACAGTAAAAGGTCCTTTATTGGGGGCTGTTTGATTGTCTCTCTCTCAGAAAGCATTACAATTAGAAACTAGAAATTAGAAATCCAATGAACCTGTAAAGAACCACTAAGGAACACTTTTTCCAAGACTGTGGTATAATAATCAAATTGTGGTTCAAACACAAATGACAACTATTTACAACTGTAGTGAGCAGAAAAATATATCCCAGAACCCACAATGTCTCAGAGTCTAGTTATTGGCTGACAGTTATGAAACCTGACATGGTTTTCTGCTGTTGTAGCATATCCATCTCATGCTTCAATGTGCTGTGCTATCTGAGATGCTTTTCAGATCACCAGAGTTGTGGATCATTGAGTTATCATAGCCAAACCTATCTGGACATTCTCTTTTGACCTCTGAGATGTTTTTCAAAGCAGGACTGCCACTCACTCAAACCAACCCCTTCTGCTACCAACAACCATGTCAATCAGAACCTGCTGGAAGGACAACCATTTTGAAAATAGTTTCTCAATCAGGCTTTTATGGTAGGGTAGTTAGACGGAAGCCACTCCCGAGCCTGAGTGAAAGACATATGCCAACGTTGTCTCGTTTCACTGTACACTGTACCACATGTATACGGTGAAATGACAATAAAAGCAACTTGACTTGACTTGAGGTGGGAAACATTTTTCTGGCCTGATGTTATAAAAATTATACTTTTTGGGCTGAACTCCATGTGCTACATTTGGCAAGAAAAACAGGTACCACTCATCAACTGGTTAATACCATCACTAAGGTGAAGCATGGTGTTGGCAGCATCATGTTATTTCTCAGAGGCACAGATGGGGATGCTGGTCAGAAATTAGGGCGGGATGAATGGAGCCAAGTACATAGAGGCTATTGTGTGTCGATTGATGGCCAAAAAAGTGAATTGAATCCATTTTGAATTTAAATAAATTCAATAAATTGTGTCAAATATCCAGCCAATATATTGTGGAAAAACTGAAGGGGTTTGAATACTTTCCAAACCACTGTATATGTGTGGGTGTGTGTTTACTCGGTCTTAAACAGAATTAAAGAACTGGATAGTGAAAGGAATTTTGGATATAGGCCAAGTGCAACCAAACACATCAGTGACATCCTGCAATAAATATTGATTAGCTGTACATATATGAACTTCCTGACAGTGGAATTTTTTTTTTTTTAATGTTCTTATATCTGCTTTCATTTATTGACTCGTGGCATGTTAATTCTGACTTCAGGGGTCAACATGTATAAATGATAAAGCTACTGGAACAAATCCATTCCATTTTGCTACTCCTACTCCTGTTGGGATATTTTTTTTTTTGTACGTTCAGGAGTAGACGGAATAGATGAGCAGTTCAGCTTGATGCTATAAAGATGCAGCTTTAGAGCCATTATCTTAGAGGGCATCAAATCTCAGACTGCTAGAGAGACAGGAGTAGAATTGGGCCATAAAGATATATAGACATGTTCCACTGTTGTGATTACAAAATAAAGCCAGACAGTAAATCACAAAGATGGCTCAATGCTACTCATGCTGACTAGAAATGATAACAGCTCCAGCTAAAAGGTCATTTTATTTCAGAATCCTGCAGCACAGGAAGACAGAGAGATGTGTGGTGCACCAATACGAGTTTCTCCAGTGCCTTTAAAGGAGAGTGAAGCATTTTATTATGTGACCTTCAATAACCTTGTGAAAGAAGGAGAGCAAAAAGGTCAAAAGGAGGAACTCAGGAGGGGATATGGATGTAGATCTTACATAGTGTAAATAGTGTTTGGTAAAGGACAGAGAGAAGGCAGATGCATTTGCTTAATATCTGTTCATAATGACTTGGGGAGTAAAAATGTCAAGACTGAGTTCATCTGTAGGCATGTAGTACAAGTTATAAGCATCTGTAAACTAAGTGTAATGAAACTATTCTGTTTTTTTTTTTTTATTTAAATTATTTTTATAAATACATTATTTATTATATGTGTATTTTTGCAATATTTTGCAATATAAATAGTTTTATGTAAATGTAAGCACCAAGCCTTTTTCCCTCAACATGGAAATTTATGTAGGTAATTTGGGCTAGGTATTTTGCTCAAGGTCCTAATGTAGTTCCCTGATAGTCCTGTGATAACAAGCTAATGACAAAAAGGTGGTGAAAAAATGACAAAAAGGTGGTGACAAAACATGAAGAATGGCATATGCAGGACAAGGAAAAGCAAAAATGGCACTAACCATGCTCTGAACTGAATGTGCTAAGTTAGGGACTTTGCAAAAATGTCCCTCATTTTAATTATGTGAGAGATTTATTGAACACCCTAAATGGGCGAACATTTTTAATACTGTCTGAAGAACAGCACGTCTGTGTGTGTGATTTGGACGTTTGGCCTGAGGGCTGATGGATGAGGAGATTTATGAGAGCAAGTAAATATGCATCACATTAACAGCATATTGAAAAATCTCAGGCTGACTTCAGAGATGGGTGTAAAAATTTACTCGCCAAGTTTAGAAAACCTGCTGCCTGTGTGGGAAGATCGTTCATTATATTCACTGTGGAAAAAGACAACCTGCAGGCACATCACTGGAGCCATGAGCATACACACTAATTTGTAGTTCATTAGTGCCACTTTTACACTTCACATTCTTCACTTGCAGAATGAGGTTCATGTACTGAGGACAGGTATTAATGCTTTGTGCTGTCCTGCATATGCTCAGTCTCTGAACTGAAAAAAAAATGTCACAGGCCAAACTGAGAATAGATTGTAGCTGAGCTCATATTTGCAGAGGAACCATATTGATGAACAATTGAAGTCAGAGTTGAGGCCTCACCTCAGTACTGAAACAGCGCTGGTTAAAGTAGTAAATGACCAATACAAACTGTTTTGCCACTGTGCCCTCTGTCAGGAAAAGTGGAAGAAAAATTGTTGAATGAATAAGGGGTGGTGGCACGGTGGTGCAGTGGTTAGCACTGTCTACTCACAGCAAGAAGGTCCTGGGTTCGATCCCCGGGTCACCCAGGGTGCCTTTCTGTGTGGAGTTTGCATGTTCTC
>JAQMYM010000035.1:24847890-24864023 GCA_030014255.1 Parauchenoglanis ngamensis
GAAAGATTTATATGAAAGCAAAAACATTGAATTTGTAGGTTTCAGTATGAGTCAAACTTCACATTGATGCTGAAAATCAAATTGGGACACTGATAGTTATTTTACATGTTTACTCTGTTATTCACATGATTATTATGATAAAACTATTAATAATAACACAATACTTTACATACTTCCATGCTCTAAGCTTTCACTTCTGGTCATTCCATTAGTTTAATATCTCGCCCAGTTGGTGCTCATTTTCTCTTTCTCATCCTGTTTTGAGTCACAGACTCTGTGTATGAGTGGTTGTCCTATAATGATAACAGTACAGTAATGTGAAGATGAAAGACTCATAATTCACCTGTCTGATGGTAAAATCGCCCACAGCGTACTGGAAGTCTCACCCAGCTCCATCTCGTGCTGTCACACGTGTATTGAAAGGGTGAGAGTTTCTCCTCTGCCTACGTCTCATTCCTTCAAGTGGGTTTACCGCAGACAGTGAGACCTCCGCTCTGATAGTTGATTGGAAAGGCATGTGGTTGGAGTGGCTGCTGTTAGTTCACATACATGGGAGGGGGCAAAATTTACCTGTCAAGTGTGTGGTTTGTCCCGGGTTTGCACAAAAGAAAGCCTTTCAGTCAAACCTGAACTGAAGTTGGAGTTCTCACACAATTGCTCCTACACAATGCTTCATGTATACATTTTGTTTAGAAGAACCTTTTCAATTTCTTGTTAATTTAAATGGGAATTGAAGCTAAACGCATTCAAAACTCTACAGTAAAAGTCAGGATGCTACAAAAGTATATCAACACGGTGTCCAAAATAATTGGGCAATGCTTTGGTAGTCACTCTGCATGGAGCATGGAGTGGCATTATTAAGGTCAGGCACTGATGTTGGATGAGGAGGCCTGTTGTGCAGTCAGCTTTCCAAATCATCCCAGAGATGTTCAGTGAGGTTGAGGTCAGGGCTCTGTGCAGGACACTCGTGTTCTTCCACTCCGACCTGGGCAAACCATGTATTCATGTGTTTTTGCACAGTACCATTGTCATACTGGAACATGGTCGGGCTTTGCTTCTTAGTTCTAGTGAATGAAAATCTTAAAGCTACAGCATGCAAAGACCTCTTGTAAAATTGTGTGCTTCCAGCATTGTGGCAACAGTTTGGGAAAGATTACAACGTAGGTTGTGATGGCCAGGTGTTCACAAACGTTTGGCCATATAGTGTATCCTGTGTTTGTTGACGCGGTAGGTCTTCAGTCACCATTTGAAGACAGTGACTTAGTTGTTCAGACACCCAGCGGGAGTTCATTCCACCACCTGGGGGCCAGAACAAACAAGAATCTTGATGCACAAACAAGAATCTTCTTTGTACTTCAGGGATGATGGGTCGAGTCAAGCCACAAAGAGAACATAGCGTTGAGTGAAGTTTGACAAGAGCCTACAGATAGAGCACTGAGCATTGGTTTGTTTTGGCTTTGTAGGCAAGCATCAGTGTTTTAACACTAACCACTGAGCTACCAAATCCCTCATCCAGCCCTGATAAGATGTCTGCCAAACATTCTAGATCTGTGCAGAAACATGAACGTATAAGCAAGAATGGTGAGGATGAGTTGAGTGTCATCAGCATAACAGAGGTATGAAATGTCAACCTCAAGCATTTAGTAGATCATCTACAGACATTAAACTTGTCCCAGTCCTGCCAGAATTTTACTCCAAATGGACTCAACTGATACAATATGTTGTGAAAAACACTTACAGTATATTTTATTTGATGTGTTGCTGGGTATAAGTTGATAGGTCGTTTCATTACTGACTAGATGGTTTGTAGTTCTATAATCTCTATATTGGACTGTCCAAATAAATTGTGGGCAATTACTGTGTCAAAAGGACACTCGCAAATCAGAATCCTTTTTTTAAATCCCTTTTTGAAGGAAAAACCTGTGCATTGTCTTGTGCTTAACCCAAACACTTATTTATATAATTAGAATCAGCATACACGAGAAATTAAACTTAAAAAATACAGGGAAAATAAAGAGTTCAGGGGATTTTTAAGTGATGGGTAAAATCAAGGGCAACACAGTGGTGTAGTGGTTAGCACTATCACCTCATAGCAAGAAGGTTCTGGGTTCTGCCAGCAACTGTGGCCTTTCTGTGTGGAGTTTTCATGTTCTCCCCCTTCTTACAAGGGTTTCCTCCAGGTACTCTGCTTTTGTTCCATTGCCCAAAGACATGTAGATTATGTCAACTGGCTACTCTAAATTGCCATAAGTGTGAATGTGAGTGTGAATGGTCTCTGTGTTAGCAAAGAGATAGATTCGCAACCTGCCCAAGGTGTACCCCACCTCTTGCCCAAAGTCAGCTGGGATTGGCTTCAGCTTCTCTGCAACCCTTAATGTATAAGCAGTATAGATAATGCATGGATGTATGGATGGATAAATGGATGAAATCCAAATGGAAGAAGTTAGTATGCCAGTGTTAAAAATAGGGTTGATGAACCTGAGACTTTTTCAGTATTGACTGAAAATATATATATTTTTTGTATTGATTTGTACTTATTGAATTGGTACTTGGCATTACAAAATATGGTCTTGTGTTGCCTTTTATTTTCACAAGCACAAGTTTAACAAGAATTAAGAAGCCTTTTACAAAACAGCCTAATTTTTGGTGCAATGTACAAATGAAGCCAACTGGTTGAAGTAATGTCTTTGATGGTTTTCAGTCTTAATCTTGGCTTAGTTTTGCTTTCATTTGGACTCAATCGTGACTTGTCCTCAACCCCCTAAAGACTCTGTCTTGTCTTGATTTCAGCTAGACTTGGTCTTGAACTTGACAATGATGATCACTGTATAATATCCTGTTATAATCCCGCTATCACTCATAAGAGGATGGGTTGCCTTGTTAGTCTGGTTTTCTTCCTCAGGGAATTTTTCCTCACCACCTTCACCTCTGGCTTGTTTATTAGAGTCCTAAATCTACATCCAGGTTTATGTAAAGCTGTTTTAAAAATGTCAACGACTATTGTGAAAAGTGCTATCGAAATAAGAAATTAAATTGAATTTAATACCCAGATTGCAGTTTGCACTCATCCTCTGATTTGTAGATGTCCCTAATGTGTTGTTACATGGTCTACAAAATGACTAAATTAACAGCTAGCTTGAAAAAAAAAACAGAAATGAGTCAAAGCTGTCGTTCTCACAATGACTGCTACTGCTTACTCTAATACTTAGTAAAAAGGTTTCATTTGTTAAGGCATTCAAGTCATCTAAAATGAATAATAGCTTGTTAAATTCCGCTGAGCTCACTACAAATTTGGAAAATATTTTAAACAGTAAGATTGGTTGTAGTTGCAGAGTGAATATGCTATTTTATTTTTCCCTGAAAAAATAAAAGTGAAAATGAAAGACATTGGAAAAAATAATTTTCACAGAATATAGAAAACCCGCCTTCCATTTTCCTTTGCCACATATGTTCAAAACGCATAATTTATATTTCACACTAGTAGTGTTCTGTTCTTAAAAATTCTGATCAGTCCCATGGTTATTACAGTCCACAGGAATTTATTATTATCAAATTAGTGATTTAAGCCACAGAGACCTTGACCATTTACTGAAGATGAATGAATGAATGAATGCGGAATGAGAGCACGCCACCTCAAGTAACCAGCCATGTTCGATATGTTTCCATGTTAAACAGTGTGGCCTTTTTTTATACAGTGAGCTTCACGTCTGACTGCCCGCTCCCACCTGCATGAGAGTAAAACTTCCCACTCCAGACTGCATGAGAGCAAAAACTGCCCGTACCCACCTACATGACAGTAAAACTGCCCACATCTTCCTGAATGTGAGTAAGACTGCCCACTCCAGCTTTTCACGCAGATCACTAAAAAGAGCTGATCTTTTCCTACCTTTTTAAAGATTGTACTCTCGTTTGATGAAAAACAGTTCTGCTATGAAACATTCACAGGGGCCCCATGTACTGAAAACATCTCTGAAACCATCTATTTTTACGGGTTTAAAAATTAATATACTTATTATCAAAGGCAATGTAGTGGGTGTTAGAGTAGACACACTGTCCATCATCTATACTGGAACCAGAACTTGTACATTTTTATTCCATTTTAAACATTGTTTATAACACTGTGATACTGTGTGAACTTAATGTTATTGCTATTCAAGAGTTTAAAATGACTTCTTTGAATTACTCATCATCTTTATTCTCGGTAATGACCAAGATGACATGATTATTTAAAGCTGGCCTGTAGTGAGGTTAGGAAACCCTTCTGGTATTTACCATTTATGCTCCACAGGAGTGAAAGCAGCCTGATCTGTGGTTAAACCTAGAAGACTCATGACTTAATCCTTGACTGGCAGCCAAGGTGGGGAAATGTTCTCTAATCTGCACATCCTGGCTGATAACACTAAACACCGAGAGGCAGCGGGGTTTCTATGAACAGCTGAATCTCTGAGGAATCCAGCTTCATTTCACAGTTTCCCTTCATCTGTTATTCTTCTAGGAACTTTCAATTAGCCAGCAGTGTGTCTGAGGTAGCGCTAACAGGAGTCTGTGTATCGGCAGATTGGCACACTCTTGCTTGTCTGACAAAACTAACTAGAGGGCAGAAGACGCAGGATGATTTGGAGTCAAATACTTGATGAGGTTCATTCATATGGTGAACATTATTGTAAAACACACTGACTTTCAGTTTTCAGCTACTATTTTGTATCATCTTCAAACCTTAAAAGAACAGTGTTTTTTGTAGTACCATAGGTAGGTTTATCATAGAAGCATGCTTGATTATTGCAGAAGTAGTTCTCAAGCTTAAAGCAATTTCTAGTTCCCTAGATTTAGCCCTTGCTTAACCTCTACCTAAAGAGAGTAATGCAGCAGTGCTTAAGTCTTTGAGTTTGTTGCGTTCTCTCTCTTCCTCGTCTGTACGTTCTAATTAAACAGTTCAGCTTGCAAAGCTTCAACGTTCATCAACTAGCCAAGCTAACCCTAACTCTAGCCTCTGCCATAACGCAAGTGTCTTAACTGCATCATGTAGCTGCATTGCATTCTTGAGTCCAGTGTTTGCTATCTCCACTAGTGCTACACTGCTGCATTTTCTCATTAATATGATGTTGAAGGTCGCTGGAAAATTGTGAGCGAGAAAAGGAGCTTTTGACTCTTTTGAACATGTGATGATGTGAATCATGCTTTCTATGTTTTAGTCAGAACACTGCAGGGGATCTGATAATCTTTAACTAGAATGACTGTGCAGTTTGGCCCAAAACCCAATAAAGAAGCTTTATGTAAGCATATGCGGTTTTAAAACTGATAATAGTCTTGAATTATTGCTCTGTTAAGACCCCATTTAACACCCCAACTTGCAAATTGTCTTATCTGAACTGAAGATGCCCCCTATGATGTTGAGAGTCCAGCATTGTAAAGCTGGTATTATTGAGAACTCTTTCTACTTTCTAGGTGGCGCAAGCTAAAGGGCATTGGAAAGTACTAACCAACCAATGTTTTAGGTTCTAGTCAAGGAGTGTGACATAAAACTGGTTAACTGGTTAATTGCCTTACAGAGCACTGAAAAGGAATGACTGAATGTATATAAGAAAAGGTAGAGATTCACATGTCTTGCAGAAAGCTAATATAGTATTAGCAGTGCTTGGAACTCTAGTATTCACTGTAACCAGGGTTTGACCTTTGTAGGAGCGCCACAGGGACTTCCCAGGTTCCTGTGTTCCACTTGCTCTGAAAAACCATAACTGGGTAGGCTGGGGCTAGAGGTGTTTGCTGGAATTGGTTGCAGGTTTTAGAAAAAATGATCCACTACAGCAAAGATGAGGGTGTGGTAGGTTGGTAACAATGTCAACAGTGTCCATGGTATCGGTGGTGGAACCAGATTACTGAATGGGAAAGAGTATGGAGGCTCAGTAATGACACAGGTGTGGCTGAAAACATCTGAAAATATTTTAAAACAAGGTGAGCCACCGATATTTTTGGGTTAGTGTTGCTGTGTTGCAATGTTGCTGCCTCACAATTCCAAATTCACAATATGTGCTTCACCATGTTCTTTCGGTGATAAGCCATCTTGTTTTTGCACCAAACGTGTCTTTTAGAATTAAGGACAAAAATCTTGGTCTCTACCTTGGTCTCATTAGAACATTGCACATTTTGCCATAGGCAGGCTTGGATGTCACATGGAGTGAGTGGCCAGTACTTGCCAGATATTCCTGCAGCTCTTTTAATGTTGCTGTAGCCCTCTTGGCAGCCTTTTGGATGGCTCAAATGATCTCTTTCCATCCTTGTCGCCAGAAATGTCAATCAGGTGACATTTATTTCTGTTTCACAGACTATATTTTGTTGAAACAGCAGACAAGATCATTTGAACTCAAGTTGTTCATTGTACCCCATATTTAATTAATAACAGTGACAATATTCTTCATCATCATTATTACCATAAACATTATTATCACCCTTCATGCTGACTTGTCCACAGCCCCGTCCTCAGACTCCATTCAGACTCCTAACATTTGAGAGATTTTGTGGATAAAGAGTTCAGTCTCCACGGAGTAATTCCCTTGTTCCTAACTGGACAAAGAGGAAAGCTTTGACCTTGGAAGAGTTGTCTGGTGGATATGCACACTCACACAAACACACACTGCAGTGCTCCACATAACAATTCTATACGTTTGCAGCCCAAGCACATCATTTTTTTTTCCCCAACAGCCCTCCGAGGAGATGGACCGTGGTGATTATCAATCCTCTGCAAACAGTGGAGGGCCGCAAAGGCGCCATAAAGCACAAGGGGATGAAGGATGCAGTCAGATTGCACTTTTGTCCTGCACACAAATCAGCGAGGTGTTTTTTACCACTGTATGTCTGAGATGGGAAAGGTAGACTCGTACAATAACAGCGAGATATCTTAGTTACATCTGGTGGCTTTTGTGAACAATATGAGAAATATCGGAAAGGAAAATAAACATTTGGTAAGGAAGGTAGAATAGGCTGTGAAGTTGGTCACAGCTTAATGTTTAGCATGGCATATTTTTCGATATTAAAGAAAAAACTTTTCTAACAAGAAAAATCCCACATTCTCTTATTATTAAATGAGCTGTATGTTCATACATAAATGCAAAATATGGGGTTTTTTTTGTAAAAAAAAAAAAATTAAAACTTAAACCACATTTCACCTTTTATGCATACAGTTGACCAATTTCATTTTCCCTCACTCATATCCAGATGTATAATTTTAGCAACACTTGAGCAAACCACTCATGCGATACCGTTGAATTGCCCCGATAAACATTGTGATAGTGGTGGTGGATGTTGGAGCCACTACCAGCCTAGATTGTCATCAAGATTTTTCTCTTACCAGACAATTACAGGTTGTCATGGTGGGGGTTTTTTTTTTTGAGAGAATGAATAGAAAGGTTATTAAAAATTGGTGAGGCAAATGTCCAGTGTGACATTTCTAATCATCAGCTGCTCTGTTTTTTTTTTTACAGTGCAAAGAGACCACTTTCTTCATTTAAAGAAAGTTCATGAATTCACAATACAACATTAACCTAGATAAAGTGAACCCAAAGCAAAAATAACTGCTACTAGAAGCAAACGTGTACCGTTCATATCCTGTTTCTTTTCCCCTTCAGTATATTTGCTTTTGCTCGAGGCAAACGGTATGCACCTTTGGTCTCAATGCTGCTTCAACTGAGCAAGAAGAAAAGTGTAGCTTTCAAGTGTCTTGCATATCGCTGTAGCAAAAGGTCAAATATTGAAAATGCTACCAATAAGCCATATATGTTGCCACCTCTGCTGCTGTAATTGTAAGCCATTTTCTTTGAAATGCTAGTGATTTTGACTCTTGAACTCCAGAAGGAGAAAGTCCCTATTGCATAGACTCTGGCTGCAAACATGATAACATGGTGGAGGTATTTTGGCTTTATTTCTATAAGATAAGAGAGAACAGAAGCATGCTGTCCATTTTTCATACAGTTAATGGTTAATACTAAGCGTATGCATTTGCTTAGTGTGACTTCTAGTACTCTGACCCCAGCTGTGGCTCATCACTGCGATTCTCGGCTTTTCTTCAGGAAGTACACTCATACACAGGTTTCCTGATTTTGAATACCAATGGGTTAAACCAATACGTATGCTGTAGTGGGACTAAGGTCAGTTGATGAGTCCCAGAAAGTACACCACTGTCGCTGTCCTGTCCTGCTGGGGCCTCAAGCGAGGGCCTGCTGAGCCTACATACTCCAGAGGGGTACCATTCGACATGACCCTGCTGTAAGGAAGAACATCAGGATATTAACTTTATTTTTTTTTATCTTTAATAAGCACTTCATCCTGCTCAGGATCATGACATATACTGAAGGCTGAGGTTGGAAATACACCTTGGACAGAATCACCAATCCACCTACCAGCGATTAGGAGGAAGCCAAAGAACTCGGAGGTCTTAAAGTGCATAAAGCTTGATATATACTAGAGTTAACTGTGACATACTGGCTTGTTCAGGCATTCATGTTTGCGAAAGAAATGTCAGACATCTTGCTCCTGAAGTTTAATGAAACCACTTGACAGTCCAATCCACACGATGCCAGATCTCTGCAGTTTATTCTCACATAAATGTACCAAAAGTGATGAAAAACCGAACCTCCTTTACAAAGCATTACCTGCAGTCCGGTTGTTGTTTCACTGCTCCATTGGACACCATATTGACATTCCAATTCTTGAAAAATGAATCCAATATTATTGCACTGTGTGGAGAATACCGTGACTCAGTAATGTCCTGCAAGGCCCATCCACCATATGGGCCTCTGATGATTATCGTCCTGTGTTCATATCGATCTCTTGGGTCTATTTGCAGACCTTTATAAGGAATCTCAAATGCGCCTTAGAACTGAATGTTGTGTGGTACAAGCAGGGAAGAATATTGAGTCGTATAAGAGGAACTCTAATGCATATATCATGCAAAGATTCTCCAGTTCTTACAGAAACGCTGTAGATAAACAGGATGATAAATTAGAATGTGGTTTGTTGTTGTTCTTCTTCTTAAATGAAGAATGTGTATGCATCACAAATGACCAAATTGCTCATGTTTTTCACTTCTCTCCGATCACATTCATGCTCCAGTGCTGTCATTTCCACACACTGAGAACAAGCTCTTTGAATTTACCTGGACAGTGGTACCGCATGATTGAATTGTGTTACATTAACACAATTTGTCTTTGCACAGCCATCCTGATTTGATTATATACTTCTGACGGCCTGAATAACTCCCTCTTCACACTCTCACCTTAACTGAGGATCGACCCTAGTGTTCTCATCTTGACTCCAGCTTGAAAGTTAGTTTTTTGTGCATGTGTGTTTCTTAAATTAGCCAAAAGTAGGCAGGTATACAGCTAACACGAGGCTGTAGCTGGAGTGTGCTATCTCAGAATATTGAGCAGCTCTTTTCTAAATTGAGGAAACAGGGTAACGTTAATGTAACTTGTGTCAATACGATATAGTCGGAGCCCTGTAGCCACTCACCTCAGAACGGAAACCGTTCACTCGCTCTCTATAGACTTGTACTGAGAAATAATCTTCTCATGTTACTTAAGTTTAAGCTTAAGCATGCCTGAAACTGCCGTTTCAACAAGACAACGCACTTCCACTTGATCATATATAAACTCCAGAGCCGAATGTCTTCCTATATCTATAGCAAAAACTAGCTAACCTAGCCCGCGTAGTTTGCTAGCTGATTTGGTAATCATCATGAAAATGCAGCTACTACGTACTGTAGTTTACGAATTATCTTGTTGCCTAGCGATGTACTCATCCACTTTTTAAAGTACGGTTTTATTTATTTATTTATTTACTAATTTGCTTAGGTGAGATTTTCCCCTAAAGCAATGGTGAATCTTAGACATAAACTATTTCATGGAAGTGTATCCAGGTGGAACCATCCACAGCAGCTCTAAGCACTGGCCAATATCAAGCACAGCAGTGTGTGAGTGCTCTGAACATAATTATAGAGCTTTCATAAAGGCTCGCTGGCTTCTGTTGATCGAACATGGATTCCTCTGGCTGAGTCACTGTCTCTATCAATGCTGCTGTCTTTCATTTCAGTCCCTAGACTCTCACATACAGGCACATACACACACCCCTGCCTCTCACCTGGCTGTGTTCCACTCTGTTCCGATCAAGCAGAGACAATAGTAAAGCTTGCTGAAAGCTCTGTCTGGCCTCGAAAGAAAGGAAAAGGAGATGTTGAGCAACGGGCAGAACAAAGCACGCAGCCTGAGCATTGTGTTAGATTAGTGCTACACTATGAAGACTTTCTTTTTAAAAGCGCTAAGAAATATTACAGGATATAATAAGGAAAGTATATACAACGGACGGAATACAATGGCAGATGGGATGAGACGTTGCAAGTGGTGTCCTGGTCACGTCACAGCTTCATATTTACCGAAAAGTTCACTTCCTGTTTTAATATTATAAGCACAGTGTATAATCTGACATCCAGTTATTATTCTAAAACCAGAAATAATTATGAGGAGCACGTAGCTGGCATGCATTCATTTTTGTGCACACACTTTAGATTACATGTGGAGGGTTTGCCATCAGCGCTCATGATTGCTTTGGGTAAAAACCTGACAGTCGACGTGAGCACTTGTCCTCTCTGAGCGTGTGGCTGTGAATTACAATGATCTCTAGAGCTGTGTGATTAAGATATGAAGTAGTGATGAGCACACAGGCTGATGTAACTCTGCTGACTTTCTGTTCAGGTTGTGAGAAATAGTCAAGAGAGAGAGAGAGAAAGAGAGAATGTGTCTTTCATCAGCATGTCTATTCATCATTACTCAGTCAAGAAGAGGGCAGAAGCTCCACGTCTGCAGGTCTGTCAGCTTCCCTAATGCAGCTAAGAACATGGACAGAGATGGCCGCTTGGCACGGACGTCCTACACGCTCAGCTAGCTGTGTCAGGTGTGTTTGGTCGGGATTTTAAACATTTGAAAGCCTTAAAAAGGTGAAGCCATACTTTTATATTATGAAATGGTTAATAATTTCAGAGCTTGTATAGGTACGCTGCTAAAACAAACAAACAAAGTAATAATAATAATAATTATAATAATAATAATGATAATAGTTTGCTAAATACTTAATGCTCAATCATATAAATAAACACAGTAATTAATAATTAAATGAAATATTAATCAAGAATACAAAGTAGAAATTGAAGAATGGAATTTGGTCTAATTACTTTTTTTTTCCTTTTCATTTTTTAAATAACTAACACCCAGTGATGATTCATCTAACAATGCTTTTTTAATGCGTTAAGCAAATTAAATAAATTCGTCATTATGGAGGACTGATTGCATCTTCCTTGACGTATAGAAATAAAATGTTGAGGTAATATGGCGTAGTGGTCAGAGCAGCGTTTCTAACTACTGTATTTAAGGAGGTAATTCTGCTGAACTGGAAGATTTGAAAGACCAACAGTGCCATCTAGCAGCTCCGAGACATTCCAACCTCTCAGCCCAAACCTCCTCTGATTATATTTTAAAGACACGTGCAGATTTCAGTCGTAAAGAATTATTTGTGAGACGTTCACTTAAAGCTGTATGTTTAAGAATGAGTGCCTGCATGGATCTGACCAAGTACAGAAGGAGCAAATCTCATTTGAGGGAAATCGCATGAGATCAGCTATAATGAAAGATATTTTCACCAACCACTTCACTGGGGACATCTTTGGCCTACAAAAGCTTCATATAATCATGTTCAGTCATGTTCAATGCATAAGATCAAGAGCTTCAACTGGTGTTCTTCAGAAAACACGTGACCGTTCTGACTTTGACCATAGGGCAGACGGACCGGTTTGGGTATTTCAGAAACTCCCGGGTTTTCACGCGCGACAGTTTCTTGAGTTTGGTGTGAAAACCAAAAAAACTTCCAGTGAGCGTTCGGTGGAAACGCCTTGTCGATGAGAAAGATCAGAGGAGAGTTCACGTTGATACAAAGGATACTGTAACTCAGATAATCAGTTTTTTTTACTACCAGCGTGAGCATCTCAGGATGCGCAACACACGGAAGGAAGATGAGCTCCAACAGCAGAGGACCACGTCGGGTTCTTCTCATGTCACACAAGAACGTGAATCTGAAGCTACAGTGGGCACACTCTCACCGAAACTAGATAGCTAAAAAGCATCACCTGGTCTTTTGAAAAGTGATACTGAAACAAACACAATCACAGATACAGATCCAGCTAGAGATAGTGGCACAGGGGTGAAGTTGACCGTTACTTTCACAAGTACACCACTGATAGAGGTGCCGTGTGCGATGCGTTGGAACCCGATTCTCTTCAGAGGGTGTTTAAAAGTGTCTCCTTGCTTCTGTTGTCTCAGATAGAACCACAGACACAAACACATACTGCTACATCTCACCATCAGATGTCAGTGGGTGCATCATCTATTTACACCTCATAATGTTTTCCAACAGAGCTCTATTTGTGAGACATGCACTGAAAGCCACATGTTGTTTAAGAACAGGAAATGGCTTTCTCCTGAAAAAAAAGTGTGAGCTCCAGTTGCATGCAAAGAAACTACGTGACACAATTAGCAATGGCTCAGACCCTTTTTTTTTTTCTTCTAAATTTGTCATCATCATTGTATACACTGTAAAGTAGTAATTATGTAACGTAACGTGAAACAGATGCAGTTCAAATGTACGGCCCTCTTCATGGCTATGCTTGAAAGTAATCTACAGAATTCATAAATGAGTCAATAATATCCGCATGTTTGTTTGTTAGATTTATAGTCATTTTAATAAAATGTATTTTCACGTTAGCTGAATAAACAGATATTATCTCAAATAGCGATGGTCCTGTTCGCTTCTGCGTAAAAAACTTTGATGCTGGAAACGTCGCCTCTTTTTATAAAGACTGAAATTGGGTCATGAGCAGAATAGAAGGATTAAAAATGCCATGTGTGACCTTGTCGAATGTACAAGTGCACAATTAGGAGATGAGCTTCACTCGGTGTTGGCCTGCTGCAGGAGCTAAATGCGGGCGTCTGAAACTCTGAACTGTCTGAGGTTTTGCCTCGTCTCTGTTTAAGGCCCTTCTCCTTTCCTCTCTCGCGCGCTCGCTCGTTCCCTCCAGAGAGAAAATGGGGTTAAAAGCAACGGTGTTTGTGGTAATTTATTCTGAAGTAGATTGTGCACTGGCTGTTGGGGGGGAAGGAAAGAAGGCAGCACTCGAGAAAAATACATACTTAATAATGAGGGAAATGGCTGTATGTGGTTTAGGGTGTTTTGCTAATCAGTGGTTTTGTGACACATTTTGTTTTAAACTTGTGTGTCGCTTGCCAGGTTTCGGGCAAATGCATCAGCATGTGCTAAGCCAACGCGAAACTTTGATTTTTGTCATTAGCATTACGAAGAGGAATCCATGCAAATGACCGACATATGAATTTATGTATTTATTCATACAAACAAGAACAGCGACAAGAATACTTTGCCGTACCGTTTAAACGCCAGCGTTAATATTCTTCCAGAAGAATAAACAACAGCTGTATAGTATTTTGTATACTTCCAAGTCCTATATAGGATGTTCCTCATTGTATCATGACTGAAGTGGAATTAATGTATCAAAAGTTCTTCGTTCGGTTTTGTTTTTGCTGAAAAGCATCTTCATTTTGCGACTTGACTGTTTTTCTATTCAGCCTATCGTAGTGAGCGTGTTTTTCCAAACTGGCTGACTAACAAGCTCAGTCATCTTTAATTCCCTTTCCTTCATTATACATTGTTAAAACATAAAGTGAAAATGAAATTAGGTTCAAAAATCGCCGACAGCAAAAGCTCGACATCGGGTAAGATTTCATGACTGGAATGGGGATGTATTTTAAGAGTAATTAAGTTCAAAACATTTATTTCTAATATAAGAGTAGCATTCGCATCTGAAGTGTGTGTGTGTGGGTGTGGGTGTGTATTTGTATGCTTATATTTGCTGTGCATTCAAACTCCATGATATAATGAACACTGATTTTTGCCCGAATCTTATCTTAGAAAAAAAAAAGAAAAAAAAAAAAGCATGATTTATTCTTATATAGTATGCAAAATCATAATTTCATTCAATATTTAAAGCCAAAGAGATATAGTTTTAAAATAATAAAAACAGCCTTGCTTCATTCATGTTGTTTTATCTTAAAAACAAAATGAGTCCAAGGTAGACAGTAACACGACGATTCACTAAATTATCCTTGTGATTTATTCCGTGATTATTATGAGTGTGAACTTTGAGAGTTTCAGGGTTTTCTTTTAATTGATATGAAATCCTACCATCTGGCTGTCTCTCTTACTAACTGTGTCACTGGTTTAGAAATTCAGATATGCATCAAGCATAATTCGAAGTGATGTAGTCGAGTTTTCGTATGTCCTACAAACTCCCTCACTATGGAGCGTCAGGATTTCACACTCATCATACTGTTGCGTTGAGGAAAGCACTTTAAACACTAGGCCGTATGTAAATGTTTTGCATAGGTCACGCCGTTGGACGGTGATTTTCTTCATACTCATAGTGGATAAATATACATTTAGCCACACCCACAAATTTGCATAAAAGTCAAAGCTCACGCTGAGCAGAAAGAGTGAAAAAGGCCACTACAGGGTGAAAGAGTTCCACCTAAGCACAGCATGCTGTAATGCAGTTTAACTAAATCGATGGCCAGACTTGTTTGTCTAAAAGGTCCACTACGTAGGATTCAACCACCCGAACGTTCGCACCTCGCTTTCCAAGCATGTATTCGAGCATACGGAAGCCGGAGAGGTGGACCTGCGCCCTGTGTAGACATAACGGCCTCATTCTGACTTAGAAAAACACAACGATTCGTAGTTACAGGTGATTATAGACTACTGAGAACGTGCTTATGAATACTGTATGCCAATAGATCCTACATAGTGGACTTTTAATTTATGGATTTCTTTCTTACAAATGTTCTCTTAAATACATGTATGTAATTGACCACAGTAACTCATGAATAATCAATCAAGATTCTCATTATCTGTATAATTATAAAATAATTACAACTTATATTTAAATTCACCAGTGTAGAATAGAAATGATTGGTTTATTTTTATTTTTTTTGCCCACCAAACGAACTGCTTTTCATGAATACCACATTACCGCTGCTTGGTAAATGAGGCGCATGGTATCCATGGCAATATGACAATATTTATCTGGTAACATGTCAGCCAACAGGAGAACTGCAAAACCTGTGATGTTGCCAACAAGGCAAACGCTAACCGTGTAGCTAAATGCTAGGAGGAATTCAGTAAAACTTCCCTTTTTTGTCATCACAATAAAATACTGCCAAAGATATTGTTTTCTGAGAAAGACGTAGTATCACTTTCGGTATCCACTTCAGCGATTCACGACTTATATTTTACTAAAGCCAGTTTCATGAACAGTCATCAGTTTAAAAAAAGGCCGTGTCCATCATGTTTATTCTCAGTGTGAGTCACTGCGATAAAGGCATTGAGCCGATCAGTGGCTTTGCTGCAGAGAACAGATTGCAGATTAGGTGGAGATGACTGGGGACTGTATCTTGCATCTGAGGTTCAGATAATACAGACTGATTTTCATAGAGTGCAGATGTTGGGGTGGAAGTTTATATGAACAAGGAGAAACCATTGCAGTGGGGACATAGAAGTTAATATGTTTTAAAAAAAAAAAGAAAAGTGTCAGAAGAAGGGAAGCTGTAGTGGTGGTGTGGTGAGGTTTTCATGCATGGTGGAGCTGAAAGTCACAAGAGATTTTGATCTGGAGCCAAAGCAGACGTACACATCTTCTGAAAACAATTCGTTCTGTTCGCTAAAGCATCCCAAATTACCAAAGGGAATTGTTTACTACTCTACAAGTCCATATTCCACTTACTACATATACTACCGGTCAAAAGTTTGGACACGCCTACTCTTTTTCATAGGTTTTTTTCTTTACTTTTTTTGCTTTCTACGTTGTAAAACATTACTGAATACATCAAAACTATGAAGCGACACATATGGCATATACGGAATTATGTAGTAAACAAAAAAGTAAAAAAATAAAAAATATATTTCATATTTCAGATTCTTCAAAGTAGCCACCATTTACCGTGATGGTACAATCGGCATTATCTTAACCA
>JAQMYM010000035.1:24864392-24876387 GCA_030014255.1 Parauchenoglanis ngamensis
CCTTTTATGTCAACAACCGCTCAACTAAGTAAAGAGAAACAACAGTGCATCATTATCCAGTCTCTTTTAAAGTCATAACAATAAAGAAATAATTGAATTAGAAGGGGTGTCTAAACTTTTGTCCGTTAGTTTATATAATGTGATTACCGATGTTTTAAGTAAAGAGTGAAACACTTGAGACGAGCTGTTATAGGAAAGTAATAAAAACTGGGGTGGTTTGATGAAGCGTTACAGTAACCAGCCCAAAGTTGCTTATTTTCCTATAAATGCACGTCACAAATTGGTTCATTCCTCTTATACGACCAATCATATGCAAAGAATAGCACAGCATACTTTTTATCGGTGAAACAAGTTCCTGTTCTCGCTTACGTTATAACAGCTACGATCTTTAAATTAAGCTTAAACAAAAGGCAAAAAAACCCAAAAAAACAAAAACAGCTTGTCGTGTCACCAAGAGTTCAGTCTTTTGTCTGGAAGAATTCAGAAAACATACTTTACAGCTCGAACCTCCTGACACCAGAGAGTCCTTCCATAAAGGTTCGAAAACCTAACAGCATATTGACGATTAATCCATTTTCGTGGTTCTCGCTTTTATAAACGATAAATCAGACGACCGATAGTATCTCATGTCTTTCATAATGTGTAATGGCACTAGAAGGAAAGTAGAGGAAGAAGCAGGCACCTGGAAGTCCAGCTTGTCCTTCCCGTCATCAGCTGCTGAATTTTACTGCGCGTTGCTCATCGCAGGCGACAAATTTCGGATGTGAAAAATCAGATATCTTCCACTGAGTTGACTTTGACCACAAATCAGATGAAAAAAAATTCCGGCAGGAAACGCTTGTTCATAAACGATATCTGTAAAAGTGCATCACTGCCTGCTAAAGTCACAGCAAGCTGAAGGTTTGCTCTTCACTCCTGCAGGGTCAAAATCACCGCCATTGTTCTTTTCATTCTTCAAGCCCGAAGGAGCACGGTGAGTATCACTGGATTACCTGGACGATGATTATCACATCAGCCCAAATCCTCGAGTCAGAACTGTACACTGCTCTAGAATACCTTACTTACTATTTAGCATTCTACTTTTACAGCCTTTAAACTGCCAAGCGTTTACAACTAATGACCCCCGACCTCTGTGAATGGGGAATTCCGCAAGAATAGTATTGAACAATATACTGAAAGTGATTTTTTCTTATTTACATTATGTTAATAGGAATCGCAACCCGTTAATACTACTATATATACATTATCATTTTTATTATTGAGTTCTTATAGTTTCTTTGTTTAACGGTTTGCGCCAGTGGGGATTTCAGGAATCGAAAGCGCTTTTATTTACAGTTAAAGAGGTCTGTGGGCAAAAAGGTTTGGGAATGCATGGCTAAACTAAAAAATGTACATCATATTATATACCATTTAACCTTAAAGACGATCACACCACTGGTGTCATGCTCTACGAAGTGTTGTTCTTGCTACATCATGGAATTTAGCATATATCTTTAAATGCTGATTACTATTATTATTCGTTTTTTTTTTAAATCTGACATCTTAATGGTGCTCGTGTCACCTATGCCTATGATCACACCTGAGTGTAGAAACCTTGTGAAGTTTCACGTGAGAACCTAGAGATCCTGACAGCGCTGCTAGCACTACAGTGGAATGAAGACAGTAAAGAGAGAAGCTCAGAGGAGGAGAGGTGGTGGTTGTGGTGGTAGTGGTGGAGGGGGTGTGTAACGGTTTCCCTTCTACTTCAAACATCTCTTGACACTGTGGAAATGTAACCAGCGCTCAGTGCGCGTAGAGGCAAAAGTTATCTAAAGGGCTGATGGAGAAGGTAAACAGGTACACACACACGCACACACACTCAAAACACACACACACACACACACACACACAAACGTCGCACGCACATACTGTATGTGAGGGAGTTTTTATTCCAGAATAAAAATGTTTGCTGCAGCCAGAAACATACCAGTCAGAACACACCTGATTTAGTCTGTCATGTATTTTAATATTAAGGCTGAAATATATTTCTATTTATTTGTCATTAATCCCTTTTATACCACAGCGCTGATGAATCCTCATTGGTCAGAAGGTGTTGATTAGTTTTCTGACCGTAGCGCAGCTGCGAATCAAGTTTATACGAATGCGCTTGTTGCTGTTTCCATAGCAACAACTTGCACAGGGACTTGTAATGGCATTAAGAAATATAAAGGTGAATGGTGATATGGTGATTTTTCCGTAAATCGTTTATAACATTCATCTCCAGTGTCAGCACTTTGTACCATTCAGAGGTAAAGAGTACATGAAAATCCCTGGAAATCCCTCATTAACGTCAAGAGAAGGGGAGGGAACGGCCAGACAGTTAAATGTAAATATAAACAGGTTTTGTTTTTTTTGTTTTTTAATAAAATCTTTAAAATTATTATGGCATAAAAACATAGGATGTGGTGTTATGGCAAATTAATCAAATTCAAGGTGAAATTGCAACATCAGGTCTTGACACCCCATAATTGATCATTTTTTCCTCATTTATTTAAAAATTTCTGAAGTTTCATAATTTATAACTGATTACTGGTGGATGGAACACTGAAAAGGAACATGTGTGTGTGTGTTTTGTTTTGTTTTTTTTGGTTCTTGCTTTGGCTGTTTTTATTACCAATAAAAAAAATGACAAACATTAAAAAGGCTTGAATTAATACACATAAATAATCCATAATCATTCCTGTCCTACTTCTCAGTTGACCGTCAATGTGTATTTATTTATTTTGTATTTAAAAAGTAAAAAAAAAAATGTACAACAAAAAACAATAGTTCTCTTTTTTTTTTTTAATCATGTTTTTTTATTTATTTATTTATTTATTTATAAATACATGCTTGTAGATAACATCTCAGATCAGGTGTAATTTATCGTATATATTACATTCGGTTTCTTTTTTTTTAATAGACATTTAAAAGGAAAAATCAGTGGGATTTAATTCCAAGTAAGATAAAAGAGCAGCAGAAATGTTAATAATGTTGTGGTATTTATACTGGATGATGCATTATTGATGTGAAAAATGTATTTCAGTTGATATATGTTAAATAGTTAAATAGAAGATGTAATTGGATGCATTTGCAGCTTTTAAGAGCATTAAAAACAAATGATTAATGCCTGTGTAAATGTTTTAGTTCATTGAAATACTATCTGAAAACGTATTTCACGCTTTGTACTCTTTAGGTTTAACAGTCCAACGAAAATCCTCTTCAGCGAGAAGAATAAGTAACACCGAAAACAGACGAGAGCTCCCTCCTTACAGCGGTGTATAAGACTCAAAGTGTGGTTTTCAGTCAAAGTGACTCAAAATGTTGGAACATTTCACACTTGAATTACTCAAAACTGAAGTGTACAATTTTTATACAAATCGGTATTTATCTCATGTCAGAGTCACTTACAGTAACAGTGCCAATGTTCACGCTCACATGACTAATATTTGCTGCTCCAGATGTTAAAAGTGCTTGAGTGAACATCCTCGCTGAGAAAGGTCAGAGCTCTCACATGCTACTATACAGTGTGTACACATGATGAGGTTTCAGTTACAGAAGACCATGTTCAGGGATTACACATGAAAAAGCTTGTCTGTGGGAACTCTGTGGGGTTTATTGTGTGTTTATGTGCTGTGTGTGCTTACACGCTGAGTATATTAATTACATCTGTGCAGGGGTTGTTGAGCATGAGCAGGGTATGGGATAGGGTGTGTATTATTATATTAGATATAATATAATTGCAGTCAGTGACGATATACGTGTTGTTGTTTATTAAGTGCGCTTAAGCTTAAGTGTGAATTGTCCCATACTACAGCGCGGTTGTAGCTCTAATCTGATTGGCTGACAGTAACGCCAGCTGTAAGTTAAATCACAGGTTTATATTAATGTGTTTCTATAGTAACAGCTCTTTTAGAAGCGAACAAGAAGCAGATTTAACAACACGTGTTATATAACGAATAAACTGATCGAATGGTGAAGTTTAGGGAGAGTTATTTAACATTTCTGGATGAACTCTCTGGTAGCGTCAGCGTTTTGTACCATTCAGGAACAGTGTCGATGGGGACGCGTCCGTCACCGACGAGTCTAGTCGTTCTTGTTATGAATGTGTATCCTTAAAATATACTTCAAGCATGAAGGAAGCTCTTGAAGGAAAACTATTTCAGACATTTGATCTTGCTGTGATCTTGGCCCTGTTGGGATTCATTCCAAACTCCGATTCATAAATCCTGCAAACATTTAACCACTTGTTCTTGAGATATTGCTCCAACGAAATTCTCAGCGAGATGGGTGGTGCGGTGACAAAAATAATAGATAGTGAGGAAAATGGGGTTCCTGAGCATGAACATGTACGGTAAGTAACACCTTTGTATGACAAAGAGGAAGGAAGATATTGAAGACAACGATCAGTTATGTGACCTTGCTGTGCCCTAGATTTTAGTCCCTTCATCTTATGATTTCAATGGAACGTCCCTGTAAATCCTACCAAAATTCAACCACCGGTTATTGTCATATCGCAGTGAAGACAATCCTGGACAGATGCATAAACATAACAGTAATCCATTTCAGGGTAATAACAGTAACTGTGCTTCATCTGTTTGTGTGCAGGATTTCTATAGCACTCGAGAGACTAAAAGTAACTGACTTTGACTGCACAACATCCCGGTGATTAGCACAAACCTTTAAATGATTCAGGAAGTAGTTGAAATAATTGCACAATTAATGACTGTTGCCCTGTTGACTGATGCTTACAGGCATAGATATGTAAATACTGATAAAAAGTATAATGCCAAGGGGAAAAAAAAGTGTGTGTCTTAAGTATCTGTATTTAGCAACTGGAAAGTAATACACGGTAAAAGACTTTATTTGCCGTAGATCCCATAGATAACATAGACGCCTTTTTTCATTAGTGCCATGTCATAGTGAAAGGGTGTGTGCATGCTGTGGGACTCAGGGCTGTGTCACTGTTCCCAGTAGACACCACCCTTGCTGAACAGATCTCAGATGAAGAGGTCAGACAAAGGGCAGAGTGATCCTAAAGACCCTCATGAAATGACTGTCTGGAACCGAGCCAGGGGTTTCCACAGGCAAGTGCCTGGTGATCAGGCCACCCACTTAACCTGGCTGAGCTCAGACTTAAACAGCCATGTACAGCCATCATGTGGATTCAACACCAGCAAGGTGAAGAATGGTCGACAGGTGCAATACCAGTCAGGTGGTAGGCACGGTTGTTCATAAGTGTACTTGTCACCAAAGCACCCCTGAACCATCTATTTTGTGATAGATGTGAGGCCATATGCTTTAGCCACTTGGGTAAGGAGAGCGACAGAGCTGTCAGCTGATCACCGCTTGGTGTGCTGGATTTATAGCAGCTAGTTTCAACATGATTTAACTGGTAAACCTACAGGTTGCTTGGGAACATCTAGCAGAAGCTTTACATGAGAGATGAATTTAACTTAACTTCCACCTCTAAAAAAGGATTTTTCTCAAGTCAGTCTGAAGACGTTCAATCACAAAGACAACTACAATAAGTTGTGGCCAAAAGGATGTCGGGTCTTCTCATGGCAGTAACCCTAGAACATGATCTTGGACACCAGTGGTGTGGAAAGCTGTCAAGTTGAAATTGAATGACTTCCAAGTAATGCTCAGTAATTACTGATGCTCAGTAATGCTCAGCAAAAATTGCGCAGCACCTCAGAAAAGCGAGAGGAGTCCATGCACAATGCCTGCTGATTGAATGTGGAGGATTGTTCACGGCTATTGACAATATTGTCGGACGAAGGAAGGAGAACTTCTGAGAAACTCCAACAGCTCCTTGGTTCTGCCACATTCTGTCTATCCAGTGAAATCTAAGGGCATCTTGGTAAGGTGCCCAGATCACTTTAACTGGCTCATCTTGATTTGGAGGCACAGCGAGGATGTCACTAAGTTCATCGCCCATCTACCCAGCAGTACCAAAGACTGGGTATGGTGTCACCAACCCAAGGTGCTCTCCAAGGCCATCCAGCTAGTACACTCAAAAAATAAGGTTACGAGTGCAGACAGCAGAAATGAGGTTCTCTTGCAGGGTTGCTGTGATATGATGAGAAGTCTGACAATCCAGCAGAACCTCTGAGTAGCCCCGCTGCTCGTCCGAATCAAGATGAGCCAGTTGAAGTGATCTGGACACCTTACAAGCATGCCCCAGGGACATTCTACTGGACCAATACCTGGGGCAAGCCAGGACCTGTTGGAGGGGAGCTATCTAACAGAATATCTGAGGAATCTGTGCCTGAAGATAAAGAAGACTGGGCTGACCTTCTGAGGAAAAGCAGATGAATGAATGAATACTTGACAACATATATGAAGCTTCTTCCATCATTTTGTCAAAGTAATCAGTAAAAGTAGTTCTGATTCCTGTTGACTCAACTCAGCTGCTCACCTGAACCTGCTTCAGTTTGAACCTGCTTGAATCTGTATGCTTTTAATATGGCTTACCAAAGCAAACATGTTGCACACCTTAATGAGGCTTAACTAAACATTCTGTGCAGAAACCTTTCAGCGTGCTAATAACTAGAACAGCTGACAGGGACTAATTTGCAGTAAAGTTTGCGCAAACTTTTGTACTCAGCTATATGTAAATGACCTGTTTAGCTGACCTCTTTACATAGGAAATGAGACGCACCACATTTCACATATGTTGTATTGTATGGAAAACTCTCGGAGATAAATGCAACTGTGCTTTCTCCTCTAATATACAGATTTCATTGCATATCTTTTGCAGTAGGTTAATATTTATAATATGCACCGGCTGACTTGTATACTTTTCAGTGCTGATTGAATTTGTAGAGCATATTTTTACTGCACTTTTACACCATATTTTATGCTGTACTGTATTGGGGTTTTTTTTTAGTTTCTGTGACACCACACGAAAGGAAATTGCTTGTACATTGTGTACTTAAAGAATAAATAGAAGATTCTGAATAAAATATGTAACACACACTGAGTCAATGGTTTATTATGTAAACTGGTGTAGTGCAGGATAAATTGGCTACAGAGTGCTTGAAGCCTTATTTGATATACTGTAGATAGCTGGAAGGAAAAACTGTATCCTATATGTATCATGTAATGAAATTGTGAGTTGAATGTTTTTTTGTTTGTTTTAATGTCGTCAATATGATGGTCTAGTTTCATTTTGGTTAATAGTTTTCAACATTACCCACAATGCCCTGCGACTACCTGCTGATAGTACGGTGGGATTTATGCTGCGTTCCCTTTGCCTCGGAAGTCGGATTTTGGAGCTGGGAATGACGTCACGCCCGACTTAACCACGGTCCATTTGTACAAGTCGGAAAACCAATATGGATACCTCCAGGAAAAGTGCTATTGTGCTTGCAGGAATATGAATCTGTTCTCACCCTATTAAAACGTTCAAGTTTTGAACTGGAATTTCAGCTTCCTTTTATTACTATTCTTCAAATTTCTTAGGGGGTTTCACTCACTACCCAGGGTAGCCATTAGCCATCAGATAGCAATCCCACCTTTAAACAACAAGTTACGCGGTATATAGCACATAAAACACTGTATCATTATGACCACAGATAAAACTTGGACAATTCTGTGTGCATGACTGATTAAATGAGACGAAAATAGACAGAAGTGCTAATAAACAGTATAAAACTTCTCTTATATACAGACATTTTGGTTTTTTAACTCCTTGCTGAGGATCTCCCGACTTTCTGAGTCGGAAATCCGACTTCAGGGGCATTCCAGTTGACTCGGAAATCCCGACTTCCCAGTACAAATGGAACGCAACATTGGAACGCCCTTGTGTTATGTCTACCTAATGAGACCGATGCAGCAGCGCTTTAGCCCTTTAATCTGTCCAGCTCTCTCACCTCCTCGTCTGCACATTCCGCTCAACAAGGTCGGCTTCGAACTTTCACGCCGATACGGCCATCGAAGACATCACACTCGTCATCTTGTAGATCACTAAAGGGACTTTGAGTCACATTTGCACCAATGTCTCCTTCTATGCTGGATTTCTCATTAATATTACATTAAACTTGGCTGGAAAATGATGAGGGAGAAAATATGTTCCTGCTCTTTTGTTTTTAGGAGATAACAGAGAAACCTGATGAAATGACCACTTATGTTGAGTTTTTTTTTCTTCTGTATCAATAATAATGTTAGGAGCTACACTACTCCTGACTTACCAGTAATCATGACTTCTCTCCGGACCTGTCAGCTCCATCCTGATGCATCTGTTTGGAGTTTTCATCACCTGAAAATCACTCACTACTGCTAAGGATGACTCCCTGTGGACAGCCGAAAAATCACCATGAGATTACTGTGAAAGCATAATGACGGGTGCGGATGTTCTTCCTTTTATAGACTTAGGACCGCTGTTGCTAGGAACAGTTTGCTCTCAAGCATTGAATAATTATAAGTTAGAACTGTAATAATAAGTCAGAAATGACTCCGATGCTCATACTCAAATTAGCACTTTCTGACTATACAGTTGTAGAAAGGAAATTATTTGCGATCGCACTATCCGTTGTCACCCAGATGTGGATGGGTTTCCTTCTAGAGTCTGGTTCCTCTCAAGGTTTCTTCCTCATGTCGTCTCACAGAGTTTTCTTTTCCGTTGTCGCCTCTGGCTTGCTCACTAGCAACAATTTTACACATTTAAAATTTATATCTGGAATCTATACATTTCTGTAAAGCTGCTTCGTGGCAATGTGCATTGTTAAAACAGCTACACAAATAAAATTAAATCGAACGGAACTGAACGTACCACTGTGAAGTCAATGAGACACAAAATACAGCTCAGTTTCAACAAATAAATCAGAAATATTTCAGGGTGGCGCTTTCTTCTGCAAGTTCACACGCCAAGGTCCTGAATGTAAACTAATGGAGGTGTATTCATCTCTAACGAGTTCAAACAAGTAAAAATGTAAAAAAAAATAAAATAAAAAACAAGCTGTTAACACACATATGCAAACTAGTAAAGCAGTAGCTAGTTAGCATATTTCCAACTACCATTACCCAGATAAAGTTGCCTCCTAGTCAAATTTGATACAAAATAGTTATCTTTAGGAAAAATGTTTAAATAAAATGACAGTGCCACTGTTACCACTCTGAACTATGTAATGAGGTGTTTCATTTCTCTTATACCACGGAGATTTTCCAATGATTACCTTTTTAATTTATTAATGGATGATATAATACTTTTTATTCGTTTTATAGTCACATTTAACATTGTGGGACGTCTGGAAAACAAGTAAGCTCCATCCCCACCTGCCTGTTTCCTCTGTTGTGACGTTAATAAGGCAGGAAAAAAGTCATATTACTAAGAAACTGGTGGAAATACGGCGCAGTCCTCTGTGCTGAATACTTTCCTGACCATTTACAAAGCACTGACACTGGAGAACCCTTCCATAAATCTTATAGAAACACCTCCTTACATAATAATTCACCAAATCAATGATCTCACACTTTTTATTTCTTTTATAAATAAATATAAACCTGTGACATGCCTGGCGGCCGGCGCTGCGCCCGAGCTGACCAATCAGAATGTTGTCCACAATGCTGTGGTATAATTTATGATGTTAGATTTTTAAAAAATAGCCAAATCAACATAGTATGATATATTACAGTGAACCACCCCAAGGGCGTCAGACAAGGTAGAGGGAATACAAAATAGCCAGACTATGATTTGAATACTGCCAATCTGGCAACCCCGTCCCTGTGTAACTCTGCCTGTTGGATCTGTTTCTCTGGGTTTTGATCAGCTTCGTCTACATTCTGATATCTCTTCATTTCTCATGACCTGCTTCTTCTTTATCTGTGGAGGAGGTGCCAGTGATCCTTCCTCTGCACTGCTGAGGTAACAAACTCATCACAATGAATCCACAGCTGCTCGTTTTTATTATATTCACGATGCCATTTGCAGTGTTTATTGCAGAGATCACGGTCTCTAACGCGCTGCTGTGCGCAGCAGTGTTGCCAGATTTCCACTAAATCCTCTATTCGTTTATTTCTGTAACAAAATAATGATTCAGAAAACGACATGGGTTTCTAAAGATGATCTGGTTTTCCAAATGAAATTACGAAGGTGATTTGGGGGGGAGCTGAGCTTTAGTGTGAACCTGGGTTGGGAAACTGTCCATACAATCTGGCAACCAAGCTGGATCTTGTTCTAGCAATCTGGCAACCCGGGCAGTGCGGTTACCGGATCACCTGTTGCAATCGGAGCACTGCAGGGAGGGATTTGCAGAGTTAATATTTCAGGAATGTCTATTTTAGTGAGTTTAACGTCGATGAAAGGTTGTGGAGAAAAGAAAGCACTGTATTGACCATGAATATCCTGTTAGACAATATATACATATATATATTTATTTATTTGTATTATTATGGTTAATAGTAAACATATCTTATGGGGTTTTTCTTTTCTTTTATTATTTCGATGACGTATTAGGCATAAATACAAAATATCAGGAAATAGTAATATTACCAATAGTTAGGCTATAATCTAATGTAATAATTCGAGCTCTCTTACAACATGTCTTTAATAACATTCTGCTTAATGTTATTCATCAATGCCATAACAAGTCTGCTTAATGAATAAACATGGTGCTCTTGATCAAACTGACCCAGAGAGAGAGAGAGAGAGAGAGAGAGAGAATAATCCCGGATTAATCCTAGCCTAATCAATGTAAAATCATTTTAATCTCGTGACTGAAATATCGCGATATTACGCGGTACTTGGTACAGCCGCGTTTTTATTTATTTTAATTTATTTAATCATATACATATATATTTTTAAATGTTATATCTTTTGTTTGTTTCCTTACAACGTACTTAGTTTGGAAATTCAATATCTATATATATATATATATATATATATATTTAAAAAAAAAGTCTCAGAGGGCTTTTTTGAAACTAATGCTACACAGCAGCAGCCTAAAGTTGTTGCCATAGTGACCAAAACCTGTCAAAAAAAAAAACGGAGGTTAGCAGCCCACGCTAACTGTCTGTAATATTATCCCTTAACGTTAAAATTCAATCCCGAGTCCTGGTTCTTTTTTTTTCTTTCTTTCTTTCTTTTTTTTTTTTCTCTTTAAATAAAAGAGGCTGTTCCTGCTTCCTTATTTATAGCCAATTCCACAAGGAACCGGTGGATCCAGTTCGGCGTTTTCTCTCTCACTCTCTCTCTCTCTCTCTCTCTCTCTCTTTCCCTCCTTCTCTGTCATTCTTTCTGTACAAACCCCGCGATTCCTTCAGTAGCAAAATTGAATCACGGATATTTATTTAAAAAAAAACAAAACTGAGATTATCAGAGGAGAGGTGGAAAAAAAGACACGGCAGGTGCGGAGATGGAAAAGTGGAAAAGTTTGACAGGTTTTAAGAAGGAAGTGGGCACGGGTTGCCCGTGTTGCCAGATTGCGCTTAATCGATCTTCTAGTTAAAAAAAATAAATCCGCGCGGTGTTGCTTTTGTATTAACGCTATACTTATATTAAATATGAAAAGCGCGTGAGGAGTAAACGTCCCCACAGACGACACACTTATTAGGAAGATAGAGTCATTTTTAAAGGATGATTTGTGTTGTCTAGTTCTTCCCGATCTGGCAACTCAGCTCAATGCTGCATGTCAGTGTCTTTGGTAACTTTTTTTTTTTGGGTGCTTTTTTTTTCCCACTTGTGACCAATGCTGATCTGATGAATGCGTCCCGATCACAGGCTTATCGGAAGACACCCGAGTCATTTAGGAGCTGTCTGTCCTCGGAAATTATCTCAGAGCCAGCTTTTTGGTGCATCTGTGCTGCTTTTGGGATCCTTTATCCATTAGCCTTTTAAATATTTTCACAAGGGGGAGACCAGACAAGGTAAACATTTATACTGCTGACAGATTAACATGCATTACTAAACACTTTGTTCATACTGTAAATCTTCCTGTACACTGTTACACTATGTACTTATCAGTGGAATGAATAC
>JAQMYM010000035.1:24883877-24905501 GCA_030014255.1 Parauchenoglanis ngamensis
CTTTTATGTCAACAACCGCTCAACTAAGTAAAGAGAAACAACAGTCCATCATTATCCAGCCTCTTTTAAAGTCATAACAATAAAGAAATAATAGAATTAGAAGAAACTTTTGACTGGTAAGAAGACGCTTCTTTGTTTCTTAATTGATTTATTATTTGTAGCATTTTTGATCAGGACTCAGACAGCATGTTTCCCATTTGCTCGCTTTCTCACATGGTTATGACGGAAGGTAAATCCTACATTCTGGATAATATTTTATAATCATGTTATCAAAATTTTATCGCCAGCATCCCAACTAGGAGGCTGAGTGAACAGGCTACGAACCTTGTCGATTAATTATTTAACCTAATCCATGTGAGGTCTAGACGTCCAGACGAGGGCTGGGAGAGACTCTAACGCATATGTAGTGTAAATGCCTTATACGGGGGAAAAAAAAAAAAGTCAGCATACTGATAATAGACTTCTAAGGCCAGTTATTAGTGCAGTCAGTAAACACCGTGTAAGCTCTTTTCTGAAGTAGCCGTTCAGAACGGACGCGAGAGTTCAGGTGGCTTAATCTTATAGAAGGTTCAGCTCCATGTGAACAGCTTTGGTAAGATTTTCTTTTAAAAAAAAAAAAACCCTGCAAATATAAGAGATACATATCTCCTCAGGGTCGGCTAGCTGTCCGATCCGTGTGTGCGCTGATAACCCGGTGCTCGTACACAGTCCTGGGCCTGTAAACAAGGAAGCGCAAGGAAAGGAAAATGGCTCGGACCGAGCTTGGTCCCAGCCAATCAGCAGCAGGGGGCGTCGTTAATGTTGTCGCCTTGGCAATCCGCAGCCATGAATTTGGGGGGCGGAGCTTCGGACGGAGCACCGGAGGGAGGTGTGTAATTGTTTGGTTGTTGAGTTCAAGTCTCAAGAGTCTTTCTCCAGAAGTGATGAATCAGCCTTAAATGTTCAATAATCAAGCATGAGAAATGATGGTTTGGGGTTGGGTTCGAAACCGGGAACACTCAGAGTGGTGCGGAAAACAAAAACCATCCAGTGAGCGCCAGTTAAGGGGAACGAACAAAACTAAAGCTCTTGACTTGTATTTGCGTGAATGTATTGCGTCAGTGTGCAGGTGCTTCTAAAAATGTAGTTTTCCACTCCTGCGTTATCTAAGTAAATAAGGAATAGGTCAGGTTCTTCCAGCTGGTTTCTTTATAACCGTCATTCTTACAGAGAACCGATGCAGCTTTAGTAGGAAAATGAGGTCATACCGGTGATTTGCATGGTCACGTTGTTGCTCTTTGTAATCTAATTTACATGAAGAAGCATTGAAAAGGCATCTCTATTTTTCTTTACAGTCATTTCAGACCTATCCGAATTCTCCTCAGCATATGACGCTTAGCATTAACATCAGCATTAGCCTTATGAAGGGAGGTAAAAGTGGGAGTGTGGTTTGCTTCTGGCACTTTGATCCAAAAGGCGCAGGGCCTGACAGGAAAAACCAGATCCCGACTCAGAAACCTGCATGTCTACAACATGCCGCAACCAACGCCGGGAGAGCGGATCCTGTCTAAAAAAAACTGTCTTTTTTTTTTTTTTTTTCCTGTGCTGATCTGAGATTGCTGCTGCTGCTGCTTTGCCCAACCCAAACGGGCCACATGCCAAGATAAACTTTTGAACAGTGTCTGTCTTTCAACAGCAGCGCAAGAAAGTTATCCGAATACGTCTCATGCAGTAGAAGTGTCCCTGTTGTCATCATCACGCTGGCTGTAATTAGCCTCGTGGCCCAACCCTTCCTGATTAAGCAGGCCAGAAACCGAAGAAATTTTCCAAATATTCCATTTTGTTCATTCCGGATTCTTATCATCCTCCTCCATACATTATTTGGTATGGAGGATGGTTATTTTTTTTTTACTTCTGCATTGTGCACTGAGTCAGTGAACGATCTGATTATGACTCAGCACAGTCCCACACTCACTCCAGTAGTCTCCATCGGGCTTTCCTACAAGCTCTCGACTTGCATCAGCACGGGGGCAGCCGCTTGCCTTTTTAATATTATCCCTGCACCGCTTGGCCCATGGGACTGAGCAAGTCTGGGTGTGCGGGTGGTATGTGGTGTGTGTGTGTGTGCGTGTGTGTGGAGCGAATGCTCATTTGTAGAGTAGAACGAGAACTCGACACAAAGTGGAACAGTAGTAAAACCGTGAAAACCGCACGCTTTTCAGAGGACGGAGTGTGTCATAGCTCCTCAGAGCGATAACAGACACAGTGTGCTTGATGGATATCAGCTCAGTTTTGCACGGTGGTTTGCAGTCCTTATCTCTGGCCTGGCTGAGCTCTGTCTCTCTCGCTCTCTCTCACTCTCTTTGCCCTGGGCTGACAAGTCACTCTTCTTTGCCAAGCCCGATCTAATTCCCTAAGAAGGCAGCCCGGAGTGGGAGGCCACAGCTACCTCGCTGCGCTGTTATGGAAAATCCTCCCCTTCTCCGTCACTCAAATCGGAGCGCTCGCTCGTTTCCCGTTGCCAGGGGACTGACGGTCACCTGAGATTTCCCTCAACTCCGGCGTGGTAACCAGACCCGGACTCTGCGATTGGGTCATTGTCTGTCATCGACTCTCTCCACGACTCTCTCTCTTTCCATACTCATAGATAGCTGAATCTCGTTCTGCGTAGTCTTATAACGACATCTTCAATGTGTTAGAAATCATTTTGCTTCGCCCACTTTCATGACTCTTCTATAGTAAACTGCGTCGTATCAGAACACACACTCGAGTGACGACAGATAGGTTATAACAGGCAGTAAATGCTTATAACGGAGACATTATAATGTATTGGAGACAGAGAACTAGCATAGAGTCGGTTAGCGTTAATAAGCGCAGACACAGTTAGCGCTTATAGGTTATAACAGGCAGTAAACAGTTACACCAATGTATTTTACAAATATCCGCTGTATTATAGCTCTGTTATAACTGTTCAGTCTCAGTTAGCAGTCTTTAATACATCTGTGTGTCCCGTGTTATAACTATCTACACCGACTCTGTGCTCTGTTATAACTGTCAACTGTCTGCTATAAATAAAGTTATATCAGAGAGGTCAGTTATAACAGTGTATAGGGGTGTACATAGTTATAACCGTTTACTCTTTTATGATTATCCGTGCTCTATTGTAGCTCTTATATCTCTACCGGAATACATCTGTGCTTCATATGGTATGACTATCTGCCCTGTGCTCTGTGTTAAGTACGCTGTTCTGCCGTGTGCTGTGAGGTCTAGCGCGGCGTAGCTGGGTCTGTACTCTGCAACTTTATTAATGCTAGCTTTACCCGTGCTTTATCTCTATCTGTGCTTTGTTCTAACTCTTATGAAGTCTTGCTGTGACTATCGGTGCTGATCTGTGCTCTGGTGTACTGTATTTTTCTTCATCTACCCTTCATGTCCCTTCCGCACACTGTTATAGTTTGATTTATGTTCTGTTAACATTTTGTCTAGTCTGACTTTATCAACCTCAATCTGTCTTATCTAGTCTCTCTCATAACGTTATCTGTGCTTGGTTATAGTTCTGTCTATGCCTTGCTATAACGCTATCTATCCTCTATTATAATACTATCTACGATCACATTTATGTTGCTGTTACTGTTCTATATATCATGTCTTTGCAGCTCTATCGATGCTGTTGTAACTCCATCTTTGCTGTGTTATAACTCTGTCTATGCTCTATACGGGATTATAGCACCATCTGTGCTCTGTTATAACACTATGCTCTGTTATGACTCTGTCTTTGCTCTGTTATAACACTATGCTCTGTTATGACTTTGTCTGTGCTCTGTTATAACTTTATGATCTGTTATGACTTTGTCTGTGCTCTGTTATAACTTTATGCTCTGTTATGACTTTGACTTTGCTCTGTTATAACACTATGCTCTGTTATGACTTTGTCTGTGTTCTGTTATAACTTTATGATCTGTTATGACTTTGTCTGTGCTCTGTTATAACTTTATGCTCTGTTATGACTCCATCTTTCCTTTATGACTCAGACTTTGCTTTGTTATGACTCTACCCTTGTTAACTCTGTCATCGCTCTGTTACAATCCTCTGATTTACTTTGAATCCAGGGTCTGTTCTAACGCCGTGCCTGCTCTGTTACGAGCTTACGATGTGTTAAAACTCTGTCTATGTTCTTTTATTCTGTGCCGTTTTCATTCTTTGCGTTCACAACATTTATATATGCTGTGTTACAAATACACGCTCTGTTAACTTTGTAGCCTGCTGTATAAGATCTGTCATGACTCTATCTATGTTATAACTTTTTCAAGGCCAAAAAAAATTCTGTCTCATCTCAAATAGATTCCTGTGATAAGTGGATGTATGCTGCTGGAAGCCTATGATCTGTTATACCTCTATCTAGGATCTGCCATTGCTCCATCTGCGCTCCAATATAACTCTCTCTATGCTATCGTCTATCTAGCTTTGCTGTCATATGCCTAAGAGTTGCTTTAAATCTGTATATTCTCTGCTCTAAATCTTTCAATGCTCTGTTTCAAGCCTAAGCTGTGTTATAAATCTAATTCTCTGTGTTCTTTATTCATGACAGACCTGTTATAATCTATCTGTAATACATCTATGCTTTGTTACAAGCCTATGCTCTGTTATAACGCTTTCTATGCTTTCTGGCAAATCTGTGATCTGTTATAACGCTTGTCTGTGCTCTGATGCAAACCTATATCTCTCTTTGTGCTTCGTTATAACTTTATGCTTTGTTACAAATCCCTGATCAGTTACGACTCTGTCTAGGCTCTGTTTATAACTTTGTAGACGCTCTGTTACAAATCTACGCTCTGTTATAACTCTATCTATGCTCTGTTACAAATCTAAGCTCCTTTGTAACACTGTCTGTGCTCTGTTACAGCTCAATCTATACTCTGTAACAAATCTATGCTCTGTTACAGCTCTATCTATACTCTGTTACAAATCTATGCTCTGTTACAGCTCAATCTATACTCTTACAAATCTACGCTCTGTTATAACTCTTTCTATACTTTGTTACAAATCTAAGCTCCTTTGTAACACTGTCTGTGCTCTGTTACAGCTCAATCTATACTCTGTTACAAATCTATGCTCTGTTACAGCTCTATCTATACTCTGTTACAAATCTATGCTCCTTTGTAACATTGTCTGTGCTCTGTTACAGCTCTATCTATACTCTGTTACAAATCTATGCTTTGTTACAGCTCTATCTATACTCTGTTACAAATCTAGGCTCTGTTAAAAGCTCTATCTATACTCTGTTACAAATCTACGCTCTGTTATAACTCTTTCTATACTCTGTTACAAATTTACGCTCCTTTGTAGCACTGTCTGTGCTCTGTTACAGCTCTATCTATACTATGATACAAATCTATACTCGGTTACAAATCTACACTCTGTTAAAAGCTCTATCTATACTCTGTTACAAATCTATGCTCTGTTGTAACTCTTTCTATACTCTGTTACAAATCTACGCTCTGTTATAACTCTTTCTATACTTTGTTACAAATCTACGCTCTGTTAAAAGCTCCATCTATACTATGTTTCCAATCTACGCTCTGTTATAACTCTATCTATACTCTGTTACAAATCTACGCTCCATTGTAACACTGTCTGTGCTCTGTTACAGCTCTATCTGTGCTCTGTTACAAATCTATCCTCAGCTGTAACTCTATCCTCCGTAGCCCTATCAGTCTTTCTAATAGAAGCATATTGGAAGCTGTATGAACAGAGAACTCCAGGCTAAGCGATCACTTTCCCATCATGTTCTGATTCAGCCGCTCCAACCTGTTTGAAGGAGGGTCTGACTAGACACGCAGGGCTCCATTACAATAGAGAGTTTAACACTGACAGCGCAGGTGCTTTCCACTCATTATCAAACATGAGCTAAGCGCCAAGGCTCTCTGCCGCGCAGCAGCGTGTCTTTGCAGATGATTCTGAGTGTGTGTGGAGTTGAATGATGCAGAAAGTCATACAGCAAAACAGTAAGTGGACTCGGCGTGCTTGTAGAGAGAAAGCGTTGTCTTTCCGATTCAGTTCTGCTTCATGCGTTTTCAACTGTAGGGTGACGTAAAAAACGATAAGGAAAATCAGTCATCAGAACGAACCCAGAAAGAGTTAGCGACGGTCGCCGAGGGTGCATCGTGTGGTAAGATATAAACCATGAGGGCATTGTGTGAGCGTGTGTGTGTGCTGTGAGGCTTTCTCTGAAGGGGTCGGGAGGAAAACAGATCAGTCAGGAAACAGTCGCTCCCCCTGGGCGAACGCGGGCCACGGTGCATAGCCATTTCAAGCGCAGAGTGCAGAGAGACCATGAAATCCAATCTAGATGTCAAGCATGTGGCTGAAAGGTTAACAAGCTCTCCCTGCAGGAGAGGAGAGGACGTCCCGCTGGCACACACTTCACTAAACAAAGCGCACGAGCGGGCCTGGGCAATCGGAGAAGGGCTGTAGTGTACAGGTGCAAATAAGAGTTGAGTGTAAGAAACGGGTAGTGCGCACTGCAGTAGGAGGTCGCAGGATCGGAACACTGCTTCAGTCTCACTGCTTTGTCAAGTGGAACAAAAGCCTCCGCTTTATTTTCTCCGCATGCACTCGGTGATCAAATGTTCCTGATCTAACAGTACGCACTAGTTTAGTCAGAGGGCCTCCTACACGATAATCCCGTTTTATGTGTGTGTGTGTGTTTATAAGTGTGTAGGCACTAGATTGTGAATTGCTTAAAGGTGCATTAGGTAAGATTAGTCAAGGCTTTTCCAAGAGTAGGTCACTAACAGTTAAGTAGGTGGGTTTGACATTTAAATGAAATATATATATTTTTTTGTTTTTACTACTCGAGCCTTCCTGTCGTTCCTGCCCATGTTCAGGAAGCCCCGCCCCCAGGATCTAGTCTGTAGAGTGACTGACAGGAGGTGCATCCAAGAATTCAGCACCGGAAGTCAGATTTCTAAATGGGTTTTCTCTGCCACTTGTGTTCAGGTCGTGGCTTAAAATATCATTTCTCATGTTCTGCATATCTTTTAGTATATTTGTACGAGTAAGAAAAAAAAAAGTGGATATGTGATGTTTATACAGATCATTTCACATTAACCATCGTCTGTTTTCTAAAAAAAGAAATGTTCCACATTCATTTTTATAGTTTTCTTCTGGCAATCCTGGAGAAAGAAAATTAAATAAACACCTGCCTGTTCCTTATATATTCACACTACATAGCGTACGTAATGAAGCAGAGTCTATATAATGCTCTGTTGGACTCCAGTAAGTGCCTGTTGGAAATGAAGTAAGGAATGAAACACTCTGTGGCGTGCGGTTTGAGGAAAGTAATCAACAACAGCGTGGTGTGAGGAATAACAGCACACGGCAAAAATGTTTGTTTTCTCATATACTACAACCACAGTAACTTACCAGGATTATTTTTAGTTGTTAAAGAATGGCGTCATACTTTTTATCCATTTAGAGTTACATTTAACCTCCACGAAGCAAGTCAGTTCTGTTATAGCAGCTATAAACGGTCGTTCGCTCACCAGCCTGCCTTTTTACACTATTAAACCTAATCAGAGGGGGAAAAAAACCACACACATTACTAAGAAACCATTACCTTTATTCTGAAAGCTTGTTTACGGTGTCATCCCTGACTGTTACAAAGCTCTGAAACTGGAGACTCCTTCCATCAACGCTGAATTAAATCTCCTTAAGAAGAAGTCACCATGTTAATATTTTGATTTTATTGTCATTGCTGTGGAGCTTCCTATGTTACCTTGGACACCTTCTGACCAATCAGAATCAAGCATTTCTGGTATCACTACGTGTTAATGTAATATCACTTGACGTTGTCGGTTTTGAATGGTGACTAATCATTGGTAAAGTACGTTTAAACACACTAATTAATACAAGACTTTGGTCCATTTTTTTGTTTTTCTTGTGTTAATATACAGTATATTATTGTTTACACCTTAATGTTGCTGAATTCTCGAATCTGATTGGTTGGAAGGCGTTGATTAGTTTTCTATAACAGCAGCTGTGAGTGTAGTGCAGCTGCAAGTCACAGGGTTATAAGAATGCGCTCAATGCGTTTCGGTTCCATAGTAACACCTTGAGTAGGATTTTGTGTGATGGATATTTGTGTCCAGTAGTGCTGTGTGTGTGTGTGTGTGTGTGTGTGTGTGTGTGTGTGTGTGTGTGTGCATTGTACACATATTTGTGACCATCTACAAAGTCACGCCACTCCATTCCCCCAAGCAGGACAAGGTCCTCACCATACTCAACTTTTTGTATGTGTGTGTGCGTGTGTGTGCGTGTGTGTGTGTGTCTCTAAGGTAACGGCGAGTGCTCTCCCAGGAAGGAGGGCAGCAGAATGCAGGTGGACCTGTCGCTCCACACACACAACGGGCAACATTCCCAAAGTCCCACATCTCCCGCCGGTGAGTCTCCACCCACGAACACTCCCTGTGTGCCGCACCACGGAGACACTCAGCACACACACACACACATTCATGCCTTTTCACTCACCTGCTTCATTAATTACTTATCACAGCGCTCCTCATTTCTGCTCTAATTAGCTTTCTATGGAGATAAAAAAAAAAAAAAATGTAAAAAACGCCCACTTGGTTTTTTTTGTTTTTTTTAGCAACCTCATTTCCGGAAGTCTCGCTCACGTTAATTAGTATAGCTGTTTCAGAAAAGTGTCACACCAATGAATCAGGAGCTGAAAGACGGTAACAAAAGATAGAAGACTCTGTACCGAGTGTATAGTACAAGGGAATGAACTATCAATCCCATAATGCACTGGGAATCATCAAAGCAGTCTACCAGAAATTATAATATGTCAAATTTATTGATTATTATATAGCAAATAAAGTCTATTAAACCTATTCCGGGCCACACTGACTAATTCCCAGATTACTTTAGCTTCTAGAAATGAATGCTTGCAAAAGGATTTGGTAACCGAATGAGAGAATTTCAAGAATGTCTAGAAATAAGCTTCCTAATTGTAAATCTGTCTAAAAACAAGCGAGTGAGGATAAATATGAGTTACATTTGCATATATGTTGAAGATAGATTAGCTGTTAAAATATTGTGTGCAGTTTGTCTTTACTAAGGCACATGAATGCAAAATCATAGAGGAAATAATCTGTCCGTTTTAAATACAGTAAAGCATCACGTTCCATCAGAACTAAAAATCCTTGGGCGTCTTTGTATCGTTGTTCGCTCTCAGACACCCCGAGACTCGAAACACGTGTAAGGCTGAACGTCATGGTTACGGAGCACTGACACTGTAGACTCCTTGCTTAAATGTTAACTAAGCAGCTCATTTTGTTAAACAACACTCTTTCATTTATTTATTATTATTTATTATTTATTTAATTTGTTTATTCTTAAGCTGAGACGTGAGACGTAAAAATGCCCCCCATGCAAGCCCCAGTGAACGAGTTGTTACTATAGAAACCTGTGATGCTGCTTCCGACCAATCAGAATCGAGAACGCTGTGGGATGAAATCTGTTATTAACTGAGCTTTAATTGCACCGAGATCCATTACTCTGCAACTTTACCTGTCATAGTACTCCCTAGCTCATTTAGACGTCCTGTACACGTCCACGTAAGAACAAAAAAAAACGTCATAGAGCACCAGCTTTAATAATCTCACGGTTTCATGCTGTGGCTGATTTAACTCACGAGGTTACTTCCAGGACCTGACCGTTTAACTCCGCTGCCGAAGTCACAAGCGAAGAAAAAAAGGAGAACTGAGCGAGCACCAGTGTGCAAAGGATAGAGGAAGAACCTTTATCTTACCAAGTTTTAAATATAAAAAAAAACTCAGAATAGCGCACATCTTATCTTTGATCTGATGGGACAGGCATCTGCCTTCCTCAAAACCATGAGAGAGTGAGAGCCGAGCGCGCCGGTGAAGGGGCTCGTCATCGTGAGCTGGTGTACAGAGAAAAGGGAAGCTGTCAGATCTGAGGAATTGACATCAACACACACACACACACACACACACACACGGAGACCACAATCCCATGCTGAAGCTGTACACAACTGTCGTTGCACAGCGAGGGTTGAGAAATTTCTAATTCATATTGAGCAAAGAGAAGTTGCTTCAGCGTCTTGGATTTCTTGCAGCTGCACCGCCGTGTGTTTGACTCGGCTACAATCCGTAGGTCAGAAGGTCCTGTAACAGCAACGATACGTTAATACGTCGTCGTTTCTATAGTAACAACCCCTCAGAGAGACGTGTGCGGCGAGGAGACGTTTGTGGCTCGAGACGTTTTCCACGAGAAAGTCTTCAGGACAGAAGAGGTCACGTTTCTCTGTGACAGGACAAGCTGTGTTTGTTTGTTCTATTATTCAAAGTAAAGGAGAGAGTAAGCGAGAACGGGAACTAAGCTGTTTGGGCCGTTCCACATCAGTAAACGTAACTATAAATGGATAAAAAGCATGGCTCATCGTAACTTTCATCCGTGACATTTTGTACTAGTTCGCAAACTGCTGTCATCCAGGAGGAATAAAACACTTATTGTAAATCGAAAACCTTAACCAATAAGCTTTTTTTTTTATTTTTATTTTTTATTCTTGGCCTATTTATATATATTAACCCCACGCTAATGTAATTACATTAATAAAATGTGACCTTAGCAGAACTGCACGATAGATGAAGGTTTTAGGGCTCAGTAGAGAAACAGGAAATGCGGCGGTGCTTTATAATCACACCGTGCCCTTGCCTAAAACCTGACCCCTGAACTTTGTACGCGATTGAAGTCCGCGTCATTAAGCACTTTTACGCTGGAATGTCGCTTCCTAATGATCTTCCGGACCTCCTTTACCTCGCCCCGCGTTTAACCGGCCAGAACCCCTGGACGCTTTTAAAAACGTTACGTTGAGTGTAAGCAATGCAGTCACAATTATGTCAGGAGGAACATCTTCATGCAATTTGGATTACGTAAAAGGGGCGTGTTTTTTCTAAAGGCGTGTGAAAAATGATATTGGTACGTTTTACAAGGACAACAGATGTGAGACAATATGTAAGAAAAATATATATATATATATATATAAAAAAAAAATAAATGAAAACGCGTGTTATAATGTAGAATAACGTAGAAGTTGTATTTGTGAGCCGTGAATAAATTGGAAAATATTCAGAGCAAAAAAAAAAAAAACAATGTAGTAAATGAACAGTATTTCAGTATCGATTGATTTTATTTCTCACAAATGTATCAAACCGAAACTACACAGCAGTTCAATTAAATGCATTATTATTATTATTATTATTATTATTATAAATAAGCCAGGTGGCATTCGGGGTCTTTGGCATGATATAACATGTTATGAACACTCCTTATAATGATGATGATGATGATTTGAAACAATTCATAAAGCATAATAAAGCTAGTTATGAAATGTACTGCATTTTCATTCACACTTATACCTGCATGTGTTGGCATGGCAGCGTGAAGTGTTCATGGTTTAATATAAACACAACGTTCATATGAAGCGTTCTAACCTTTTGAATGAGATCAGGTTTGAGACGCTTCTTTCTTTTTAAACCCTTGCGACGAACACACAGATGCTGAAACACAAAGTGCGGTGCTGGATTAGTGTGTGTGTGTGTGCGTGAGTGAGAGTGTGTAGCAGAGACGGCTGAGTGTGGGCGAACTGTCTGTCTCTCTCACTCCATTTGGCCTCTTTGATCGCTAGAGGACGAGGAGGCTGAAGGATTCGGTACGTCGTTGTCCCGGCAACCGTTTCAAGTTCACCCAGCTGCAGCCACCCGTGTTTCTGCCTCATCCTTTTCTTTATGCTTGACTATGGACAGAAGTCAGGGTGTCTTGATAATCACGACCAGCCTTAAACTGAAACTAAACACGACACTTAGCATAATATATAAGCACAATGTGTATACTCCCATCATGTGCGTACAGTAGCGCGCAGAGCTCGGGGACGGCCATTTTGGTTTCAGTCATGCACATCAAAGTTAAAACTCACAATTAAATTCTATTTACGAATTCTCTGGGGTTCCAGTACTGTCGATTTTCTGTCATCATTGTTCGTTATTGATGTTGCATCAAACAAATCTCACAAAATTATTCAACAGTAAAAGCAATACCACAATTAGAAGTGGAACACAAAGCCATTGCCTATATCTGTGTCTGTGTTCTCATATTTATATTCTTTTTTTTTTTTATACATTTTTTACCCCGGTTTTAATTATTTAAATGTTCACATTACTTTTCCATTTATGTTCTCGAGCAATGTTAGTCAGTGAAGAAAGCAACATTAAATAACAGGCCACTTTTCAGTCAACAAACACACTGTTGGCTGTCAGGGTTTAGTGTATTATTAAAAAAAAAAAAAAAAAAGGGAAATCTGTGGCGGATTGTCTAAAACGCTCAGAAAAAAAAAACCATCTGAAGTAATTTCCTTATCAAACTGCGCAAACTGTACCTCAGACAACTGAGGCGTTTTTGAAAAAGCAAAGCGTTCTCACGTCAGATATCGGCGCTGCTTAGTTTATTACCGCTCGACGTTCTTTAGAGTAGAATTCTCTGGAAATCTCTTTGTGGAACTTTCAGGAAAGCTTGCTGTCTGATGTGACAGCCGTATCCTCTCGAGAACATTCGATCAGATTTATTTATGGAGTGTTTTTCGGGTTCATTTCAGAACAGTTCAGCGGGCGTTATGTCAGGATCGACGTTACGCTCCTCGGGTCCCTTAATCAGCGTTTCTTTAGAATAAATGAAGGATTTTCCAGGAAGATTTTCTTGTAATAGTGACTGAGAATGACCATTTAAAAAAAAAATGGAAAACAAAACCAGACAAAAACCCTAAAAACTCCATCCTCAGGTCGAATCTGTGTTGTATTCCTTTAGGATACATCTGTAATGTTTTCGATCCCTGGTGCACATGTTGCTATCTTTCAGTCTGTATATGGTATTTCTCATGTTATGACATCACAACCGTCTTATTTATATTCATTTCTCTTCATTATTGTTCATACTGTTATCCCGCTTTAGACTCCCGCGAAGGATTTCTTATCTCAGACGTGACATTAAAATCAAATCTTTATCAGTAACTCAACAATGAATGAGCATTATATCTCATATATCTTATATTTCAATATAATAAGTACAGTGTGTGATTAAAAACTATTTTACACACACACACACACCTAAAAACAGACAGGCAGGTGCACTCATGCTTTCTTTCTTTTTTTTTTCTTTTTTTTTTTCTAAGTGTTTCAAGTCCGTAATGCTCTGCTGGCTCCATGCTGTGTTTCCTCTGAAGACCGAACGGAAAAGAAAAGTTGCAAGCAAACAAAAATACTAAACTTTTCAGTCATAAGCCTTTTCGTGTCATTTTGTACTCCCGTTGGACAGTTTTGAGTTTTTCTTCCATTGTCTTGGGAGGGATAAAGAGTCGATAGAGTAAATAATCCACCTCGTTCACCTCCCAGTCACTTTTAATAATGGTGTTATGGATGTGTGTGGAAAAATATCAGAGGAAAAAGAAAAAGGGTGTGTCACGCTGATCGCCTGACTCGACGGTCGCTGAAAAAAGCGATCTTTCTTCTTCGTACCTTTTTGGTGTATTTATTTCCGCTGAAGTCCACCTTCAGAAACGTCCGCTAATAAACCGTATACGTTCGCTTAACGTTTGTAAGGCTCCACCGCAGCATTGCGGCGTGCAGGATGTCACATGGGGTCGGGTTGCGAGATTCTTCTCAGAAGTGCGTGAATTGTATACACGGGAATTAGATTTTTAATTTGAGGAAGAGTTGATTGAACAACCTGTGATGCAAGGTGCAGCGCTGAGGCATGTGAAACGCTCTGGACGCTTCGCTCTTGGGTGTTTTTTCTTTGAAAGCGAAGGAGCTCACGTTGCGCAACATCCACTGTCACCGTCGTCAGACTTCTTTGGAAATGCCAGCAGGCAATATCGAATACTTTATGTGGCTATGCTAAAGGGCATGCCGCGTTCAGGCACTCCGGCACTAGCTGAAGGAAGAGAGGCGTGTGCTGCTGAAATATTTAGGGTTTTAGTAAAAGTGTCACGCTGGGTGGTTTTTATAAATGTGTGTGCGTGTTTGCTTTCTGACAAGCTCAGATCTACTGTAAAGACTCGGACAAGAAAACCAAACCTCTCCTGACCCCTGTAATTAGAAAGACGGAGTACGAGTGGCAGGCTGAGTGATTGGTTTTTGTTCCCAGTCCTGCAGAACAGGATTATGGGTAGGAGGGACGCGACTGATCCAGTCTTCCTCTGATCTTGCACTCGGTGACTCAAAGCCGCTCCTCGGAGATTAACACAAAAAGAGCTGATATTACAGAACAGGTCGGGCCGGATGGCACGTCGACACGGTGAGCCTGGACGTTTTTCCACCTGCTGCATTGTGGAAGAACTCGGAGAGGTGCTGGTTTTTCTTCCTGTGTGGTCGAGACGGAAAACCCAGACGCAGACCGGGTGCTTGCTCATTTGCGTCTTTTTTTTTTTTTTTTTTTTTTTTTTTTTGTCTCATTTGAGTCTTAGAGTGTCTATTTTTGGCTCAGGCTGAGAGTGTGTGTGCGGTGTGTGAGGTGGTGATGGTTCCCCAAATGAGTATGGGACAGTTCCACAGATCAGACTGCAGGGCGGCGCTGCACAGGCGCTGTCTCCTTCATTTTAAACGTCTACTGAATGCCTAAAGGCTTCATTCGCAAAATGATGCCTGGGTCAGAAAAAAAAACGAGCCTATATTTATTAAGTAAGGAATAAGACACGGAGCAATTTGCTAAGATTATCATTAATCATGAATGACGTCATACTTTTTATCCATTTATAGATACATTTAACGTTGTGGAACGTCTGCGAAACAAGTCAGTTCCTGTTCGTACCCGCATTATAGCAGATACATGTTTACAAATGCTTGACTGGCAAAGAATAATTGATATATTTTGCTTTTAACAAAATCCCAACTCATGTATCATGCCTTAACAGACTACATTTTTTCAAATACAAACATTTAAGTGAATTGATGAATGAATACTTTTTAATATCGCTTTGATTAAACCTCGAGGTCTGAATGGTTTTTTATTTTTATGAAGTGCATCTATTTTGTTTCATGGAATAATTTTAAGCCTATAGCTGTAATCATTTTATATACAATACAGACTGACAGTGGAGTGTATTTATAAGGAAGATTAGCTTAAAATAAAATTTTTAAAATTTATTTTTAAAATTAAATATTTAATTCCTAACAGACTAGGGAACTACAAATGACTGAATCCTGAGATGAGATCAAATTGGAATTGGATTATTATTTTTTTTTTTAAATCAATTAGGAACTTTTTGCCATCTGAGCAACACAATAGTTTACATACTGGAGTCCGAACAGGAAATGCACTGCACCTGGAGTGAAGTTTCAGTCGGATGGAGTAAGAATAGGATGAGATGATTGCTGAAGTGGAATGTTGCCCCAAAAACAACAACCAGATGTTGATCTAGGAACGTGTCTTTTTATTAAGGACATCGAGTTCACCGTCCTGCAAGTTCTCGAGAGATGTGTATTTGGTATGGAAGGTGAAAGTTAAGGTTGGGATCAGGGTCAGAGTACGCAGCTTGTCGTACGACATGTGAAATTGGACAAAATCCAACTACTGCGCCTGAGATCAGGTTGGTGTTGCTGCATCTCAGGGTTCATCAGGACGTTTGTGTTGCTTTGTGTTTTCTTGCTTGGCTGTCATGGTAACTGATCAGTTCGTGTGTGTGTGAAATGGCTCACATGTAGTATATCAGAAGCTGTAATGTTAATTACCCTCTCGTTTATTTCCATTCAAGCGCATAAGATCAAACAGGAGGAGGGAACCGAAGAGGATGTCGAGAGAAGAGCCGTAAGCCTAGATGAGACGGCCCACAGTGGCGAAGAAGGGTCGGTTTTGGAAGAGCCCATGATTGACAGCCCGAACAACCTACAGGATGGCGGAAGAGGGCCCGAGGCACCACCGGACTCTGCGATACGACTGCCCAACGGTGAGTGTGTGTTATGTAAGGAAGCTAATTAACACAAATTGCTTTATTCCTCGTGTACTAGTTTTAATTAAAAGCAAAAAGTCATACTCATTCACAGTTTATAGACATAAGCTCTTGTTCTCAGTTACATTATAGTAGCGATAAACAAGCGTTCTCACGTAAAACGCACACGTAAAAATGACGCGCTTCCATAATTGTTAAATAAACGCTTCCTTAAAGAAAACTTTGCATCGGCGATCTTTTTAGTCTGCCTATATGGAGCGAATGAGCTGTTACTTTAAAAAACGATGACGTATCAGAGTACATCATATGAGCGGGCACCGAGGCACCGCTGAGATACTCGCACTTCCTATTCCTTGCTCTTCAGGGTTTACACTTTGGTCACGAGTCAAGGTTGCATTTCATGTCACCTTGCACTTATTTTAATGATCACTCATATCCGGTCCTCACCCTCTCTACTAAGTGACACAAACAACAGCGCGAGGAGAGCGTTGCTAGCAGCACACGACATAAACAGAGCTAAATAAAATTCGCTCAATATTAACTCCTTTCCATGTTGGTATCAACTTCAAGGAGTACCAACGCGTGTTTAGTTTTAAAAACATACTAGCGAGCACGTGATGCGCTTTTCCAGTTCACATTTAGTCGTTTCTTTAACACAACCTCACTCTCTCGGTTTACATGCCATGCGTTCCCTGTTTTACCACAACGCGAAAATGCATGGTGCTGTTGTGAAATTTGAAACCACATGCAAAAAGAGGTTAGAAGTCACTCGTGGAAAATTCGTGTAAATAATCCTACACGCTCACGTTGATTCTTAATAAATAGGTTTTGGCCTCTTAGAAGGCATTCTGAGAAGCTCACGTTCTCTTTTTAACCCTTATTTCCTTCAGCACTTTGCTTCGTAGTAATTTACCTCTCGGTGATTTAGGACATTTATGGACTATAATAGATCCGTCCAAAGCCTGTTTAACCTGAAGTGTAAAAAGTGCATTAGGTTTCAAGTGTGTTGGTAGGCTGGAGTAAGAGCAGCTGTGCGTAGGTTTTAAATGTTTTCTCAGGGACACTATCCCAGGAATCCTCCACAACCTGTTCTGGATGTTTCGTCCGGCTCTGATGTGCGTTCAGCAGAACTACTGGCTCAGATTTCAGCTTTCAGCTTTCTCAATCATACAGCTACTAAAAGGAAAAAAATAGTCACCTACGGTAGCATCTCTAGACATGTTTAGATCTAATCTGGATCTGGATTTTCTACATGATTGCCATGGGAAAGCCAAAATCGGGGCGGTTTGTACGGTAACACATCTACCAGTTTGCGATTAAAACGAAAGGCGCAGCCCATCTTTTTAAAGCGTCCGTTTGCACGGTGAAGGAGTCAGTAGAAGACCTTCAGCGCTCGTTCGAAACCCTGATGTGTTGCTATGTTAAGCAGCCAACGACCTTTAAGTTTTGTACGAGGTTACTTTGGAAAGCCTGTGTGGTAAGCCAGGCTCTGCAAAAAGGACAGACATGGGGCTACGCTGTTGTGATCTAACACTTTCTCATCCCACTACTCTATTTATAAAAGGACCAGCGATGCATTCTGAGAACGTGTTTCGATAGTGGTTAGCACTCAGAGTCAAAACCAACATCTCATGTTCTTCCAGCTACGGGTGGAACCATTAAAAAAAGCAACACAAAACATGTACAGTAACTACAGTTCAACACTCGTTTTCTATAATTCTGCTTCACTTTTTCAACATTACAACAGTACGTCTGCGCTTAATACAGAGTCGCTGTTCGCCCTTCTGTCATGCTAGTTCTTGAAGCAGCCCGCTATCTTAATTAACATCATTATCACTATCAGCGAAGCCAAACTAGGTCCAGGCCACATCCTTCAAAGAGTGTTAAAAAAAAAAAACAAAGGCTATTCATTTTTTAACATGCTATTATCTGTTCTATCGTTTAACACCAGTAGACTAGGCTCTGAAAGTAGAGTATGATGTTTCTAGGCACAAGAAATGTTCCTAAAATGTTTCCTTTCCAAATATCTAATGGTCAGAAAGAAATGTAAGTAAGATGAGCCGTGCTAGGAGCCTATACGTGCTTAGCCCTTTGCATTTGGACCTTAGTTCTTTACACTCCTTTACACGTCCTTTCCATTTGGACTATAAAAGCCAACATCCGGTGCATTTCTGAATCTTTTTTAGACATAGGTCTGACTTGCATCAAATTCAATTTGCAAGTCCCAGCTGCGGGTGCACAGAGCACAAAACGAGGCAACCGGCCATGTTTGACCTCCACAGCCACGCAAAAATTTTTGGAACATCTTATATTTCCATTTTTGGGTAAGGCTCAAGCAACGTTCTCATTTTTTATACTCTAAAGCGGATCTGTTTTTGTACTGGTGCAATCAAAGCTTCCTGCTACTGGGTTTCTCAAAAAATGCTTGCATTATCACCCCGTAAAAAAAAGTCCCGTCTTATATTTTATAAGCCGGTTCGTAGGGGCGTTTTCGAGGGTCCGTTTCTCGAGTTCGAATCAGAGAGAAATGGTACCAATACTATTGGTTTGTTTGCCTTTTGATTTGGTTTCACACTGCAGATAATGAATCATATCATTCATTAATCAGAAATGTGGCAACAAGAAAAAAATTCAAGTTCAACAAACCTTTACCAAATGCACCTAGAAATCAAAAATCAGCATGGAGCCCGTGTTTAATAAATGATTAGACTGTTACATAAATATCTAGTTTCAGACATTTTGTTTATAGCATCCAACTTTTATTTTCTCTTTTTTTTTTTTGGCTGAATCTTCAGCATTCCTGCGGCTCATATCTACAAAAAACAATCCTGAAAAACAATTCACTTCCTGCATTTCAGTCCCTTCAGATGTGAAAAAACTATTAATAAACAACACACTGGGCAGCCATAGTTAAAAAAAAAGTCCTAAAATATTTTTTTTACTTTATTTAACTGCCATTCTGTACCTTTGTTTTGTGATACTGGAATTGATTAAACTCTACGAAGGAATTCGGTTTCTTCATAAATTTTTAACCGGCTGCACCGCGATGTTCTTAACAATCCGACAGTTTGGAAAGAAAGAATAGATTTTATTGAAATCAGTCAAGGCGACAATCATAATTCACTTATTATCAAAAAATGGACAGGCAAAAATAATAACATTTTTTAATTAATTAATGCTAACTTAAGAATCAAAATCGAAGTATCGAATCTTATCGTATCATCGTGTTGTTTTATTTTGTATTGTATCGTATGATTTTTTTATCATACTGTATCATGATATATCGTATCATATGAAAGCCTGAGGTTCACACCACTAATACACCAATAGCACTGTGTGAAGCGTTAACAATACGGTCATGGCGTTTTTCAGGTCAAGTGCTAACTTCTTCTAGTCACACAAATTGAATTTTTTTCCTCGCATGCAGGTGAGCGTCCATTCCAGTGCAGCCAGTGTGGAGTGTCCTTCACCCAAAAAGGAAACCTGCTGAGACACATCAAGCTTCACACAGGCGAGAAGCCCTTCAAGTGCCCGTTCTGCAGCTATGCTTGCCGCCGGCGTGACGCCCTCACCGGACACCTGCGCACACACTCCGGTATGTCTTCTGCTTAGCAGATGTTTGATAAAGGAATACATGCATATGAAGTGTATATGTAGTAGGAAGTCAAGGCGAAGATGTTTCTCCGCTCCTTTGAGGGACATCATCTGTTCTTCTACTTTTAAAGCATCAAGGAACCAAAATCTGTGGTCACTTTGTAATGAGTTTAAGATGCAGTACATAGTCGGGGTTCTCTGGAAACTTTTAATCTCTACTCATTTATTGTGAATTTGTTAAATCTTTCATTCGCCCCCCCCAAGACGGGTATGGGTGGTACCTTCAGAAACTGTGCAACGTATGAAAAAATAACTTAAAGCCACCCATGAATGTGGGTTAGCAATTGAAAAACTTCTGTCTGTCTTTAATACAGCAACTGAGCATCCCTGAAGGGGGTTATTCAAGGGTTTTTGAATAGTCCAGGATTCCTCAAGGAGTTCTTTTAAAGATTCTGTACACACCCTGTATAGAAGGGTTCCCCTGAGGGCCAAACCGTAGTACCATGTTTTTTGTCAGGATTGAGTTTTCGTACAGGTATATTTGAACATTTCCACATCTCTTTGCTAGTGTCATTGTGTTTAGTTCTACTCAAGTGGTGTACCATGCTCGGGGCATTGGTAGATTGGTAGTTAAGGTGGGCTATTCATTGGAAGGTCGTAAGGTCAAATCCCAGCACCACCAATCTCTGTTGGGTCCTCAAGCAAGGCGCCTAACTCTCAACTACTCACTTGGCAATGTCCTGTCTTCAAGTCATTTTGCATAAAATCATCAACCAATTGAAGGAAATCAGATCTCAAGGGATGTCAATCAAGTGGGCGCATTAGAATATTAGACCACACCCACCTGGCCCATCAGTCTAAAACCCTGTTGGGGGGGTTAGCACAGTTTGAAAAGAAAGCACAAGAATTTTTTACAATAGATAAACAAAGTGCTTGGTAAAATGGTGGGTTTTAGTCTTCGTTTGACTCTGATAGCCAGGGGAAGTCCATTCTACCAGAGAACAGTGTTGATGCAGGTCTTCCTTGTTTCCTCAAGGATGGTGGGTCCAATCATCAAATGCTAGAGCTTCCTAGTGAGCATGGTGCAATGTGGGACGTGACAAGTGCTCTAAGGTAGATGGGTGCTGGTCCATTTCAGGCTTTGTTTTCTAAGGAAGCCAGTGGAAAGAGTGTAGCAAAGTCGTGCAGCTACATCCCAGTTGCAGGGTTTGAATGGTGCACAGGGTCAAACCTGCCAGGAGTGAGTTGCAGTAGTCCAGTCTCAAAATTACAAGCAACTGAACAAGAAGTGCCTCTGTGGATAGAAATTTCAAGTCCTTAGAAAGCTGCATGACCAAGTGTGGGGCAAGAAGGATAGTCGGTTGTCAAGGACTACCCCAAGGTTGTGTGCAGTAACAGATGGCCTGATCCTAGGGTTCTCCACAGAAATCACAAGATCTTGTCATGAGGCTGCATCTCTAGACACATATGCAGCTTAGACATGTTGGGATTTAGTGTCAGCTGATGAGCGGCCGTCCATGACGAGATGTCTGACAGACATGCTGAGACATCCCTGCCTGATCTGGTGAGGTTGAAACCAATCTAATCTTATACACTTAATCATTCTCACAGAAATAATTCACACTATAGCATGGACACATGACTCACACCTGCTTAAAAAACAATCTTGCAGACAGTCAAAGAAACACTCAAAGATTCATAATCACTCTCATGACTCGGTTCCTAGTAGTAAGGTCAGGGTTAAGGGGCAGAGTTCAGGTTTCTACCTTTTCTTAAGACTATGTTCAATTCATTGGGTGGATTTCACAGGTGAGGTTTTGTGTGTGTGTGTGTGTGTGTGTGTGTCTGTGTGTGTGCGTTACAAAGCTGTGATAATGAGTCCTCGCTATAGTGTGAGTGATTTCAGTGTGAATGATGATGTATAATTCAGAGTGACCGAGACACACTTTCTTTCTGCAGAAGTGCGTGTGTGTGTGTGTGTGTGTGTGTGTGTGTGTGTGTGTGTGTGTGTGTGTGTGCGCGTGTGT
>JAQMYM010000035.1:24923763-24936267 GCA_030014255.1 Parauchenoglanis ngamensis
CGGCCCTGTGGTGGACTGGCGACCTGCCCAGGGTGTACCCCGCCTCTCGCCCGGAGATGCTGGGATTGGCTCCAGCTAAAAAAGGATAAAGCAGTATAGATAATTGATGGCTGGATGGATGGAACTTAACAGCTAAAGTTTTATTGCATAAAAAGTGAAGTGACATTTTTTTTTCAAAGGACAAAAAAAATCGAGTGATTCAAGCCACACGTACGCAGGAAATAGTTCTCATAACATCAGAAGTCTCACAAAATATCGATTTCATTTTTGAGTTAGTGCTGGAGGTATGAACAGTGTCACAATTTGCCTACAGAACAACTTATCCCGCTCTCCCCTCTGGGATTCTAGACCCATCTGAATCCTTATATGCGCACATCTGGAAAGATTCCTCCGTAATTTAGCACCTGTAAAACAACCAGTAGTGACCACTCCCTCTGATTAGATTCAATTCGATTTGATTCAATTTCGACTTCATGGTCATTGTGCAGAGTTTAGATACAAAGCCAATGAAATGCAGTTAGCATCTATCCAGAAGTGCAAAATACAGTATCATTTACAGACAGTGCCAGTACTGCAGCATAGTGATGCTATTTATTACAGTGATGGACCAGGAAAAGTTTCAATATACAAATATATTTGTAATTTAAATGCATATTTACAAGGGGACAGGATTATGCAGCATATAAGGTTATATGTGCAGTTAGCAGTAGGTAACAGATGTTTGCATGTAGATACATTTGTTTAAATGTACAATAAAGTGGCAGTCTGAGCAGCAGCAGTGTGAACACATATGTACAGTTATTTATATGTACAGCAATGTTATCGGATAAGTGGCTTAGTCTGTGCAACAATGTAAGTGGTCCATTTTGTACAAAACATTAGTAGTGCAAATGGCATGTTAAAGTCCCGAACGGTACAGTGATGCTAGCAAAGAGTTGGTGTGAAGTTCAGCATGGTTACCGCCTCAGGCATGAAGTTCCTGTTATCAGTCTGCTGGTGCGGGAACGGAGGCTTCTGTAACGTCTGCCAGATGGGAGGAGCGAGAAGAGCGCATGGTTCAGGTGGGTCGCCCTGTCCAAGCATCGCTTACGATAAATGTTCTTAATGGAAGGTAACTAAGCTGTTGGGCAGTTTTCATCACCTGCTAGAGTGCTTTAGAGTCTGATATGGAGCAATTGTCAAACCATACTGAGATGCAGTTCATGAGTATGGTCTCAACGGTACAGCGACAGGAAAGAAGTGAGCTTTCTTAAGGCTCTGTAGAAAGTAAAGACGCTGTTGCGCCTTTTTTACCAGAGTGGAGGAGTTTAGGACCCAGGTGAGATCATCGGAGATGTGGATATTAAGGAACTTAAAACTTGACACACGCTTTATGACAGTTCCACTGATGAAGATGGGAGTGTGTGCATGGCTTCTTACTCGCCTGAAGTCCACAATGATCTCTGCATGTTAAGCACCAGGTTGTTATTGACACACCACGTGACCAGATGCTGGACCTCATCCATACAGGCTGACTCACCATCACTTCCGATCCAACTCACCACCGTTGTGTCATCTGCGAACTTGACTGTGGTGTTACCGCCATGGACAGGAACACAGTCGTGGGTGAACAAGGAGAACAGTAGAGGGCTCAGCACGTGGCCTTGTGGCACGCCAGTGTTCAGGGTTATAGTGATGGAGCAGAGATTGTCTAACTTAACAGACTTTTTCCAGAACGTATAGAGTCCAGTTGCAAATTCATGTGCTAATACCAAGCTGGCTAAGCTTGGAGATGAGCTTGGAGGGGATTACAGGGGTAAATGCTGCACTAAGATCAGATTCTGACATATGAGTTGTGGTAGTCCAGATGGGTTAGGGCAGAATGGAGTGCTGTGTAGAGGGCATCTTCTGTTGCTGCGGTAAGCGAACTGATGTGGCAGGTAAGCAGGATTTCAAGTGTGCTCATTAAGCTCTTATAATCAAAATATTATTAAATCAAGCTGTATTTAGTACGCTTGATGGCCATGTGTACATTGTGGAGACACGCCCATCACTTATCCTGAGCAACTCGATCATAATTACTACAGGCAACATTATTCAATAGATATATGTTAGGAAAACTTATCCTGCTCTAATAGCACTTAAGTGTGAACTGGTTTACTTAAATTACTTTAAACATTTATTGATTCTCTCATTTGTTGTCATGGTTACTTATCCTTCTAGCCTAGAGTTTATTAATGCTTGGGCTATTTAAATGTTCTGCTTGTGAAACATTGACCGGGGTTCCAGACGTTAATCTGCATGAGAAGTGTGTCTGTAAATTTGGGGTATGCATAACTACCTGAATCACTTTCAGTCTATAGAATCTGATTCTCAGCATGACTCACTGATCCGTCCCTGCTAGGGTTCGATTTCAGCGATTTATTTTCACTTAGGGTCGTTCTCTGATTTATAAACAAGTAAACCTACTTTAGTAGCACCATTTTACTCTTTAAATAACCGGAAGGCAGTGGTAACCTCCCGTTTCCTCTCCATTACAATTAAACACCTGATTTTATGTTTACACAAGAATGCAACAAGACAACAGGTGAGCAATCGCTTTCAACACAAAGCCTTGATTTTCTTATCAGCATCGAGCAACTTCACAACAGTTAAATTGGGATCTTCTCAACGTAATGCAAATGAGGTACAATACAGCACAAAATCCAAATGTCGGCTCAAATCATTCCTCAGATCCAGTGACACATACTGTATGGTGCGACCTCTCTTCATTTTCCCACTCGCAATGTTGGTGCCTACTTGCAATTAGTTCCCATTTAGTCTTTGATGCTCAAAAGAGTAAATAAATAAATACATAAATAAGAAAAAACCTTTGCTCTCACATGCAACCTCTCATTCAGAGATTGTCTTAGAGATTGTTGGTGCCTTTGGTGAGTGTGTGTAGCTAGTACAGTTAGTTTACTTTGCTAAACCGCTAACGTAGACAGCACATAGCTGAGCATGTAACGTTAATTCTCATTGGTGTGTTAGATCATTCATTAGTTTTTAACTTCAGAGGCATTTACAATTTGGCTGAATACGTGAAAAAAAAAAAAATCCTGGACAAACTAGCAAACTAGCATCTCGATGCTTGCTGGTGTGCATGTAGGGTAAGACTTTTTAGAATTATACATAGGACATCTGTGAGCTACAGACCTCCATAAATTAATTAATGTTGACTCAAAAGATGTGTCAGTTTCATGTCTTATACTAAGCTTCACAATTTTGGCTTGCTAGCATGGTAAGAACTGGTAGGCATATTGGTAGGAACTGACAAAAAGTAAACTTTGTAATAACTTGAATGCAGTAGCAGATCAGTGGGGCTCTGAGTTTATGATTGAAAGCTGAAATCCCAAGACCAAACATAGATTTGACCATCGACCATCAACTGAATATCTGTATGATCCATGAACATCATTAAGTGCTTGTCATTTTCAATAAACGTATGGCAAAAGGAACAACGCAGCATTCGACGCGAGGTCATAACTCTTCATTTCTGACCTCTGGCCAGGAAAAATCAAAAGAATACGCCTCCTCAACTCGGAATTCTGAATGGTTTGTGGAAAATTTAAAGGTTCTTTGTAAAACCTTATAACATAGGGTTTTTCTTATCAGAGAGGGCTCCAAGTAGGAAGTCAGAAGTATCCTTACTTCTGTGGATAATCTCACATGGATACCGTAGATTTGTACCTAAGAACTGTTGCTGTAATCATAGAAACTGCCCCGCACTCATCCCAGGACACATTCACAATCTGCGTACACGTCTTGCTGCTTTATTCTTCTACACCTGGACTCTGTGGCTGTGAATTTCCCCCCCATGATGCTCATGCTTTTATTTTATTTCTGTTTCCACTCTCGTCCTGTCACCTGTTCCTAGTTTAACCTTTGATTAGTTTGCCTTTTCATGCCCTCCTGTTTCTTTGTCTTGTGGTGAACTCTCGTATAATGCACCAATACGTTTCCGAGCCTCTCGTTCCTTAGTTCCCTATTAAATCCGGTTTCTCTACTTGTTTCCGTTTTCTATATTCTATATTTTCTATATTGATTATAGGTTGTTTTGGACCTTCTGGTTTTTTGGCCTCTGCTATGGATAATGACGTCCGCATTCGGTTTACCCTTAATAAAGAGCGCTGAGACTACGCGCTTGGTTCCTGCCCCATCAGATCAGCACATACGTTTATAACAGTAAATCATAAACTACACTATCTGGCCGTAAGACCGCTTCATGACAATATGCGTTGTTTATGTGCATTGAAGACATCCATTTGGATTGTACGGAGCATGAAGGAACTCTTGAGGAACCGTCTAGAAGGTTTTTTTCTACTTTGGAAAATGAATCCTTTTTGGGATGCAAGAACAACATTTTTTTAATTGATTTCCATTTTTGATGTATTAATTACCCAGGCCTTAGCAGCCTTGTAGATGTGATAACTGTAGCTTTTGTGCCATAACAACATCGTGGTGGCTTCCTTTGCTGACCTTTGCATGCGCTTGTGGTCCCTACACCACACACAAATGCCAGATGATGGGTATCTCCTTGATCTGTGTCTTGTTTGTAAAGCTGGCATCCCCCTATGCCCCCATCAGATGGTAAGATCTACTCTGAAGTGCTGCTTGTGCTCTTTCTGAAGCCCCTCAGAGAAACCTGCATGCACAGTGTTACATGAAATGCGCATTGTCTCTGCATTAAAAGGGGTTGCGATGGTAAAGATAAGCTGTGACTTGTGCAATTGCATCTCCTTCACTATCCTCTTTCTTGTTTATTGAGCTTGCTTGAGACGTTCTTCTTTTGTTTTCTTGACTTAGCTGAGCTGATCGAGCATGCACATGACTCATATCCTGGCTGGTGAAGTTTATCTCTTTAACTGTCTTTTCACTTCGCTTTGATTTTAGGAGGTCGACCCAAATGTTGGCTCTGCTCAGGTCTTGCAGAGTTGTCTACCACAGACTCACTGAGGCATAAGACGAATTTGACATTAATTCCTGAACTTGGATTTGTCTCTTTCTGTGCTTATTAGTTTAGAACCACCAAAAAAGCATGCACAAATACATACATATTTAAAAAAAAATACACAACAACAACGTGAAGTTGAATGTGAAGTAGCTTGAAACTGTTACTGCTATTGAAAAATAGAGATGGAGAAAAATGTGTTCAGAGATAGGTCCTTCTCAGAAACAAGACTAAATATAGAGTGACCTGTACCCCAAACTTGAAAGGCGCTTCTGGCTTCACGGCTCTCCTTCTGTGGTAAATGTGTCATGAGCTTTGACTGATGTGTAGGAGCCTTTTTTTGTGATAGCTTCCTTATTGTAACCACTATCTCTCAGGCGAACAAATGGGCAAAAAAATGTTCTATCAACTTTCAGTGTTAATGTAATTGGACAGCAGATGCAGGGATGTTCTCATAAAGATGTTCATAAATCCTACCTGCAGGTTCTTGAAGCATGTACGTGGTGTATTTTTAAGCCAAAAGCCTTTAAGTCTAACTTAATAATTATTTTAGGGTATATCAGAGATTGCGTCAGCGTTTCAAGGAAACCGGTTGCCAATTAAGTGAAGCAAACTGTTCAAAATTGTTGAAAACAAACACTCTCTGTAACAGGAATGAAATATTGCAGGCAAATATTAGGCAACTCTTAAGCATGTCTGTCTTTCAGTACTGAGTTTCTTTTTTTATAAGTCTCTGAATGTTTCCGAAGCACTGTATATCTTCAAAGCGACATCTTTGCTTACCATGAAAATAGTCTACATTTCGTAACAATGCTAACAAGAGGTGATCTGCATTGCACAGTTTCATGTTTATGTTTTTTTTTCCAGAGTTACACCTCATTCAGGTCACAAAGCCCTTGATCATTTGCCAATAAGTTCTGTCAGTTACACTAGAGTGCCATACAGAGCTGTGAGTTTATACCTGAACTCATCAAACGGGACAAGTTTCCTGCACAGGGGCATGCTCATTTTTTACACAGCTGCTGTGTTGTTGTTTGTTACTTGGCACCAGAGATTTCTCCAAGACTATTGTGCAACTGCAAATGAGTCTTATTCCAGTTTTTCCTGTCTGATGGCATGGAGGTTTGTCTTTTCTGGCCTTTTGAACCACTGGAGAGGACACACCCTGAAAAAGAAGCATGCTACCTCTTCATGGTGATTTGCCATGATCTGAAAAGCTTACTTGGTGAGAAACATTGTACACAAAGAGCTAAAATCAAGGAATTTCTGGTGGTGGTGGGATTTTCAGGCCTATCCAGCACCACTAGGCTTGAAAAAAGCCTCAGGAAAGCAAGGCAACTCCATCAAGAAGTGGTTTTAGCCAACAACATAATCCTATATACGGATTCAGGAGATTTGGACATGAGGCATGTTGACATCGAGTTGACAAGATATGGAGGGCAGTGATAAGAAAAAGAGATAGATGTACTCAGAGATTAGTTCATTCTCATAAGGAAGAGAGTGCTTTAATTCTAAGCTTGGCTCCATGGCTCCACAGGTAAAAGCATTATAAGCCTATAAGGTTATTTTTATAGTGCTACCCCTTCGTGCTGATTTGCCATGACCCAAAAAGTCAAACTGGTAAAAAAAAAAAAAAAAAAGGTAAACTAAGAGGTAAAACAGTGGAATATGTAGTGGTGGCTTTTTCGAACCCCGTCCACCGGTGTGGGTGGCTTTTCCTCATCTGACCACAGAAATGCCTCCATCAGGAGAACAAGGCCAATCCATCCAGTGGTGGTGGAAGTCATGTGTTTTAATCCTACACATGCTCAGGAAATCCAAACCAAAAAGTATAGATCTGGAGAAAGATGTGTTCAGAGATTAACCCATTCTCAGAATTAAGGCTGGATATAAAGGGACCTCTACTCCAAACATGATATAGTTCTGACTTCCTTTTGTGCTAAACACGTTATAAATCTTAACTCGTGAAAAAGCCTGTTTTGTCAATTTCCTCATTTTTAAAGTAATACCTCTTTGTGCTGAACCGCCTTGTCAAGACCTTAACTGTCAAACTCTACTAAATGGTAGATAACGTGGTCAAATAGAGGTATATGTGGTCATGGTGGCTCCTTCAGGCCCTTCCAGCTCCACTTGTTTGAGCGGCTTTCCCTCACCCTACCAAGGAAATGGCCCCGTTCACAAAGCCTCAGGAGAACAAGGCCACTCCATCCAGTCCACAGTGTGAGTGTACGCACACACATTCTGAAAAAAAAGTGATGTATTCACAGATAAGCCTATTCTCAGAACAAAGGCTAAATATAAAGTGATCTGTACCTCAGACACTTCTAACTTCAGGTTCTGTAGTAAACGCATCATGAATCTCGACTCGTGAGAAAAAGCCTTTTTGACAACTTCCTTATTTTTAAAGCGCTACCTCGCCATGCTGATTTGCTGTGACCTAAAAAGCCAAAGTGGCGAGCAAATTGGTGTGCAGAAAGGTAAAATAGTAGGATATGTATGGGTTGCATTTTCAAGCCCATCCAGCTCCAGTGGTATTGCAGAGCTAAGGAGAACAAATGGTGGACAGATCCAGCACAGTAATCTGACACAACCTCATTGGATCTGTAGATGGGTTGTCGTGCTGACAACACAGCCCGAGCCTGCTTTTGTTACATGCAAGCCAAAAGCCAACAGTAGAAGAGGTACAGTTGTGTTTGAACACCAAGTACTGAAGTCACGTTTCTTTTTTTACTCTGAGTTTCACACTCACACTGGCCTGATTCGAATGTGCAAAAAGGGATGCAATCAAGCACCCCCAACCCCCCCTCCAGACAAAATTTGGCGACTTCCTGTGCTGAGCGTGAAAGAGGGAGAGAGAGAGAAAAGACTGCTGCAAAGACCTCTGGGTACTGACTATCTGGTTTGTGGTTAGGCAGTTCGGAGCGCTAGGTCTCAATCTAAAGCAAGAGGAGGAAGGAGAAGCAAAGGGGGGCTTCCACTTCTCTTCCTACGGCTCACCAGACTAAGAGCCACGGCCCAGGGGGAAACTACCATCCATCTTCTAACATCTACCATACTTTAAAGGCAAGACAGCCTCTGAGCTCCTCTTTTAAAACTGAAGAGGAGTTGCGAAATGCTCAGAAAAAAAAATCGTTTCACGAGAAATAAGTGAGAAAAAATTAAAACGTTTTGGAGTATCAGTATTTGCCTGCACCTGGGGGCTGAAAGAGTGAAAGGAGATGTGTGGAAAAGGTGGCATCTGCAATGTGGCGTGGAGAAGAAAGAGAGAGAGAGATATAGATAGAGGTCTGTAGCTGGAGAGAGAGGTGTGGGAGGAAGGAATGAGAACCGGAGGAAAACAGTGAAACAGTGGTTTGGTAAAAATGGGTATGCAGCTGTCAATAACTGAAGTGAAAACAGGAAACGAGTGAAGATGACATCTCCCAACGCATCTGACACCCATATGACGAGGACATGAAGGTATTTTAGGCCTCTGGGATGCGGAGGGATTTTAAAGCAGGTTCAACAGTGCATGCGAGTGTGAACTACAAGCCGCTGCGACCAGAAGATGCAAATAAACAAGCACACAATGTACAAGGCATTAAGTGTTATTGCACATTGTCTTCACGTGTGCACCACGCAGCCGGCCTCAGCATGCAGGCGTGAACTTCTCGCTCACTCTGTTCACAATCTCACATCCTGAAGAGGCGCCTATGTGCTTCGGACCGAAAAGGTCAGCAGAATGAAACCGCACTGTAGGGGAGACAGAAAGACAGTACGAGAGAATCTCTCAGAGGCACACTTTTCTGGCTGCGTTTTGTTCCACGCTTTCAACCAGGAAGCTAATAAACACTAAAAAGCAATGTCAAATTGGAAATCAAACACTGGGTCTTATGTAAATACTCTGATAGGCCAAACCGAACTAACAATTCCAGACAGATTTCCAAAGTTTCCTCTCCGTTGCTCACATGATCGATGGCAATCAGCCATAATTACCATGAGTGGTCACAGCACAGCTTTACTTTTAACCATGCCCACAAAACTCCATTTTCAGAGAGCTGACAAAACTAAACGGTGAAAGAGCGCCTTCTAAATGCGGCACGCGCTACATTTTCCAGTAATGCAGACCATCCATTGTGGTGTGTCCACTACCACAGACACAAACTATCGCCTTCAACTTTTATTGGGTGCCAATACTTTTATGCTAGTTGAGTACCTGCTCTTAGTTCATTTATGGTTTTTGAGATCGCTTCCTGTGAATTTCACAAAATGGCACGATGATTTCCCAAAATCATTAAATTGTTGTGTTAAATAAATAAATAGATAGATAGATAGATAGATAGATAGATAGGAGTGATGTAAGCTTGACAATGTAATCTGCATATAAAATGTAACTATGTAACTAATCATTTGTAAATGAACACAAACTCAAGAGCGAATGTAGGATATGAAGACTTTTCCCAACTAACTGGAAATTTTATACTGTAAATATCACATTTCTTGCACAAATGCTTCTGCAAATGATTTACGAACATATGACTTCATGTCCAGCGTGACAGATGAGGCCCAGCGAGAGCAACGTGTCAGATACATCACTCTCTGGTCATCAGTGTAACTTTCGATGTAATGTGACACACTGTCCCTCAAAAAGATCAGTGCTCGCACTGATCTGTGGTTAAGAACACAAATTACTCAGAGGTAAAGTCCTTGAGTCAGACAAGTTCTGAATCAGAACGTAACACTTAGGCTCCAAGCAGAACGTACCATACCAAAAACATAAAGTAAGCATAAACATGGCGCTCATCCAGTCCCCTCACCATGACACGACGCTGATCAGTCCTACAGTTATCCGCTTCTAAAATCAATCTCATATTCATTCCATAGCATAACTTTCAATATCACCTTGTTTATTCATGTCATCTCAGTTCTAAGCCTTAATCACATACTGTAGTTATGAAATAAAGACAGTGGGAATATTATGGAGTTCCCTTTACTTTATAGTTTGCAATGGAGGCATTTTGAGGTGTGTTTGGATCAATTATAACTCTGTAATTTGGTATTATTTTTATATTATTCAATAACTGTGAAATATTTAGTAGCTGTATGGGGTTTGGGACTAAAGCAAGGTGGTTGGGTGAAGAATCAAATCCAGTCAAATCAACTCCTATTTTTGTGAGTCTGGACCCACTGACAGGTCTTACTGTTAACTCCAAAGATGAATCCCACACTATCAGGCTCAGGCCTCATTTTTCTTAAATATATAACTACAGCACTGAAAAAATTGTTTTATTCTAAACACAAACATGTTGAGCATGAATTTTCATCCTATAAATGTTGTGTTGATGCCACATCTATCCAGCAGAGGACAGTATTTGACGGACTTCATAAAATGATCAAATTATTATTATTATTATTATTATTATTATTATTATTATTATTATTATTATTATTATTATTTAAATGTTGTGTTGTATGAGTTTTCGAGAAGAAGAACAGCTTCACCAGGATATGTTTATAGTTAACATGATGTACATCTGGACAAACTTTAGGTTTAATAAATGCCACATTTGAACTCATAATTATTTAAAATGTCTTCAGTCGTTCAGTGTCTGTGAGAGACTAAAGGCTCTAGCGCAGCATGAAGAGTTCTTCAGTTTGTCCCTCATGGGAAAACCTGAAAAAGGGTTTTTCTTTCAGTGTTCACAAGATACTCACAAGACCTTCCAGGAAGAATGCAAATCAGTATTCAAAACATTTTCTACTAAATACAGTTCAGAAAACTACACACCTTCCTGTCCTGATTTTTTTGTCTTCTTTTTGCACGTATTTCAGCCGCATATCACAATACAGGATTTTCTGTTTTTCTACAAAAGTGAATTTTAAGGTTTTTATTTGATTTAACATGAATTAAATAATAAATCTAAAAAAAGGACCATTCACTACATTTTAAGAATATAAATACACAATGCCAAACCAGTGGGATCGTACGCATTATCCAGATTATTCTTTCTAATCTTGTCTTTCTGGACATTTCATCTACTTTCATCAGCACTCTTCATTCGACTCGCTCAAACACCGGTGCTGAAATGATTCCCGATGACTTCAGGGAGTCTTGTTCTGTTGACTGGAGGTCACATCTTTAAAATGTGCATTTAAATATATGCCAAGCCGTCCTTCCAGCGTCCATCAGATAATCTGACACGTGGAACTTACAATCTGAACGTGTTAGGCATACATGCTTATGCTTACATTTTGCTCTGTTACTTCAGTACTAGCTGAAGCACATTTAAAACACACCTCTGTACCGGCTGACTGCTTTTACAGCCGCGTTTGTTCAAGCCGCTCTTGTAGCCAAGGCTAAATTAAAATGTAAACCAAACATTTTCACATTACCTATATACAGTATTGTGCAAAAGTGCAAGGAAATGCTGTAAAGATGACGTCAAAAATACTGAAATTAAAGCTTTCTGCTTAAAAGAATTATACAATGTGTAATAAACAGTAATAAAGTTCTTCCTCATAGGAACAGTTTTATAAGCTGTAAGCATCTTGGAGAATCTTCTGGAGACTTCGACTGTGGAAGTTGCTTCTCCTTTTTGCATCAAAACCCAGGAGCCTTCATAATATATACTGACATATATATTTTTTTTTTTTGGAAAAGTAATATTTGGAAATATAAAATGTTTTTGTACTGATTCAATAATGCAGAATTCATCAAATAAACATCTATAACAGAATTTGTACTAAATCACTAAACCTGATTTTTTATTATTATTTCTCGGCTCTTTTTCTCCACCGCACTACACACGTATCGTCATATAAGCATTAAGAATGTGACATCAAATGAGGGTATTTCGATAATTGCAAAAAAATATTTTAATGTATACAATCCAGTAGAAAATGGGCGTTAAGGATGTGACATTTTCAAGTCCTCCATAGTGTGTAGAGACGTATATTTAGATTTAGGTTAAACTGTCGCATAAAGCAACAGAAATATATTTTTAAATTAATTAATTCTGAACGGCTCAACATCAACTTTATTGTCCCAGGATACAGTTGACATAAAGAAGATCTTCTATACTCGTAAATGACCAAGCTGATTTACATTTAGCCACGCCCACAAAACTCCATAAAAGGCAAAGCTCGCAGAGCAGAAAACAACAAAATGGCAACTAAATGGTGAAAGAGCGCCTCCTAAGCGTGGCATGCGCTGAATCTCAGTAATGCAGCTCAGCCTCAGGGCACAACAGACCACAGACACATACCTACACCACTCTTCTGCCATTACTTTTGTCTTTGTTGAATGGCTAATCTTATTTAAATGCTTCTATATTGATTTTATTTTCCAAGGGTAGGCTTGGCATATGGAATATCGTCTATATTCACGATAATAACGCAATGTATGTCTAGTAAACATCTTTCTAGACATTGTTACTCATTCCAAGCTTGTTTTGCTTCTTTCTAGAAGTACAGTGGGGCAAAAAAAGTATTTAGTCAGCCACCAATTGTGCAAGTTCTCCCACTTAAAAAGATGAGAGAGGCCTGTAATTTTCATC
>JAQMYM010000035.1:24942997-24960389 GCA_030014255.1 Parauchenoglanis ngamensis
ATTTTGTCTCTCATAGTTGAGGTATACCTTTGATGAAAATTACAGGCCTCTCTCATCTTTCTAAGTGGGAGAACTTGGACAATTGGTGGCTGACTAAATACTTTTTTGCCCCACTGTATATATTTAAAATTAGCAACATTAGCTTACGCTAGAAGTAGCTTGAAGCCTGAATTGAGTAAAGATGTCTAGAAATAAATAATTCATTTTTCTATTGTGATCTTAAAATAGGAAATATTAGACCCGTCTGATTGTAACAGAGTTATTTTCAGTTGCCGAGACGTCATTTCTTTGCAGCGAAGCAACTAAAACGGACTTGTAAGCATGAGTAGAAGTCTTTGGATGCATTTTATTAGCAGCGTCTTACCACCCTGTGGCTTCTGCACGGCTGAAATAGCTCAATGTGAAAGCGTCACACCGCTCCACGAGTGCAGTCGCAGCGCTCAGTTTCACACACCAAAATCTCAAAGCTCACTGACATTAAAATGTTTCTCTCTCTACCTTTTTTTTTTTTTTTTTGGGGACAGTGAACTGAAGATTAATCATAATATCTTATCGTAATGTTACGTCCTGTGACAAACTTTCCTTCAGCTTGGGTAAGGAGAAAAACGTTAATAACCTGGAGTTCAGTGTTAAATACAGCCTGCACGGTTTAAACTAGGTGAGTAGGAGTCAAGTCTAACACAAAAGTACTTAATAATATCGCTTATTCATTTTCAAAATATTTATTTAAACCATTTTTTTTTAAACTAACTATATCAGGAAGATGATTCTGTTTTTCATAAACCTGGATGTTCAACATTAAATATATCCTGTTTTGTGATAAGTAAGGAATAAAACACTTGGGAATATGCTGCTATGGGAAAATAATCAACAAGGGCATGGTGTGATGGAGCAGATTCACTCTTAGCATCCAGAAATGTGCTTATTGTCCTATAACAGCAAGTCGCAAAGTGTTATATTCCTCCCATACCACCAATGACAGAATCTGTATATCTTGTTATTAACCATAGAAAGGCATATCATTATTTTTTTATCCATTTATGGCTATTTTTAAATTTGTGAAACATCCATGAAGCAAGTTCCTGTTATCCCGTAGCTCATAGCAGTTCTCTGTCTTGACGTTAAGATGTTAGAATGTTACAGAGAAAACGCTAAGTGTGCTAAATATGTCGGAAAACTGACTGTTACTGGAGACTCCTTCCATAAATGTTAACTAAACAATTGCTTATGTTCTTAAATAAAGCATCTGCTGTACAAGTCCCTGTGTTGCTATAGAAACCATAACTTATTATTATTATTATTATTATTATTATTATTATTATTATTACTACTACTGCCAGAGCTGCTGTTGTAAAAATAATAATAATAATAATAATAATCAACACCTTCTGACCAATCAGAATTGAGAATTTAATCACGCTGTGATATTAAAAAGCTTAATGAATGCCTTCCTGAATCCATATTGATTTCAGTACCGGATTGAAAATCTCCACAACTGGATATTAGTATTATTACGAGATCACTGCCCGTACCTGATAATACACCTGTTTCCTGTTTTCACTCATCCCTCAATGTGTTCGAGCAGCGCATGCACTCGTGTTCATAACAGGAAGGACGATACATTAATAGCACGACTTAAATCAGACATTATGTAGACTTGGCAACAGGACGGTGTACTTTGTGTGACTAACCACAGGCACATGAACGTGTATTGTTATAGTGCCAAGCTTGTGCAGAGGAACGGTGAGCGATTGTATGTGAAGACAGTTTACATAGGGAGTGCTGGAATATTAAGCAGCGTTTAAATACGTATGAGAGCTACGACATCACACCCGAATCATTTATCTCTTAACAAAGAACGTGTGTCTATTACAATAATTATAACCACATAGACTATCCTTACATACCACAGCACAGAAGAAGCCTCCGAACATAAACGACAGGTTTATATAATAACGAGTTGCTATCACAGCTCATTCACAGGGACATGTACAGCTAACGCTTCACGTAATCTGAGCCTAATAATCCTAAACACTCGAGTGTCAGGAAGCTCTGTGACATTAACTGTAACTGTAATCTGATTGGGATTCATTTAAGAACTGTAATCATTGACAAATACGTAGTTGTCGTGGAATTGTTAGTTCGAAGACAACATACAAACTCAAAAATTTCAGCATTTTCTTTAAGCATTAACTTCTTTATTTGTCTATTTATTATTAGTAGTAGTATTTTACCACTAACACTTAACATTGCTCCCATGTCCAAGGAGAACACAAGTAAGAGTGATAGAATATTTAAGCTTTAAGCAGGCAGAAGTGGAAAACGAAAAGTAAAAAAAAAAAATCATTCCGTTTTACTTTTTAACTCATGGACAAATATGAAAAATATGGTTTCAGATGAGACGGAAAAAAAATCGAAATGATACATTTACTGAATGAAGAAATTGAGTTGCTTCCTTTTTATAGCGCGCCATGAATATGTTTTCAGTAGTTGTTTTTTAAAGTGTGCAACAAAGTGAATTGTAATCCTCAATTACCCTAAAGAGTAACAATAAGTGCGTAATTTCCTTGCATTTTTAAAAAATCAGCTAAATTACAACAAACTTTGACTGGATTGTATACAGAAACTGCCAGATACACACAAACACACATATCATAAAGAGATATGTTCCTGTAGGAGGCAGTTTAAGTTTCCACACAATCCTATTATTAATATTGATCAAAGTCACATGACTTGGGTCAGGTGACCTGCGATGGTTTAACCAGAATCCATCATGGTGCAGGAGATGCTGAGCATGTGGTAAGTGATTATACATGAATAATATCAAACCCATATCTATTATGGTCCTTGCCTTTACATGCGCATGAAGGAAAATAGTTTTCGTACTGTTCATGATGCCTTAGAGCTGATTTTGAAGTGTACGTGTCTCCTGAGATACGTTCTCAGATTAGCTAAGCTTTCATAGGACACCAGCTGTCCTAGGATCAACGCTGCTCCATCCTGAAACTCAAATACACATATTCTCTAGTGCTTTTTTTTCTCAGATGGAGTAGAAATCAGAATCAGGCTTATAAGTCTTTTAAGCTTTTAATATAATATTTAATATTATTAGTTTTTTATATTATACTAAAAACATGTGCCAGGTCTTGGTGCAATAATGTAACGACACCTATGTCCGGATCTCTTCCAGAAATTACAAGGAGGGAAAAAAAGGCTCTAGACCAGTGATCAGGAAATATTTTAACATTGAATTTTAAATATTAGTTAAAAAAACCTATCCTAAAGACAGGAAGGATTTACTAGCAGCGTTTCTGCTTTTGTCGTGTCCTGATCCATTCCGAAAATCAACATTACACAACAGTGAGGATTATTATTATTATTATTAGTATTATTATTATTAGTATTATTATTATTATTGTTATTATTATAAACAAACATTTCATACATTTCTTACTCCATCCTACATCTCCTGCACCTTGCATTGGGAGAAAACGGGACTATACAGGGCATACTATATATATAGTGGTTAAGACATTGGACTAGTGATCAGAAGGTCGCAAGTTCAAATCCCAGTGCTGCCAAGTTATCGTTGATGGGCCCTTGAGCAAGGCCCTTAACCCTCAACTGCTCAGTTGTGTAAATGCGCTATATGTAAGTCGCTCTGGATAAGGGCATCTGCCAAATGACATAAATGTAAATGTATACAGTACTACACAAAAAAAATTAAGTTTATTATCAAAAATGTCACTATACTAAACGTAATGTAAACGATGTTTTACTAATATGAATGATGGGAAATGAGTGTGATCTGTTCATAATGTAATTCACTTACATTATGCGATCTTGCGAGGATGTGAGGAGCTGTACCTATAGGACAAATGATTTTATTCATTGGAAACAGATCAAGTCATGTTGGATGTTCCTGGATGCAATATTTATTCAATTCAATCGGGGCAAACCGATGTACGCATCTGAATTAAGTAAATACGATGAGCTTTTCTCCCCCAGTGTAGGCGGCCGTCAGGGTTTCTAGTCAGCTCTGACTAAACCGTCTCAGGTGACATGAACAAGTCATGTGACTCAAAACAGACCAACCTTTAAATGTTAACAGGGTTGAAAACTTTTACTCATGCCTCCTACAGGATGCCAAAGAGAACGTATGAGAACCAAATACATAACACGCTACATACACACCCAGGATGCGATACACTCCCTTTCCAGTCCAGTTCCAAGCATTATGTAGTGTTTATTCGAACTTATTAATAAAAGGCTATGCATTTCTGTTTGATTGCAATCTGTTTTTTTGTTTGTTACAGTATGTATTTTGATCCAGCTTTCTCTGAATTGTCCCGTTTTGGATTATTACTAAAGATTTTACTCTCACTTCCTATACATCCACCTGCCTTGGAATTAGTAACACTCTTTATCTTCTTTCATGTCATTTTCCGAGCTTCAGTAGCCGTTCCTCCTGCTTTCCAGCTTCCCCGTGTATCAGTGATGCGAAGTTCGGATCTTTTTACTGACTCGGATCGTCGAATCTCGTTCAGTAAAATGAACGAATCTTTTGTCGAACCGTTCGTTCATTTGGAACCAGTGGCGCTGTAGCTGTATAGTGATGACAGAAAGAGTCCACGTCTCAGACGCTAAGAGCGACACGTGGTTTGCTTGACTTGGTGACGTGTAATACACAAACTCACTTGTGAGCAACCTTGTGAGCAATTCAGTTGAAATGACTCGTTCGTTCAATTTCCCGTACAAGAGCGCTGCACCCGTCGATAAACATTATCGTTCTGTTTATTCGATGAAAACATTCACGTTAGCCTATAGCTACATTACACACAGCTAGCTAGCTACGGAAATGTTCTGGTTGGCCGGCTAACGTTAGCAAGCTCTCCTCTCCAGTCAGAATAGCACTGGTTAGCAATGTTCGACAGTCTCAGACTCGAAGATCCGTAGTCATGATTCATGAACGAATCAGTCGTCCGCACGCTGAGAATACACAAGTGAAGGGAAGCTTCAACCCGAAAGACCGCTTCGTGAACGAACCCGAGCTTGACTGGCGTGCACGTGCGCCCCAGGAAAAATAAACGAATCACCCAGAGAGACGACTCGTCACTCGTCACACTCACAGATTACTTGAAATTGTTCACAATGCGACACATCACTGCTACGTTTACAGCTGTTTTTTATTAATCTACTATATGAGCTACGCTGCCCATTGAACAATTCCACACCATTGTTATTTGCCAAGCGCGTACATACTTACCTCTTGAGCTCGAACTATTAGTCATTTCAGTCAGATCCGAGGAGATAACAGGACTGGGATTTAGACTACAGACGCTTCTCAGAGCTCGACAGCTTAATAATTAGTGTTATAAGTCAGAACTGGTGAGTTCAGAGTAATAACTCAGTTTTACATTCAACCACAATCGCTATGGTTTTTGGGAAAACACAGCCCGGAGTGTGTTGATGTCAGTTGAATGGTTCCTCCTACGCAGTGCTGAGGAGACGAGGCACACAGGAGACTTCAGTCAGATTACACTCTGATAGCTGGAAAGTGTGGGCAGGAACCTGCCAGACATTTACACCAGCCTCTAATCGACTACTACAGTGTGGTAAAGCATGTGCGCTCTCTCTCTCTCTCTCTCACACACACATGTTCATGGTTTTATTACTGTTATCTACAGCATTATCTACAGTGTTGTATCTCATGCTCAGTGTAATATTTATAGAAAGTTTCCACATCTTGACATCTCCATTAATATGCACTGTGTGTACAGTAATCGATGTAATTGATGATACTACAAAAGGTCAAAGTAGTTTTTTCATTTAAGACTATGCGTATATAAGCAAACACATCGCATTTCGATACGTTAGTTTGTGCAATGAAATTGCACGTGAATGCAAGTACATAGTGTGTGTGTGTGTGTGTGAGATTGATCACATGTGAAAAATCAAACCTTATGCGCGACATGCAAAAAATATGTGAGAAGAAATGAATCGTGCGAAAACAAATATATGACAATAAATGAATCACACTTCTGTTAGTGAAAAACGCTGATCTGAACTGCAGATACTCCACACATGCAGGTAAACATCAAGGGTGTGAAGATCACACAGCTAGTGACTCATCTTTCCTGAATTTCTATCAACTTTGGAGGAAAACGCGTAAAATAAAACCACTTTGCACGCACAAGTGAAACTGCGTGAAAGAACACGTGGAGAAACAAACGCACACGTGAAGAAATGGTCCTGCGAATTGGGAACGTGTGAAAGTGGAGAAGTCACGTAGAACAATTGAGATTTGGAAAATACGAGCGGATAATAAACACGTGGACGTTAGAACGGAGAAAATCACTTACAAAATTTAACACTGAAGAGAAAAAAAAATGTGGCAAGATAATTGTGTGGCCCAAAAAACGTGTAGAAAAAAAAAATACAATTTTAAAAAATAAAAAAAGTCGCCTTGGACCCTGTCATATGCTGCCGCTCTTCTGAGTACACTGACCTGTTTAGTGTTTCCCACTGATTACTGTTCATATTTCAGGCAGGAATCCATTGAGCTCAAGATAAATCCCAACCTACGACACGCAAAAGTGCAGAACGGTCGCGCAGCTCGGAATTCCCAGTTCTGGAGCTTGGCGTTCTCTGACATCTTCACACACCACCATATGGACCAGGAAACCGAATTCTACTTGCTAAAACTGCTTGTTTTGGCTTTTTGTGCGGCTCCGTACGTTTCAATTTACAACGTAATTATGATTTCAGCCCAATTTTATACGATCACTAAAATTCTATGAGCGGTTTTAAGAAAGCCGATCCGCCGTTTCTTGTCGCTAATCATACGGAAATAATTCATGTACATGCTTTGCTTTTTAATCAACCTTTATTGGAGAACTTTCAAAAGCACAATGTCAGGGACACAGAGTTTACTATCTTATCTCATGAATATAACACGTAGAACCATTATAATATTTACACGATACATTTTTTTTCTAAAGTCCTGCAGGTTTTTGTTTTTGTGTCCTTTTATCTATTGTTCAGTAAAAATCGGTTTACACGCTGATTCCCAGCCGAAGCTGTGGAAAACTATCAGACCCGAAGTCCTATTACGAGTACTGTGGATTGCAGCACAAGTCCTGATGTTTCTGTGTTTTCGTAGCTAAGTCTTTGTTACGTCGTATCCTGCCTCTTTCTCCACATCCATCCAATGTTATGATGCTCATTTTGTCCTGCGCTCCCTTCCTGATACTTCCTCGTCATCATCTGGAAGAACAACAGTGGAGCAAAACGAAAGCGATGACCAGCCTACATTCAGTGGCAGAACGGCGGGAACTGTAGTTTGATTTCATATTCAGGGATTCGACGCGAGCAAAACTGAAAAGAACCTGCTGGTGCGCGAAACAATAGTCCGAGAAATCAGTGTAGACGTACAGACATTTCTCACCGACGACAGATATGCGTCACTCGTGGTCACGAACGTGAACCGTCACTACAGGCAGACGCTAACAAAGCTCGTGGACCGAGCCTAAGGGTCTCGTTCTAGGAGTACAAATTTGAAAACACATTTTTTTTTTGTTACTAGCTCCACTGTTTCATTCTAAGCTGTAAATTAAATCTTAGACTTAATTATATATTATTAAAACAAATACCATGAACATACTTAAACTAGATGTATTTTTTTTTCACTTCAGTAAATGACTAATCACACTTTATGATTGTAAAATACCACGAAATGATGTCAAGGTATTTTTGCAGGTAAGTTCTGGGGATTTTTTTTTCTCCATTTAAATCCTCTAATTGTGTGGTATCCATTACAGTTTACTGTATCCCACACTGAGTGTTAACTGTAAGCTACAGGTTAAAAAGTTCAGGCTGATCTTTTACTGGATTAAAAAAAAATCCCTTTGTGGTTTTTCACTCATCTTTATTCAAAAGAGAGAAAAAAAAACATTTCACTATATTACTTTCACTTTGTTCTGCCGGCTGTACTGCGTATTGCAAACGTTTTTTGAACCCCTTACTTTTTAGCATTGCTGATTAGAGATTAAAGATATTATTATCGGCTTATTTATTAAAATTCAGTATAATACAAACTTTTATTTTGTATTATATTTTTATATAATTATATTATTATATTATATTATATTATATTATATTATTAATTATATTATATTAATTATATATATAATATAGATGTATTATATTGTATTATTTTTGTATAATATAAAAAATTTTTATTTTTAATTGGCTTAGCGCTTCAACAGTCAATGGAGACATTTTATCTCACAGCATATTTGTTTTAAAACTACGGAAACTTGTTTCTGGCGTGTTTGAGAAAATATTTGACAGATTTATCTATAGAAAGCGAAATTTTAGCTCACAGTTGTAATTTAGTACTAGTGAGTTACTAGTGATTCTGCTCAGACTGACACGGTGAGTTACGTAGTTCCAGCTAGATTAAATTGCTTGTTTACGCACCGCTGCGTTTTTTTTGGTGTGCTGATTATTGGAAATGGAAGTCGCGATCGTGTGGTATTACTAAGCGACCGTGAGATTAAAAAATCTCAATCGTGAAATATTAAAAGGTTTGTTGTGTGAGAGTAATTCATTATGAGATTAGAAAGAAACGCGCAATTGAGTGATGTCACAACAAGTGCATGATTTGTCAAAATTATGAGCTAGAAAATCAGAATTGTGAAATGCTGCGACAAAACGAGAATTGCGTGAGGATGAATCACAATTCGGAGATGAAAATGATCACAATCGTTTGATTTCATGCTGCATTTGAGGCACAATTCAGTGAGGTCGCGACGGCAAGATAGAAAAGTCAGACTTGCGTGATTTGTTGCGATTGTGAGATAAAAAAAGTTGCAATTGCGTGATGTGTTACAACAGAAAGATTTTCAAAATAGTCACGATATGTTACGATTATAAAATAAACAAGCTGCAAATGCTTGCTATCATGTCTCAATCGAGACATAAAAAGTCACCGTTGTGAGAGAAATCAATGGAATATTGTTTCATAAGTGCCGGAAACGAGCTAGCGGGAAATATTCACAGAAAAAAGGAAACCGTTTCAACCTTGAGGCTTCTTCAGTTGTTCGTCTGGAGCAACCCTTGAAAGGTTTAAAGCCTACAACAGAGTGTTTCTCTGTCAGAAACGGTTCCACACAGAGCTCCGTTTCAGGATGCTAAGAACCCTGAACTATCCACAGGAACCCATGAGGAACCCTATAAAGCTACAACAGGTGTCTCAAACTACGTTCTCTGAACACACTAACCTAGGAAACTAGTATTAGCAAATACGTAATAAAATGCAAATAAATAAATATTTAATTACAAATACACCAAATATGTGTCAGCCAAGGAGTAGCTAATAAAGTGATGATACTGAAGTGCAAGAATTTGCACCTATGTGGTTTCTGGGTCGGGAAAAATATGACAAATCATCTCACTTAGCTACAAAAAAAGAAGGAAAAAAATCCAAGCTCTGTTACAATATTTAGGAGCAGTAATACAATGCCACAATCTTTATCTGTGACTCAAATGATTATAATTATTATTAGGATTTAGACCCGAAGTGTCCATGGCCTAAACCTTAATGGCTTTCATTCTCTTTATTACTTTATGTCTCTTCATGCGGGTCATACCACTAGAAGTCTTTGAAAAGACTAAACTCCGACACCCTCTCGCACCTAAACACAATCCGCAGAGTTTTTTGTCACAGGCTATGAGTTTGCAAAGATTAAGGGATCTTGCAGGGTCACTAACTGCAAGACTGCAGCTAGATTCCTTTTAAGATTATTTCCCATCATACCCCTGTACACGCTTTGCTGCTTCCTGTTTGGTGCTGGACAGAGCTCACCTATTGGTTGTGAGATATCCGAGCCTGCCGAAACTCATTTCCGGGAGGAAGCACCACCAGTTAGCTCAAAGAACCTTAGCTACGCTAATGAACAAATGGCACCTGTTAAACTCACCTCAGTGTGTCTTTTAGAGTCATTTACCCCACCATGGACAATAGAAAAGTCACTACTGCAGTCAAAGAGAGAGAGAGAGGTCAACAGTAAAGCTCGCCCACAGAGAAAACTGATAGACCTTGTTAGCATAGAGACACCAGGATGCTCTCTCTCTCTCTCGCTCTCGCTCTCTATGCAGGAAACTCCCAGAACGTCCGGGAGAGGTTTTTTTTTTAAAACCACAGTTATTATTTTTGTTTGCAGTTGAACTTTTCCTTTCCTTTCGCATGCAGAAAAGGTTGACAAGACGTCGTTCCTGCTTCCCGGGAACAATCCACAAAGGAAGCCGACATGGAAGGAAGAGACTGGCTTCGGAAAAAGTATTTAGTGCTTTACCGTTTGGACTCGGTCCTGACTCCGTCTCAGCTTGTTCTTGGAGTCGATTCGGACTTGACCATTTAAACCACACACCCTGATCAGGCACTTACTAAGGATGAGTGAATGAACTCTGTGATCATGTTCGGTCCTGTGAGCATCGTATCCGCCTGATAACCCAGATATATATTCAAACTTTTTATTTTTATATTTTGCTGTTTCCTAGAGGATCGCGGTCCTGATGCACACCTCCGGCCTCAACCACATGCCCTGTAACGTTTTACAAACGACTCTATTTGTATAATTCATTTGTATTCGGCTCACTCGGTAGACACGCGCTTAGCAGTCGAGGTAAGCGGTAAGAACGCGAGGGGATGAGATGAGAATCAGGGGAACAACCTTTCATGAGGTAAACCAGAATATAATGACCTTTCACAGAAAGATTTGTTTTAAAAAAGGTGACTTCAAAATGAGGGTGTGCAAACTTTTGCTCACGATTGTATATCTTATGATCTTGTGATAGTTTTTGCTTCGCTGAGGTGATTAATAACTCGTGGTTACCTTTCACACTCTTTCTTTTTTTTATCGTGATGTGGATGTGAGTTTAATAGATCTGACTGATTTCCTGTTATCTTTAATGGAGCTAACACTCACACGGAGGTGTTTATCACTCCTTCTATCTGTTTTCTGTCTGTGTGTCTGTCTCAGTCTTTTTTCTGTTTCACTCATTCGGTTTCTTTCTTTCAATCTGCCATTATCTCTCTCTCTCCCCTCTGTCCCTCTCTCTCTCTCTCTCTCTCTTTGAGAAATGAACAGATGTACAGAGCGAAGGGCTGACAAAAGATGAGTGCAGAGATGACAGGGTATTGTGGGTTCTGTCTGTGCTTTGACTCATTTCTCTGACAACAGCAGCAGTGCTACACACCCGTGAAGTGGCAAAAAGGTGAAGCTGTTAACTCTCACAGCTCTGACTGGCAATCAGCCATCGTGTGTGAGTGTGATAGTGACAAAACCACAGGATTCATAGTAAAATATCAGCCGCAATCAGCTGTGAACTGACTGTCAACGTGTGCATGACAGTAACCATGAACCTTTGGATGGTATGTGCTGTCTAGAACGATTTCAGCGCTTATGTGGCGTTTCTGTTCATTTATTAAAAGGTATACTTCATTTGGATTCAAGGTTAGATTTTTAATAAGCTCCAGAACATTACAGGGTGCGTTTTTCTAGGAAAATAATGACTTACAAGCACATCCTGACGTCTTTTCTTCTCCTTAGAGCACAGCAAGGTTTATAGTTTTGTTTATGCAATAAATCAATCAATAAATAAGTCAATAAATAAATAAAGTGGTGCTTGAAAGCTTGTGAACCTTTTGCAATTGTCTATATTTCGGCATCAATACGACGTAAGACATCATCAGACTTTCACACGAGTCCTAAAAGAGAGCACAGTTAAGCAAATGAGACAAAAATATCATTTATTTACTGAGGAGAATGATCCAATATTACAGATCTGTGAGTGGCAAAAGTATGTGAACCTTTGCTTTCAGACCGTCTAGTGGAGCGATACCTGGAACTAAACGTCTGCTGTAACTGCTGATCAGTCCTGCACATCGGCTTGGAGGAGTTTTAGCCCGTTCCTCCGTACAGAACAGCTTCAGCTCGGGGTGCTGGTGGGTTTCCTCACATGAACTGCAAACACAATATTCTCTTTATTGGATGAACGTCAGGACTTTGACTTGATATTCCAAAACATTACCTCATTATTCTTCTTTAACCATTCTTTGGCAGAACGACTTCTGTGCTTCGGGTCGTTGTCTTGCTGCATGATCACTTCCTCTTGAGATTCAGTTCACAGACTGATGTCCTGATATTTTCCTTTAGAGCTCACCGGTATAATTCAGAATTCATTTTTCAACAACGATGGCGAGCCGTCCTGGCCCAGATGCAGCAAAACAGGTCCAGACCATGACACTACCACCTCCGTGTTCATTTAAACAAACAAAGTTCTGTTTTGGTCTCATCCATCCATACAATTTTTCCAGTAGACTTCTGGCTTGTCCTTATGGTCTTGAGCAAACTGTAAATAGGCAGTGGTGTTGTTTTTGGAGAGCAGTGGCTTTCTCCTTGCACACCGTTGTTGTTCAGTGTTCTCCTGATGAACATGAACATTAGCCAAAGTGAGAGAGGCCTTTAGTTGCTTAGAAGTCACCCTGGGTTCCTTTGAGACCTCGCAGACTACTATTTTGTAACCTCTTCCAGCCTGATGACCATCAACAGCTCTTTTTCTGAAGTCCTCAGAAATCTACTATGTTGGTGCCATGATACACTTCCACGGACATGTTGTGAAGAGCAAACTTTGATAGATCCCTGTTCTTTAAATAAAACAGGACGCCAACTCACACCTGATCGTCATCCCATTGACAAAAACATCTGACTCTGATTTCACCTTCAAATGAACTGCTAATCCTAGAGGTTCACATACTTTTTGCCATTCATGGATATGTAACATTGGATCATTTTCCTCAATAAATAAATGACAAAAGTATTATATTTTTGCCCCAAACAGTAGTGCCGTAATTACACTTACTTCCACTTTGCTGAAGGTTTGATTGTATTCATATATTTTCCTAAGCACAAAGTCCACCCTCTGTTAAAGCAGTCCAGGTCAGAGCCTCATTTCTAAATACTGTAAAATAAAACTTCTTCTTCTTCTTGTAAAACATTTCAGACAGACTTTTATTGATGGAATTTAGTTTCGATTCCCCCTAGATTTACATCATAAGTCTGAGTTTGAGTTTAAGTGTGTGTGTGTGTGTGTGTGTGTGTGTGTGTGTGTGTGTGTGTGTGTGTGTGTGAAAACATGTCACTTTTCTTGTCAGTGGTGATCCAACACACACATTAAGTTAAATATAAACCCAAGAATTATGAATAATAATAATAAATAAGAGAGATTAGATTAAGAATCTAGGCAAGATTCATTTATTTATTAGTTAGTTAATATTTAGTATTATTTCATTATTGTATTTCTGGCATTATATAATAGAAAATTGCATATCTGGTGTAAATGAGCTTTTTCGGGAAGGTGAAGGTGAAGATAAGCTTATTAGGAATTAATGCAGTTGATGTTGATATGCTCTCATTTTATTGCTAATTTCTTGCGTTGTGCTCTGTTACATGCTTAATAAATGCAGAATAAATCAACAAATAAATGCATGTTAAATTAATCCTAATAACCAGGCTTAAACTGAATAATAATAAACATTAAAAATGAAACAGGATTAAAAGGCCGTTTCCTTTCGCATTGCAATTCCCAGTCTTATCCAGCAGATGGCGCCGGTGCTCTGTTTTATTCACAAAGCTTGATTTTATTTGCCATTTACAGACGTGAATTGACTTATTTCTGAAATTTTTCCTACGCATTTTGTGATTATTTTTGTTGGGTTTGTTTGGTTGGTTTTTTTGCAGTCATCATTTATCAAATAATGTTTTCACATCTCAGAAGGCAGTCCTTGAGAATCACGTGGGTGGAGCTTTTGTCTTGAATTCCCCACGTAGGAGGAGCTGGATCAGGTCTGACTCCCCATGGACTTGTTTTCTTCTGCACACCACAGACAAGCACGCACGTGAAAACGTAGGTGAGGTGCGGGTTTGTGCCCATATATGGAAATCAGAGCACCTCTGAGTGGGCGTGTCTTTTAAGACTGTAGATTAGAATGTGGGCGTGGTTTCGCATCCATATATGGAGGAAGGAATTTATTATTCATGTTTACATGTATCAGTGTTTAAAGCATGAAGATTGGGGTTACCTCAGTGCAATCCATGCTAATGATTGACTTGTTTTTATTTATAACTCATGTTACACTACAGGCCAGAAACTTGAGCCCACACGGTTCCAAATTTCGAGCATGGGTCCAAATTTCTGGCCTGTAGTGTATGTGTTATTTTGATAAATTAAAATATGAATCACTGAAAATAGATGAAAGGAGAAGGAAGGCACTTGATTTTTTTCTTCCAATGATCTGCAGAAAAATTCAGATGATGCAATGCTCACATCAATGCAAAAAAAATAAAAATTTTTCAAGTGTATTAATATTTACTTTTAACGTTAAAGTGTGTTTATAGTGAGCTGGGACTGTACATTTCATTGCTGCTTTAAGTTATTGATCTGAAACATGCTCATAGTTTGGTGTGACAGAAACATCACCTGTGTTTAAATGTCTCTTACTTTTTTCTTAAGATTTACAAACATATTTCACTTCTTCTTACCGTCCTGTGTATTTTCTTGTTTTGCTCGGTTCTACAAAAATCACCTTAATCTGATGTACATGCCAAAAATAAATCCTTTTTTTTTGGCATCAATCATTTTTTGTCTTTAACATTTATTAAATATTCAAGAGCTGTATAATTTACTAATACGTTGTTTGTCCACTAGATGTCAGCGTTCTTTAAGAAATCCTCCCGTCTTTGGTGCGTCTCCTGTCCTGATTCCTGAAGGAGCTGCTCCAATTTACGAAGGGCTTAATAATGAAGCGCATCAGGTGTAAGGGGAGATTTCAAGCTGCGCATGGCATGAGTTCACCACAACCAGAACACAGGACCCTTGGTGTGTTGTACTCATTTAATTCTTCGAGCAATATTGCTCTTCACCTCATCCAAACTCAACTGGACATGTGAGGACCTTACTGAACTATCGACTACGCACTAATCTGCGATGCAAGCTGTCCAATCACCTTCACCAGGGCAGGAGACGGCCACCTCGCCTCCTTTTCCTCCACATGCTTCTAATGCTAAGTATTAATCCGTCATGTGCTCAGATATTTTGCATGTCATCTGTAGTTTTACGAGTAATTTTAAAATCTGCTTCCCAGAGGCCTACAATTCCTCTATTTCCTGTTTGCACTTCATTTAGTGACAGGTGTGTACGTATTTTTTGCCAAACAGCTGCTTGACGGCTGTTACTTTACGTTAGCGGTTTGTAAATGAACACCAAGCGTCGTGACCAGAGGAATCGATTCAACATGACTGTGTAAACTTAAAGAACAGAACTTACCCAGAATGCACTGCAATCTGAATCAGTTCCTTTTTTTAAGTAGCTCAAAATTGCCAGGTAAAACTGTTTTAATTATAAATAAGAAAATACGAAGATTTGATTTGACTTAAAATGAGATATTACATCACCAGCCGTCATTACGTCACTCCAAAAGTACATGACACGTGACATGATGTTACATTATGAGGTGTGATCAAAGAGTTCTGATACTGTGTCTGTTGCTAATGAACGCAGTTGATTTGCGTTCAGATTTGCGAGAGAGCAAACATCAAATTATGCACCAAACTCAGGAAATCGGCAACACAGACCCTCGAGATGCTTCAGCCAGCCTACGGCACGCTTCGAGTGGCAGGCGCGCTTCAGCAGGGGCAGGAGTCAGGACGATCTGACGATCCTGACACACACAGCGCTCAGTTTCTTGGACATTTCCGAGGGTCGTGCTCGTGAAGCTATTCAAGGGCAGATTTCCCGAGTTTGACACATAATTTACGTAATGTTTGCTCTCTGCTCAAGTTTGAGGTCCATAGTGAAATCACAAATGTGCATGTGCACGCTGTCGCAAAAACGTGTTGCCAGTGTTGACAGTGCGATGTCACATGACATACCGACTCCTGCTGCATGCACATGAGCTACTCGGAACGTTTCGATTTTGTTTATAGCTGCTATAATGTTAGCGAGAACTTGTTTTGTGTTCCACAATGTTAAAAGTAGCTATAAATGGATAAAAGTGCAACGTGTCGTTCTTTTATAAATTGAAAACTGTAATCGTTAAGTTACTTTGGAAGACCTGTTACAGCTATAACAAACATACAAGCGTCAAAACCTAATCAAAGTCTGGACGGTAAGAGTGACTCTGTTCCATCACACCATCCAGTTGTTGATATTTTCCTCCAACAGCATGACATGGAGTGATTTATTCCTCACGTATCACCTCTAATGTATATTTATGTTATATATATCTGTAACAGGTCCTTCAGTGTTAGAAAAAAACTCAAGCTGGTGCTGCTTTTGTGTTGCAGTGCTGTATAACTGTGCGTTATGAATATGCAGCATGTCCTGTGTGTGTTTAAGTTGTGTGCTACACTGTGTTGCCATGTCTTTATTTTTCATATTTACTGAATAGAGAGATGTATAAAATGTGCCGCATCGGTGCTGCACTGGCATCTCCTGGGATCCTCCTCACCTCCACGCCACTCCTTCACGTTCTTCACACGCAGCAGCGTAGCATAAATTCAGCAAATGGGAAACAATTACACACTCACTGATTCCTCCTGTAAGTGTGCCGTGCTGAGGCGGTGCTGGCGTAATCATCTGGATGTAATGCGGTAATTCTGCTCATTGCTCAACGACTTCCTGCTCTCCGATGCTCTGGAGCCGCAGACTCGCTGGCCCATTTACACACACGGATGACTGAGCATGAGCCCGAAGACGGAGGCCTTAAATATCACATTTGAGAACAGACCATCGGAGTGTGAGGGCGAAATTATTGGGCTGGATACGGAGCCGTTACTTAAGTTTAAAATGAATGGATTTAATTCATCAAGCCGCACAGAGCCACCGTTCTCTGGACCATAAAGGCGGGATCTCAGATGACTACACGGATTAGCGGGGATGTGTTTCCCAACAGGCTGTTGGTGATTGTGTATTATGTGAAGTGATACACAAGAGCACCAGATATGGATTAATATAAAGATCCAGTTACATAAAAATCCTCTTTCTGACACCCAGGGTTTACAGTTACAGGAAACAAAACACAAAGTAATAAAATAATGAATAATAAATACAAAATAAATAAAAGAGAATAATAAATAATACAAATATTTTAAAAAAAAAACAGCCGCCATGATCTAATTTCAGCAGCGTAGCTGATCACCGCCGTGGATCTACCGAGCTGCACAATCGCACAAGCTGATCACAGAGTTGGGCAATTTAGAGTAGCCAGTTGACCTAATCTGCATGTCTTTGGACTGTGGGAGGAAACTGGAGCACCCAGAGGAAACCC
>JAQMYM010000035.1:24992597-25012578 GCA_030014255.1 Parauchenoglanis ngamensis
GGGAGGAAACCGGAGCACCCGGAGGAAACCCACGCATGCACTGGGAGAACATGCAAACTCCACACAGAAAGGCACCCCGGGTGACCCGGGGATCGAACCCAGGACCTTCTTCCTCATACCACAAACACATTTGTGCACAATTCATAGCACCTTGGGTGCATTTTTAATGCCAAAGCTCGCCGATACCCTCACAAGCTCATCCGTCCTCACACACTCTGTTAAAGATGCATTTCAATGAATTATTAAAGGAAGCTGAGCGTTTGTTAAACTGAAGACTCCGTTTTTCTTGTCATGAATGGGATGTCGAAATAAATAACAACACAATAGCTTGATACACAGAACTTATTTACTGTAGCGTGATACCGAAATAATAATCGCAATAATCATAATTAATGGAACAATATGTGCTGAAGTTCATGTATAGCGGCTCACAGTGAAAAAGCAGTCCAGGCTTTAGCTTTAAACTTTGTCTGGAACGGTTTAAAAAACTCGTCTCATCTGTATGAATGTGCGCTCTGTGTGTTCAGGCAAATGTGAAACTTTCATGAATATGAATATGAATTCCCTCGAAGCAGAAAGTTTTTTTTTTTTTATATTTTTTTATTTTATTCTTGCTTGCTAATCCTGTCCTGTCTCTCTGCACTGGTTCCCCTCTGGTGCACTTTCTCCTGTTCTTTTATTTATATATTTTTTTGGTACTGTTTCCCTCACATTTTATCTGCTGATTGTTATGTGTGCATCAACAATCACCAAGATAACAAAATGGACGCAGTGTTAAAATTTAATGTCCGTGGCCGTGACTGGCTGGCAGCTGTCCCTGAACAGTACCTGGGTTCTTCTGTCTCACTGCGTGGACTTTAATTGAAGAAAAATATTTGCAATATTTGAAGATTTTCGTCTAACTTCCTTCTTATTTAGTTAAACTTTCTCAAGGTTAACTTTATAACCAAAACACCTGAGGTCCAACATTTATACTCAAAACAGTCAGGTTAAAGCACTGATCTAAGACCTGCCTTGCACATTTTTTTGCCTCAAAAAAGCCTTAGAAACTTATAGTATCGAGCAGTTTCGCTAGGTTTGATTAATAATCCTTTTTAAAGATATTTGTTACCAAATAATCTGATGTGGATGCCAAAAGGGAAGTTTATATTGATGTATTTTTATCTGCTATATATATAGTATATCACCCCTGCTAGTATTACTTCTAATATTACTACTAGTTTTCAAAGACAAATGCATCATGTCATGATAAAGCATGGAATAAGATTCATTATATTAATTAATTCATCATACTGCATATATATTTTTTTTCTTTCTAGATCCGGGCGTTAATCTGAAAGAAAATACCTTTAAAAAGTGAAAATTAATGCAAGTCTATTGGGGGTGAGGGGCACTTACTTTTGGTGTGTTTGCAGCGATGATGTAGCTTCTGTAGTGTTCACTGTGAAGCATGGTGGCTAATTTCAGCTCCGCATGAGGACCTGGAGTCTCTCTGAAAGTTTATTCAGTCGACGTTCTTGAGGCTCTTGGGGTTCATGGCAGGTCACTAGAGGTCAAAAGGAACCACGGGGAACCTTTTAGAAAATGATTTATCTGGAGATGTTGATAGACTGGTCCAGTTATTTGTTTCTTTAGCTCATACTGGAAGAGGATGTACTGGAACCAAACCTTAAATCAAAGGGTGGTTCTTCTTCTTCTTCAAAGATTTTTCTCATTAATACCACCACTGTGAAACTTAGTGGCAGGTTGAACCAGTCGTGGTACTTGGTCTTCAGTTATGATCACGGATAGCTTCAGCAATGATGTGGAAGCCCCCATGATTTGGCTGAAAAAAGCCCCAGACCACCATTTACCATTCACCGTTTACCATTGGAAAGAAGCATAAGTGTTAAACTGACCTTAAATATCCAATGCTCTCTTAAAGAACCTTAGAAGAACCTTTTTTTTTCTCCTAAGTGTGTAGTACGTTAAGATCCTTACCATTACTGACCATGTTTCATTTAAACCAGAATTATGGGCTTTCCCTCTTCAGTCTCGATTCCTCCCAAGGATGTTTTTTTTGTTGTTGTGTTGTTGTTGGCTTCATTTTAATTTGATCTGATGCGATTAGAGGCACACACAGGCCTCAACCTGACCACGGGTCCCTGTTGTAATCATTCTGTCACATTCTCAGCTGGTGGAGAGGGTGATGATGGAGGACGTGGATCCCCTCTGACAGAAGAAGGTGCTACTTCACGATGCCTGCATGTGTTTTACATTTCACCCTGGTGTGGGTTTGTTCAGATTCCATTTGCGCTTTCGTCTGCTGACAGGCACACACACGCTGGCGGCGGAGACAGGGGCATGAATAAAACAATTGTATTAGACGATGTCTTTTGTCAAACAGGCAAGTCCGCTTACAGGGAACAGGCAACAGATAGTAGCCCTTCCCTTTTAGCAAATTACTGCTGCTAAGGCCTGATGTTAATTTGATGAACTGCTTCCTTGTACGATAAAAAAGGTCTCTCTGTCTGCGTTGTGTGTCTTTAAGTGTTTTTCCCCTCTTGGTTTGCATTTGCATTCATCATGCAGGCATTTTTTTCACATTACTCCGCGTAGAGCTCAATATTCATTCAAGAGCTTGTTATATTTTCACCTCCTATCCTGCACAATGTTTAACAGCGGAGTGGTTGAAATAGAAAGTAAGTGTATCACAGACTCAGAACGACTCCGTGGTGTAACACCAAGTTCACCATGTGAAGAACACCCCCCCCTAGTGAACGCATCCTCATTATGCTCTGATCAGCATGTGTGTGTGTGTGCTGGTTTTAATTAGCGGGACAGTAGAGATAGCCGCGTGTGTGAGCGCCCGCTTGCCAAGCCGCCATTTCCCATCAGGCTAATGGCTGCTCACACTCCAAACCCCCGGGGCAGCTGGCAGGGCCGGCCTCTTCCCCACCGGCACTGTACCACCTGACTACACCGCATGTATCTAAGTCACTCTCTCATACACATACTCGCACACACACACACACAGAGTTTTCTTTCTCTTTATGGGGGAAAAGAACAGGGCCAGCAAGAAAAAGGCATGCATGTTGCTTTTAAGTACACTTCACATCTTATTGAAGACATAATCCCACATTTTTGAGCATAATCTCTATTCACTGCATCTGTAATGCACGTGTGATTCCAATAGACAAGGATTTTTGCCCATTGTTCCTGATTCCAGATCCACCACCACTCTGACCAGGATAAAGCCGCTCCTGAAGATCAGGTGAATGGAAATTCTGGGATGTGTTCTAAAAAAAAATTTCAACAAATGGCCTTGGACTTTTAATAAATGATGGTCTGGAAACAGAAAACAGGCTTTGGAATCTTATGAAACGTGTTGAATTCATCATATGTGGAAATCAGACATATGATGTAGACAGAGATGAGGATTAAAAGACTTTTTTATCATTATTATTCTTGGGTCCAAAAACCTCCACTGGTGAACTTTTTGTCGAAATGAACAAGGACAAAAAAAAAATTGCAACGTTTAAGCAATCATTTCTCCTCGAATGGTTGAACGTGGCCTCGAAACAGTACAGTGCAGAAGGTCCTGCTTCAGAATCTTCATGTGTTGTGCTATTGATTGCTCAGGAGGCGCGCTGATGCCATCTGTCGCGAGGTGCAGATTGCCACCTGATGCCAGTCTGATGAAGCCCAGGAGGCTCTGGACCAATCTGAGCACTGCTCTCTCTGCCATGTTCAGCTGTTTCCAGCTCTCCGTGGAGCCACATGCCAGAAAACCCTCAGCCATACTTCCTCGCAGGCATGGACAGAATGTTTTCTTTAGTTTGCTGCTTGGCGATGCGGTGCAGAAGCTTGAGCAAACATGCGAGTGTTCAGCCTAGGTCATTTGAGCAGTGTTTTGCCCCCAGGCAATAACCGGCTAGAGGTGCATTTTTGAGCCTCAAGATGCATTCATGATGATTTCAAATCTCCGTGGAGTTGTTCCTGTGCATGTTCACACGTGTGTCTGTGCACAGGCCAGCAGTCTCCCACTGAAAGGTGATCAGGAAGTTGGCTAGAGTTGGCGCGCACCAGAATTCCAATCACACATCTGTATCTGCTCCCTGCGGAACGTTCCACGACCATCTAAGGGGTGGAGAGAGATGTTTTTTTTCTTCTCTGCTGCCATCTGCCCCTCTGTTTTCCCTAATCAATTTGATTACGGCAACAAAACGGACAAAACACTCATTAGCATGGCACTTCAGTTAGCTGTGGCTCTGGGACAGATGGAGTGGGTTTCGACCCTCGTCGTACAACCTCTCGTAAATCTTAATCTGCGCTAATAAGGCTCGACGCTCTCTCAGACAACACCCAGGCTGTTCAGATTGCTCCAGACTCTTGCTTCAGAAGCTTCCTGTTCTTCATCAGGTTAGTTGTGTTTGGAGCTGCAAAACGCAATAATTTAGGATGTTTAAGTCGCAGAATCCAGATCTTCTTCAAACAAACCATTGTCATGTATTAGCTTTCCCCTTTACGACATGCATCTATGTGTTAGTACTCTAACTTCTAAATAAATTAGCAATTGCTTAACTTCAAAAATGATGGGAGTTAAAATGCATGTCTAATCTTTCACCTTCACAGATCAACAGTTTTGTCTAAGGAGGAGATACTCGTGCTAATGAGTTAGATGCTAATTAGCACATGGGACTGTTTTTTTTATTTATTTATTTATTTTTTTTTGCTGTAACCATGCAAGCAGATTCTTTAATGGTAGGCCATCGCAAATTAGTGTCTCTTTCCAAGACTTGTTTCTACACACTGAAGAGAAATGTCATTGCGCCGGAACACAGCTGTTCAAGCCTCGGCTAAAAGATCGTCTACTGACTAGAATAGGTTGAACCTCTGCTTCTTTGCTCCATGCCCGTATTATCATTCCTCTTGTTTTCTCGAACATATGTAAATTCGATCTGTTTAGTTTGAACTGGAGAGATTCTGAACTTTCGAGCAGATCAAAAATCATTAAAACAGAATTTAAGTAGGGTACAAGCTCTTCTATTTGGTGGTTTTCTTAAAACAGCAATAGTATCACCATGATATCATCATAATGTCACATAAAAGAGATGGCCTAGAGGCATATTGGATTTAGTTTGATCAAATCTGGGTTTTTTTTTTCCCCCAAGCCAGCGAGCGGAGCGTAGCCGCAAGCTACACTTTTGTGATCTATTACAGGCGATTAGTATTGATCCCAGGGAAAGTCTGGGTTGGCCTCCTGGGCATCCAAGCAAGCAAGTCACTGGTGACAGCGACAAGGAAGAATTGCGTGAATAATTTTAAAACAATGAACATTAAATGGGGAGACAAGGCATGATGCCTTCAAGAATCTGCTTCTGTTGGTATCTGGTTATATATTAAAGTTCATAAGTGAAATGATAATGTGTATAGGTATAAATAAAATGCAAACATTCAGAATCAGTTAAGGCTAATAACGTCTGGGTAAGCCTAATGTTCACATGGTAAACTTACCTGACTGTAGGTAAGCCCACTACGGCCCACTACGCAAACCCATAGTCCTCTATGCCTGAAGAACATGAGGCCACTAGGTAAATGTACAAATCCTAAGGAATGCCTATAGAACACTAGATAAGCTGGCACAACACTAGTGAAGCCATTAGAGTCTTAATTAACCTGTAGACCTCTAGTAGAGCTTCCAGACCATATGGTACACCTATAGACCACTATCTAAGCCTATAAATGACTATACAAGTCTAGAGACCACTATGTAAGCCTATAAAACACTATGTATGCCTGCAGGCTCCTAGTAAGTCTATCACTAGTTAAGCTAACAGACTCCTACCTAAGCCTATAGACCAGCAATACGCTGAGAGACCAGTAGGTATTCTTTAAGCCAATAGATCGTTAGTTAAGCTTAAAGAGCACAAGTCAGATTTAGCTCTTTAGTTTAGCTCATTTATGGTCTGTTTCCTATTTCTGGGAAATGGTGATTGATCATGATCTTGGGTTGTGTATGCGAGGAATTCGGCATGTTCCTAAGTCTGTGTAGGTTTCCTCAGGGTTCTCGGGTTTCCTTCTACCTCGCCTAAGCATGCCAAATAATCGGATCAGAAAAATCTGAACCGCTGCAGGCAAGCGGTGGCTCCACACACCCGTTAAATCTCGCTGATGGGAAAAGTTACCATTCATTAAGCTCTGACGTGAGACCTTTTCATTTTTAGCTTCAATCCTGCTGATGCGAAAAGAGAGGCGAGTCAGATTGCCAGCTTAGACCCACAGGTGAGCAGCACTAATGGCTAAGTGCTTGGATGGAAAGGAAGAGAGCGGTACATGCTTTCAGACTTGGCAAACTGTCTACTTTGGAAGTACAATGTTTCCTCTGTCTCCAGAGCAGATCAGAGTCCCTGGCAGAAAATGAGCTTCATGTTTGTCTCTGTTGGTATTTCTGATTTCAGGTCTGACTAGTGTTGACAGTTAATATTAGTAACAAAATTTGTCTCTCTATCTCTATCTGTCTCTTCGAATCTTGTAGCTTTTACCAGACATGGTTCTCTAACCGAGTCAGATCTCAGTAGTTGGAAAACACATGTTTTTGTCTTGAACATGCTGGCGGAGTAAATTGCTGCCTGTCGAGCCTGAAAATAACCTGTCAACCAGGCACAGGTGTCTATGCATGCAGGCTCTGATGGACGGTGATTAAAAACGCGTGTGTGAGTGTGTGTCTGTGTCTGTGTGTGTGTGGTGTGTGTGGAGTAAATGTGTATAGCTGTAGTAGAGCTTTCAGTAGGAGTTTGGCTACATTGTGTGGCAGACAGGGAGGTGTTTGTTGTGACTCAGTTGAATCATGAGCATGTTGATGTCAAAAGAATAGCCAGCATCAGATTCCTCCCGAAACGGATCAGACATCATAGATAACCATGTGGCCTATAGTAAACAAAATCAAATATGAATATTTTTCAGTAGATCATCTGTCAAGTCCACCTCGGTGGGTGGGGTCAGCTGGATACCAATTAATTTGCTTGTACATGTGGTATTCGTAAAAAGCAGGTGGTTGGGGAAGTGTTTCTATCCAATCAGAGCCTCCTGACTTACTTGAGACTCACTGACGTGACAAATAGGTGACTAATATAATTGACGGTTTAATATACGGGTTACGCTGTCAAGATTATATGACGTTTATTTTAATTACACACCAATTTAGTAGATAGTTGTGTAACTTGGTCATTTCCTATTAATGACCCAAAAGATAGCAATCCAAAACAAATACATAGAAGACTTGCTATTTAATCCGTACAGAAAGTAATGGCACCCTTTAAACGGAGGAAGAGTTAGTGTATGTCTATGGCAGCCGATGCGCTGCAACGGCCTAGTTGCATTACTGGGAGATTTTTATTTATTTTTTATTTTATTTCATATCATTTAGTTGTCATTTTGTCATATTTATCTCTCAGTTGGGCTTTGAACAAGTATAGAAATTTCCGGGTGATTGGATAAGTGTACAACGTGCGTACATGCCAATATTCTTGAAAATCGTATAGTAACTTTTGTAAATCTGGCAGTGCTTAGTTTGGTTTGATATATGAAATCATTTGCAGAAAATGTTATGAATAAGGTTAAGGAAAGAGGCTTGTTGGTTTACGCAAGAATTATGAGGTCGTGTCTAGCTTCTGTATGTTTGTAGTAATGTTAGCTTGGTTGTAGGCAAAGCTGTACTTAATGGGTTTCCACCAATCTCTGGTACTTTTTTTGCCTTCTCATGAGTTCCTTTATGTTGGGTTGATCAAAACTGTGTTTGAACGGGGCTGTATTTTAGAATTATACGTCAATGATATCAGAACTAGGTGTCATACTGTTGCAATGGGTAGTGTTACCACCTCACAGCTCACAGTTTTCAAATTCTCCCCGCGTCCATGGAGGTTTCTTCTCCATGGAGGTTTCCTTAGTTCTCGCCAGTTTCCTCCAGCCTTCCAGAAACTGCTGATATGTGTATTGGCTATTCTAGATCACCCCTATATGTGAATGTGTGTGCGTGGTGCTGGATTGGTGTCCCAGCCAGGGTGTATTCCTGCTTCACAGCCGGTGTTTCTGGCGTAGTCTCAGGCTCCAGAGCAGGATGAAGACGAATGAATGAATACGTGGCTGATTGTGTAACATTAGTGGCTAATTTTCTCGACTCTGGTGAGGTTGGTTGACTCTCTAAGAAGGATGCTGATGGAAGTACTGTGACTGAGTAATTTCGTTCCTGAGAAACACCACATGCTAATGGGATTTTTGGTATCCGTTCGCTATAGACCAGTGATGCTAGCTGATTCCACCCGCAGGGGATGTGTGGGAAGTTTTAAGGAGGGATTCTTTAGTCGATGGTGGAAAAGCAAAAAATGTTCAGCGTTGAGATCGGGGCCCCTAATTAGCAGAATTAGCCACAGATCAAAGCAGACAATTAAGGATGGCGTTGGCTGAGGGGCCAGCCTCATTTACATCACGAAATGGCAGCTAGCTTCTCATTATGGCCAGCCAAAACAATACGGCTGAAGAAACACGCCAGAGCCCAGCTTGCCTCTAACGCGCTCTCTCTCTCTCTGTGTCTCTCTCGCTCTCGCTCTCTCTCTTGCTCTCGCTGTCTTTCATACACTCTCTGGCTTCCTCTGTATCTCGGTGCAAAATGTTGATATGCATGTAAGGCTAACAAAACCCCCTTTTCACTTTTAACAGTCGACTTAATTAAGGGAGGGAATTAACTTGTTTAATGTTTGCACAATCCCAGTACGTGGCTCGCCCACAGAAATATCATGCTGTTAAAAGTTCTGGCACATCCATTCAAGCAGGCCAGTCAAATAAAGGGGCTGATGGAGGACGAGTCTTTGTCCCTTCTGTCAGCGTTTGCTCTCACAGCTTGCAGAAAGCTTTCTCAATTCAGTGTTCCCTCCACTTAAAGGTAGTTGGAAATAGAAAAGTAGAAGTCTAAGCCCTTTGGGGGGGGAAATAGAACTTCCTGCACCTTTTCTCTTTGTCTGCTTTGACTCACGATGTCCGGAACAAATTACAGGAAGGACGTCAATCAAGCCAGAGCGGCCGATGGGCTGAGAGAGGCGAGTCAGGAGAAACACAGCATTGTGCGGCCTGTAATTAATGATTTATATGAATGTTGTACGTGTTTGCAAGCTATCAGTGCAAATAAAATTGAGTGACGTCACGTCATGGCGCAATTACACTTCTCGGAAATGATTTTCACCTTTTTTCCTGGTTCGTCGTTTTGTTTTTTTTGTACAGAGACCTTGAGTGTTAGATAGGCACTTTATAAATCACACTCATTATTATATTGTTGTTAAGCTTGTTAATCTTAGTCTCTCGGATAGAAACTGACACTAAACTAAGACAAAATATCTAGTTTTGGTCATTTTTTTCTACCGGTGTCGTACATATGAACACCTCAAAATATTTCCGTCAAAAGGATGTAAAGGTTTTTTATTTACTTTCTAAGCTTGACTTTCCGTTAAGATCATAGTCGTTAAGTCAAGAAGCCACTGAATGTTATGCTTTGATCAAGTCGTTGGTTTGCAACGCACGGTAGCGAAATGGACATAAACCTGATCAGTTCAGTTTGTCGTGAGATGTCAGAATGTCCGAACTTTTGACTTTTGGGGGTAAAAAGAAAGACTCCAGGGGGCGTATTACATAAACGTAAGTGTTACTTTAAGATTGGAAGAGTATAAGACCGGGTTTTCCCAATTTGGTATCTTGGAAGCAAATCCAAAATAACGTTAGGATAATCGTGAAGCTGTCCTAACGGTCACTTTTCCACCACATAGTGTTCGCTAACTTGTGTAATCCCTATAGCTGCTCTTTTACTGATTTTATACAACCAAAGAAATATGAAAGGGCCAAACATATTCACTGAGAGGCGTATGGCAGACCATAAGCATGTGCTTATTAGTGTATAATACAGGCTACCTCAGGCCATGATCCGATTTTCCGAAGTAAAGTGGCCAACGTAGCAGTTAGCATTCCCCAAAAAGAACATCTAACGTAGGCTAACATTTATGATTCTAACACTTCTAACTCATCGGGCTTGAAGTTAAGTGCCTGTCGTTGTTTTTGTTCCATTTGATTTTTTTTTTTTTGTATCAGTGAGAAAATCTAATTGGGTACAAAAACAGCTCGTCAAAATGAGATGAGAAACGTAGCGTCGGTTGCTAGGTAACAGCCGTATAAGTTGATAACCGATGCTGGATTTCGGGTTTCCTAACCAGAGATAAGTAAGTAAACTAAAATAGGATTCCCCACATTAGAAGAGTTTATTTCAAATTTTGGAAAGTTAGGAATTTTTAGGAATTTTTAAATCTGTTTAGCTGGTTTACCCCAGGTTCCCAGATGATAAGTACAAGTTCAGCACTCTTCATAATAATTCCAACGCGCAAGCCAAGAGATCGGCTTAATCTGTCAATGAGATATCTTTCATTTTTCTACGTCCGTGTTTGTGTCGGGCGGAAATCTGAGAGAAGAGTCGCTACGGAAGAAGGAAACACTCTAGACTTATTTCAGCAGAAAGGTGGCAAGAGATTTGTCTTTTGCATCACGTTCGTATTTATTTGTTTGTTTTTCATTTATTAGGTAGACATGTATTAAGGATATGTTTAGACAGAAATGTTCTGACTGATTGACAGGTCGCTCCGGAGTCCTCCCGTTATCAGCGGTTCTTCCGAAAATCAGATTTTCCTTTTGTGTACATAGTTACGCTGCTATATGAATGATTTTTCTTTGGTATTTGTTGAGTACACACAGGAAGTGTAATCAAAAAGTTCATACATTCACTAGTCTCGAATGTAATTTTTCTTTATTTATAGAGAAGACGACATCGTTTACCATTAAATCTGATCTGCCTTTCCCCACTGTGACTCACGTAGTGGAACATATTCAGTAAAATATATTATAAGTGAATCAAAAAAGGAGTTGAAAAACTAGTTTGTGTGTATGTGTGTGTTTTCCACTGGACTGTCAGTCTCGGCTGGGAGTTCCAGCTGAAGTGTTTGATGAATGGCAGGTCTTGGGCAGTCGACCTCTCCTTTTAGCTGAAGTGCCATTCTCGTGTGCTCAGGAGACGTGGACGTGCTTTTGTTCTTACTGAAGCCATGAATATGTTTTTGGGGGGCTGCAGTTTAAACGCTGTTCACTCTCCATTTCAGCCTGCACCTCAGGGCCCAGGCCAATTAAAGCCAACGGCAGAGCTTCACCGCTCGCCACTTACCTCTGCAGCGGGAACGGGCGCCTTCGTAACTGGCCGTGGCTTGACAGCCCGCTTCACTGGGCACTGCTTAAGCGTAAAAGCGCTTAAAGGAAAAAAAAAAGGTCCTGTTTCACGCCAAAACTTTAGTCAGAGATTATTCTGCATCCTCAGGGTTTAAGCCAATTGGAAATATAATATCAAATCTTCCATTTAATGCTGTATATTATACACTGAGGCATGCAATTCAGTTTCACGCCTTGTTATCCAAATGCTCTACGCCGTCAGTTTTTACATTTTATACTTTTTATATCGGCTACACAAATCAATTTCTCCATTTTTTTTTTTTTTTTTTTTTTTTACTTCCATGCTTTCATTTTATGGTGTTCAGGAAAAATGGCTCCATGATCAACTTTACTGAGATTTGATTTTTTGTATTTTTTTTTTTTGTGTGTGTGTTCTTTCGACAAAATAAAGAAACGCTGAAGCGTCTTGGCTCCGGTTAACACTTTATATATGTTTTGGCAAGATCAAGGAGGTAGAAGTACCGCTTACTTAAGTTAAAGTGCAGATACTCATCTCAAGAGCTACTCGGGTAAAAGCTGACGTTTTAAAATCTTCGCCCAAGCTAAAATAGAAAAGTCTAAACTCGTACCTTTCCATAAGGGGATTCCGGAGCGACCACAGCCCTGTCCACACTTCAGCAGCAGCTTTAACAGGACGTCGTCACAAAGCAGCTTTACAGAAATATAGAAATTCCGGTTATACATTTTAAACATATGAATTTATAAATTTATCTTCACGGTTTCAGGGGGCATGAGAGCCTAATGGATGGTTTTATGATGATGTAAATCATGTGTTATGATCTTCACACTCACCACATCGAACACTGGTGGGGGATTTTGGAGTTCGACAGCGACAGCACTGTCCATCATCATCATCATCATCAAAACACCAACTAAGGGAGTATCTTTTTTAAAATTAGTGTCCATTGCTCCAGTACAGTCTCCGAGAGACGTGTAGAGACGACGCCAAGGTGCATTGACGCTGTTCTGGTGGCTCAACATTTTACACTGCAAAATGTAAATCCTAATGCATCCCAGAAACACCTGATCCCAGATCAGCAGGCTTCTGTTATTTCAGGGTGCTTTGTAAGTACCGGCCCTTTCCCCCCCCTCCTTCCTCTTCTCACCATCTAACTGTGTGATTACGCAGGAGTCAGCGGGAACCCCGCTGCTGTGAAGAATGCGCTTGAGTGCTTGAAACTGAAGTGTCACAGCGTGGCATGTGATCTGGATATTTCAGTTTCCTCTTCTCCTGTTCCCCTTTTATTTCTCCACCTCACACGTTTCTCATGCTTTGGTCAAGCGTACAAAGAAAAGTGACGGTTCTGAAGACGTCTGCCTCCATCCTGTCTCTGGGTGTGTGACAGGTTTTTATTTACCTCGCAGACAACCAGATATTACACAGCTAGTGAGAAAACAGACTGATCCAGGATATCCCTGTGTCCAGTCCAAATTATGCTTTGCAGTAACTGTGCAATATTGAAATCCATAAAAGGCCCACAAAATCTCCATTATGTCCGTATGTGACCGTTTCAGCATCAAATGAACGCGTCCCTTTGTTTTATTTAATTACATTTTATTGGAAAACCAGCTTCTATGATGAAACTGTCAGCTTTCTGCATTTCCCCCCATTTCTGTTTGAAGAAAAGGTTCCCAATTGTAGTCCGAGAGAACCCAGTGTTGATTTTTTAGTGTTTTTCATGCTCTAGTACAGCTAATTAGCAGCCCTTCCTGAGGTGTGTGAGAGCAGAGAAAACACTGAAATGTGTGGCCCAGGGTTGGGAACCGGTGTTATAAGATGTCATTTCGCCTCTATAGCATTTCATTTTCAGTGAAAAAGTTATACTCCTATAAATGTGTTTTATTTCCTGCACCTTTTAACTACGCCACAGGTCAAGGATTCATTTACTACATACGTACATATGACCAGTCTTGTTAAATAAGCTATATAAATAAGATATTATGGGAAAAATGAAGTTTTGAAGGAAGTAGCAGTGCTCGTTGGTGCCCCTGGTGGGTGTACGTAGCTAATACAGTTAGCTTGCTTTGCTAATCTGGCAACAAAGCAAATAGAAAACCAAACAAGCAATTCTTACTTAGACCTTGAGAGAAGCAGCATGGAAAGAAAGAAAGAAAGAAAGAAAGAAAAATGTCTTATCATGTAAATCTGTAGGAAGAATAGAGAGTGAGAAAGAAAGAAAGAAAAGAAAAGAGTATATACTGAGAGATGGAAAGAGAAAGAACGAAAGGAAACAAACAAAGAAACAACGAAAAAGAAGGAAAAAGTAAAAGAAAGAAAGAAAGAGAAAAGGAAGAAAGAAATACAAAGGAGACAATGCATGAGAGAACAAATCATTTAAATAAACAAAGAACGGAAGAAAGGAAAAATGAAAAAAATACAAAGGAGAGAAGGAATGAGTAAAAAAAAAGAGAGAGAGAATGATTTAGAAAACAAACAAATAAATAAATGCAACCAATCTCACTAAATAAGCTATATATAAATAAGACATTACTAGAAAATAAAACTGAAACATAAGGAAGCAGCAGAGCTCGTTGGTGCCCCTGGTGCGTGTACGTAGCTACTACAGTTAGCTTTGCTAATCTGTCAGTAAAGCTAGTAGAAAACCTAGCATGCAAATCAAACAATGAAACATTTCTTCTCTAATTTAACTTTAGTGAGGTATAGAAGCTATATGCACTGTTTATTATCCGGAAGCTAGGCAGGCCACGCCCACAAGCGCCAAACGCCAGGCGGCTTTGCGCTTGCTAGCATGAACGCTGGGTTATATGGCGACGCTGATTAAAGGTCGATCGTGTTTTCGACTAGTTGTATTACACTGGATTTTATTTAGCGTAGTATCTCATTTCAGCTTGCGTCCCCAGTGGTGGTGTAAAACATTCACAGCTGTCTGACTCTCTGACTGATTTGACTGACACGGTCAGTAATAACAGGAGTGGATGGAGGAAATGGACACCAGCTGTATCACCTTTCCTGTCACAGTTTGATGCTTTGTACTGTAAACGTGGCATTACTAAAGCACTCCGTGATTCATGCTATAATTAGAACAGTACACACACACATTCCGACACACCGATAAAAAGGCCCGGGAGCGTTCGAGCCGTGCGAATGAGAGGAGGTCAAGTTCCTCACCTCCGTACACAGCTTGCAGTGAAAACGAATCTTCCTCTACGAACATCACTGTTTATAATGTATGTGTATTAGCACAGGTTGGGCTTGATGGGTTGCAGATCATTTCAGGACTGAGCGTCTTCACTCAGAGCTCCTTTTCACACGATCCGTCTCGCTTTTTCTGCAAATGAACAGAATTGTTCTGTATGCCACTTGTCCTCTTTTTAATGCGTAAAACCGAACGCCTCTCGTGTCAGCCGGCGCTCGGCGGAACGCAAACGCGTCCTTTTATTAAAGCCTTTTAACAGCGCGTCCTCCCGCCTGCTTTTAGGCGTCTGCCTGATTTCATGTTCCCCTCGAACCTTTTCATTCCGCCGCCGCACTCACTCAGCTTCATCGCCTCGTTTCCTTTCTATAGTTATTTTTTTTTTAAATCGCAGATTATTTTTCTTCTCGGACCTGGGTGTTCATCCTTCACGCGGTTTCACTTCTCGGCCCTCTCCTCATTACTCCGAGTAAATGGGGATTGGGGAAAGGGGTGTGTTAACTGTTGGCGTTATCTCGAAGCGTCCAGGTGGATGCGCAGTGATGGAGGGACGAAGACCAGGGTCTTGGATACGGGACGTTTATAGAGCTCGTTTCAGTGGAACAATGTTATGATATGAATAAAAATGCATGGATACTTGAAGCGATGCACGATGATGCACTTTATTTATTGCCAAGGGGGCAAATAATTTTAGGACGGCTGCACAAAATATGCTCAGTCACACATCATAATAAATAGTGTGCTGCATGTGTAGTTACATAATGTGTACATAATGCAACTGGCAACCCAGACAGGGTGTTTCCCTGCCTCACGCACAATATTCCCAGTATAGACTCGGGACACACCGGGATCACGACCGGATAAATGAATGAATGAATATGTTGCTTCATTTTTTTCCCCTAAAACGTATGATACCGTGTTACCTTTTGTCAGTTAACATTGTCTCAGTATAGTCATCCTGTCCTACACTTTCGTCGTTGCTTCCTTTTCAGTCATTAAGATGACACTATATTTAATCCACTTGTGAAAAAGGATGGATTCATTTCAGGTCTTCATCACAGATGGGATTAAAACGGTTCTGGCTTAGACGTAAGTTCCCAGGCTGGTCCTGAGGGATGTAAATCACACAACATGATCGCACTCTTTAGTGGTGTAAACGTTTACACTGCTACTCAGCCCTAACCGAGAGCGCGCTGATTTGCCAGCAATGTCCGACACCGGATAAATAAGGAATAAAATCAGCGATGAGGTGGTGTGATGCGTGAAGAAGCGGAGCTACTGTCACCGCCATTATTTTCTTCTAACATCACGTCCCGCAGTGTTTTGTTCCTCGCGTACCGCAGCGGTTTGGTGTTTCCACAAAAATGATAAAATATTAGAAAAACTGCATTGACCTGTAAACCTGCCATAGCTGCAGTTCTAGAAAAGGAGTTTTCCGACCAATCAGAATCCAGAATTCGACATCGCTGTGGTGTACGTACGGTATCTATGAAAAGAAATAAATGTCTAAGCATCAAGTATCATCATTCTGATGTATTTGTACGCAGCAGTGTACAGTCAGTCCTCGTGGAGCCGTGTGTCTGAATCCATTTCCTTTTTTAAAAAATTTTATTCAGATTATTATTTCAGCTATCCATACTCCAATATCCCACCCGCTGGGGTGTGTTATTTAATTGCTTGGGGTGCTGCTTCTCTGACCGTGAACAAAGCGCATTTCCTCCTCTTGTCTAGCTGACTGCGTTGTTTGAAATAAAAATGCGCTCCGGGAAAAACCTGCCTCAGCGTTTCAGCGCGCCGTGGCCCCTCACGCGGCTTCTGTCATGCTGTAATGGTTCAGGTTTGACTGCCTGGGTCATAATCTATATCTCTTGACTGTCATTTAATTAAACGCCTAACGGATTTTCCGTTGTGTGCCGGTCTCACGACCCTGCTGGTGGAACAGTCGGCGAGGCCACGAGTCGCTGAAGGAGTTCCCTTCATCCTGCCTGAATCCATGAATACATTCATTTAGATTCATTATGGGTCAGCGTCACCCCGGCTTTCTCTCCTCCCACACACACACACACACACACACACACACACACACACACACACACACTCTCACACACACGCACGCAGGCTTGTATAAAGGGCTGAGTTAGCACACAACACAGAGTATGCGTCGAGCTACACATAAAGCACTTCTTCAGGGAAGTCAGATATTATTAGTAATGTTACTAACCTCGTGTGTGTAATGCTAACATTATTAATGCAGCTCCAATCAGGTGAACGACGTAAATAATAATTGATGAGCATGTAGGAATATAATCTGTGTAAATAAATCAGTATTCTGCAGTCACTGAGAGAGGAAGAAAGATGCAAGTAGAATTAAGTGTTTGGTTTGGAAGAAAAACGGTGTACAGACAATTTTATTGTTTCACCAAAGAAGTGCTGTAGCTGTTATTAAAGGTCCCAACAAGCAGTGAGGAGAAAGCAAGGGGAAGGAAGACAGACAGACAGACAGACAGACAGCGATAAAGAAAGAAAGAGAGGGAGAGAGAGAAAGAGAGAGAAAGAGAGAGAAAGAAAGAGAAAGAAAGAGAGAGAAAGAGAGAGAAAGAAATAGAAAGAAAGAGAGAGAAAGAAATAGAAAGAAAGAGAGAGAAAGAAATAGAAAGAAAGAAAGAAAGAAAGAAAGAAATAGAAAGAAAGAAAGAAAGAAATAGAAAGAAAGAAAGAAAGAAAGAAAGAAAGAAATAGAAAGAAAAAGAAAGAAAGAAATAGAAAGAAAAAGAAAGAAAGAAAGAAATAGAAAGAAATAGAAAGAAATAGAAAGAAAGAAAGAAAAAGAAAGAAAGAAATAGAAAGAAAGAAAGAAAGAAAGAAAGAAATAGAAAGAAAGAAAGAAATAGAAAGAAAAAGAAAGAAATAGAAAGAAATAGAAAGAAATAGAAAGAATAATTTATATATAATATAAATATATATAATGTATAAATTTCTGTCTGAAAGAAAGTAACGGAAAGAAAGAAACAGAAAATAGAAGAGGAAGAGACAAAGAAAGGAAGACAGCGAGTCAGAAAGAAAAAGAGTGTAAATAGTATGAGTGAGAAAAGGAACGAGAAAGAAAACACAGATGGAGAGAATGAATAAATAAATGAATAAAATGACAATAATAGATAAATACAGGAAATGAATAAAAAGCAAGACAGAAAGAAAGAAAAAAGTACAAATGAAAGAAAGTAACACGGAAAGTGTAAAAACTCTGTGTACTTCAGTACATAATTTCAGTGTAAAAATAAAATGAAAACCAGAAAAAAAGAGACTAAATGCAGAATGAAATAATACTGCATTCTGTGTTACGTTCTTACTGCCCTGTTTCATCACGCGTTCCTCTTCTCTGTCCTCATCTCACGTCTCTGTACATGCTGTTCCACCGGAGCGCTGCTGAATGCTCCGTCCTGATTGGTCAGGAGGTGTTGATTAGTTGTCTATAACAGCAGCTCTGACTGCAGTTCCAGCTCCGAGACGGATCAGATTTAGTTTATATTAGTGAGCTGTAGCAGTCACTCCTCATTGTCTATGATCCCATAACTGCACACCAACTAAGTGTTTTATTTTTATTTTTTGACTAGCTGGGTTAGCACTACGTGACTAAAAGTAGGCTGGTATGAGCTTAGCTGAGGGAACTTCACTAACGTTGTACTGTAAGTCAGTGAGGACGGTTGCGCATATCTCCACAGCGTGAGAGCGATTCATTTTGAAAGTCTGGCTTAAACGATAACGCCTGGTTAAGCTGAGGATTCTGCGTGACAAATGATCACACATCGAGTGTTTGGAATAAACTTGCTGTTAATTGTACCTTTGCTTATCTCGACCATGCCGTAATTCATAATTTGCCACCATTTCCCCTCCCCAGCATCCATAAATAACGCCTGCGCAAATGATCCTCCCGCTCCGTCGCAGGGACACATCGCTCTCTCTTAAGCAAACCTTTTCTCTTCCTCATCCGATGGCAATTAGTCCAGCCAAATAGCAGGAATTAGCGATTTGTAAAATCTGGTGTGTGGTGTTTTGCCAGCTGGAGCAGATGCTCAAATTAAGCATCGAGCCCGAAAAACTTGGCAGCTCTCTGAGAGGAGGAGAGAGAAGATTTACAGGCGAGATTATGAGAAGAGAAAAAAAAAAACAAGAAAAATATCCTGTATGGAAATGAAGAGAGAGAGAGAGAGAGAGAGAAAGGGATACAGTGAGAAGAAATGGCAAAATTCAGCCAATTAGGCTTAGGAAGCTACTGGTAATTAACTCTCGTGGGACCTTGATGAATATTTATGCATTTCGTTTACATAAAGAGAAGGACTTTTTTTTTTTTTATCTTAACCTCTTCTCTCTCTCGCTCTCTCTTGCTATTTAACTATGCATCAATCCCTCATCATCAGTGAATATCCCCTCTTTCATATTTCTCACAGAACCCCTGTTTGACTTGATGATACTGATGCTGGTCAGAGTCCGTTTACTCATACTTGTAAAAATTCCTCCGACATTCAATATCACGCGCGACGTAATCTGAGCGTATGTTGTCACGCAAATGGACACGTTTCACGATTAATAATGATAACCAAAGTAAAGCAGGTCGCAACCTGTCTTCTTCTTTCGGCTTATTCCCTGTTCAGGTTCGCCACAGCGGATCGTCTGCTTCATCGATTTGGTTTTTCCACACAGAAAGCCACCCTGGCTGATTGAAGCCGGGACCTTCTTGCTGTGAGGTGACCGTGCTAACCACTACATCACCGTGCCGCCCAAGCAAGCAGTATTGTGCTTCTCCGTCAGGATCATGAGGAAGCCGGAGCCAATCTCTGCTGACTGGGTGAGAGGCGGGATACATACTGGGCAGGTCGCCAATCTATCACTGAGACGAACAACCATTCACACCTGTGGGTAATTCAGAACAGTCGGTTGAGCTAATCTGCATGTCTTTGGACTGTGGGAGGAAATCAGAGCACCCTGAGGAAACCCACGCATGCACGGGGAGAACATGCGAACTCCACACAGAAAGGTCCGGCCGCCGCGTTTGAACCCTGAAGCGAGCGTGCAGAGAAGTGAGATCGAGAGTAATTCATTTCACAGAAACAAACCTAAACAGAGCGTTCTCCGCACGCTACTCGTTCTGGCTTCGGAGTGGACGAGTACCAAAAAAAACGTGCACTCGTACTCGGGCTGCGGAAAATCTCCCTGCACTCGCCACGACAGAATGTCCACACTTTCATCTCTCTTATTCTTGAGGAAGTTAAAATGCAGTCATTTTTTTTGTTCCCTCTTTGTATTTCGCATTCACAGATGGAAATGTATGATAATCCTTTATGCTTTATTTATTTATTTATTTATTTTACTCCGGGCCTGTGATTTGGAGCTTGGTGAGATGTTTTCTATTCCACTGGCATGCGCATATTTCAGCATTAATGCCAGTCAGGCCTTCATGAGCACAGCTGGAGAGAGGGAGAGGGGGAGAGAGAGAGAGAGAGAGAGAGAGCGAGAGAGAGACCGAGAGGGCTCTCCTC
>JAQMYM010000035.1:25025110-25059758 GCA_030014255.1 Parauchenoglanis ngamensis
GTTATTGTCAGCAAACATATAAATGTCTATTTCTCAGAGTTCCTACGTGATGCATTAAAACCAAAAGTATATTTGTGCAACCCAGTAGGTACCTGTCACAATCAGCAATGACTTTTCAGGAAGCAAGACTTTTCAAAAAAATTGTTGTGCAGTGTAATAAACACATTTTAAATGCAGCAGTGGTGTATTGCTGGCTGTTTCTGACCAAACCTATATGTATGGTGCATCATGGAACTCCATATAGCGCTGTCAGTGCGTTATTGTCCGGGCAGTTGTCATGGAAAATTAATCAGCACCTTCTGACCAATCGGAATCGAGAATTCAGCAGCGCTAAGGAATATTTTTCAATAAGACATTAATGAGTCTCAGATACACTCAGCTGCCTCACTGGCATCTCGGCACAGTTCTAGCTACTTCACATTTTAGGAACTTTGGCCCTGGGCTGAAGATTAAGGGAAAAAAATGGTAGAGAGCATAAACTTTTTATTGCTTTTTAAACATACGGGGACACGTTTCCTGGGTTTTGTGCTCTCCACGCCGAGGACGACGGTAATTATCCTTGTCCACGCTCTGATGGTTTAGCTGCTTGCTTTCTGAGACCTGGCAGATGGTCTTTCATTAAAACCAATAATCAGTAGGTTAGAAATCCAAGAATGCGCCGTAACACGCATTACGTGTTCCACATATGCCATTGTAAAAGAGTCCTTTGCGTTATGGTAATGAGTAGCTAGCAGCTTTTACTTTTTATTAGCCGCATTAATGTTTTCAGGCCCTTGGTCATGAATCTGTGGCCTTAAACCATTCATCAGATTTGTCCTTAAGCCTGGCGTTTTGTTGCCTCCTGAAACTTGCCATAGAAAAACAGGCTGTAGCAGAGCTGCAGTGTGTTTAATGTTTGATGTGAGGCCTTATAAACGGCTTTGATTAGCACGGCTTTATAGGGTAAATCTGTTTTCTTTTAATTGTGGAGAGCTTTAGCAGTTTTCTTCAGTTTTGCAGTGTTCATTCTATTCAAGTGCCATTTATCTCACATATACACAAAAAGCTATTAAATGCACTGTGTTTATTTCTCATGCATACAAGAAATTTTGTTTTACTCACGCAGCGCTCACACATCCACACGTTCGCATGAAATGCGCTCTCATTAGGTGTGTAACGATTCACCCAATTCATGATTCGGTTCGATTCACAATATTGGGTTCACGATTCGATTTTCCCGTGATTATTTAAAAACGATTAGGAACATTTTATTACCGGAAAATACAACATTCTTTTACCTTTTCTTTATCAACTAAAATATTCCTTTTGTTAAATATATTCGTGAAGGTTGGAGTAAAACTTTGTGGCCTAGTAACTAAAATATAACTTTTATTTAAAATGATAAAGGTTTATAACAAATACGCCTTTTCTTAATAACCATTTTATGAACATCTGTGAAGTTCTGCTTAAGTCAGCTTAAACATAAAACTACCTCCATTTGCTACACTTTTCTTTAGTTTTCAGCAATCTGTAAAAAGATAGCTCCAATTTCTCGTTAAATCTATTAGCACAATAAATTGCACAAAAGCTCTTTTCCGTTTTAGATCTGTTTTGTGTGTTATTGCAGCATTCCAGCTGTGTTATTTCCGCCTACCGTGACATCACTTGAGTCCTCTGTTGTCTAAATAGCGCGATTGCCACTAGGAAAAACTTAGACATATATACACAGCGTGATGATAATTGTGATTCATTGTTTTTTTTATTTCCTTGATTAGATTCATCATAAATTTGTACCACAGTTTATGGTCACGTGAGTTATTGTTACATGACTAACTCCCCCAACCCTCCATAAAAAAGAAGGGAAAAAAACACCTTTGCTCCACACACACACACACACACACACACACACACACACACACACACACACACACTGTAACTATAAACCATAAATACTGGCTAATGACCCAGTCCTATCATTGTTAGTCTATACCAGGATTTGTAATCAAAGTTCTTAGCATGTGAGAGGTAAATGGAAATTACAATGTTATCTAGCTAATTCATTCTTTGAGGCTAAAAATATTTTTATAACTCTCTTAACCTCTCTTTCTCTTACACTAGACAAATTTTTACAAAGCAGGAAGCTTTCTGTAAGTACAGTGAGGAGTATTTAAAAAATGTGGATTTACATGCACAGATATCAGCAAAACTAAACACTTTCTCAAGTGTGTGAAATGTTTCTAACTAAAAAGCATGAAGCCCACTTTCTTAAATAGGCATTTAAAAATAAAACTGAAACCATGGCCACAAAACCAGAACATCTATAAATTACCAAATATGTTACATGCACTGGTGGTTGAGGGGGAAAAAGCCTAGCCTGGCTTGTTTTTCTAGTTTAAATTTTCATGTTCACAGAGTAAAAACAACAGCAAAAGCCTATAGATAGAATATAGATTTTTGTAAATGTGAGCGTGTTGTATCTGAATGTGAGAGCATTGCATACAAATGTGAGTATTGTATGTGAATGTTATTGTTGTATATGAATGTGACGGCCTTTTGTGTGAGTGAGGGTTTTTATATGAATGTGAAAGTAATTTATGTAAATGTGCGATCCATTTACATAAATGTAAAAGACTTTTCATGTGAATGTGAGAGCAGTTTCTACATCTGGGACTATTTGTATGTGAAAACATTTTCCAACAATGCGTGACCATTATATGAATGTGAGAGCCTTTTACATGAAGATGAGATCATTTTATGTGAATGTTAGAGCATCTTATATGGCTGTGAAAGCTTTTTTTTTGGGGGGGTGGTAATGCAGGAGCTCTTTGTGAATGTGGGAGCATTTCACATACATTTGAGAGCATTTTATGACAATGTGAGAGTCATTTATGTGAAAGCAAAAACCTTTTGCATGAATGGTAGAGCATTGTTGGTGTGAGACTTTTATGTCAATTTGAGAGCATTTTATATGAATGTGAAAGCATTTTGTGAGTGTGCGATGGATAAAATTAGTGAATGTGAAAGCATTTTATCTGAAAGGGAGCATTTCATACTCTCAAATTCAGGCATTGAAAAGGCTTGCGGATTTATTCGTTATTATTGTACTCTTTTATTAGCCTTACCTCTCACATCCATAGTGCTGAATGTGAGAGAGTATTTAGTGTGTATTTTATAGGTAATGTTTTTACGACAGCCTGAATAATGTCTCATTTTTTCATGAATAAAGTGCAGAAAGAAAGTACAGCGTGTAGCTGTCATCTTTGCTGTTGCAGATGTTCCACATCTGGTTATGCAGATGCATGTAACAGTAAGGAAACATGGAGTATTTGTTACACTGTCTGGTAAAACGATCACATGCTGACTGCAAGAAATGATATCTCATCACTGGAGAGTAAGATTAAAGACATGTACACACATATAGGCAGTTCATTGGGTTCTGGTGGCCTTGTTTATTGTGTTTGTCTGCTACGTGCTCCTACTGGCACCACCAGCTGCATCCTCTCATAGTGTTTCTACATTCAGCCCTGAATGTTTCAAGACACACACACACACACACACACACACACACACACACACACACACACACACGTTTGAAACGGGATATTGGGTTATTTGTTCAGAGATCAGTTACAGCAACTCAAATCAGCTAATGTGATGAGTTTCCTCAAATGTTTCTTGCCTATTATCACATTTTTCACATTGTTGCTCTTAAATTCAAACTCTTAAACCGAAATAAATATTTGCAGCGTCTTTGGACTGGATTGCACATTTCGCTGTTCAAATATTATTCAACTGTTCGTAGTTTTTAAAATTTTAACATGTTTTCTTTGGCTTTACATAAATGCACATCATAACCTAATACAAGTTTTTCCTTATAATGTAAATGTTAATATAAAATGACTTGCATGAAAGGGGAAAAAAAAAATCGTCGCTTATAATAATATGACCCATTATTAATCTTCTATGGATTATATGTTAATGTTCAATTTATCTGCATGAAATTATGGGCTCATTAATATTTAAATACATTTAAATAATACATCTTTTACACTAATTAAACTTGCAGTACAATTTTTAAAAGTTTTGACAGCTCTAATATATGGAGAATATTTTTTTCCCTGCAGTTTGGACATTGATTATTGATTATATGGTGTAAGGTGTAATTAATAGTAATACGTTTTTAAAACATTGGCTTTAGACTTGGTGTTAATACTTCACTACAGTACGTGATCATCGTGAATGTTAATGTTAGCGTTAATGTAACCGTAGGCACTCATTAAATGCGCTTTGTGACACTTGAGTGCGTTCAGACTCCACTGCCGTATTTCAGTGATGGTGTGTGTAGTGAGCCGAGACTCTGGGTCACGAGTGTGTCAGTGTGTCAGGGTTACTCCGGGGTCACGAACACAAAGAAGCACATAACTCTCGTGCTTGTACGGTGGGTACGTCACTTGCCTTCAGCTGGTCAGAGGAAAGACGGTCCACTGAGAGAGATTATCTACATTCCCATGTTGTTGGTTTTCAATATTGCATTTAAATTACTTGGAGTGGGAAAAAAAATTATGCTCATCAAGAATCCATATTTAAGTATTCAAAGAATCCATATTCATATGTATCATAACCGCAGAATTTCTGCTCCCTCCCCCTTGGAAACCGGTATTGTATGTCCTTAATTTGCTTTATTTGGATCATTTGCATACTGAAGCCTGATAGGCCTTTATATTTTATGACGTCATAAACAATATTCCGTAAGATTTCATTTGGACTGTTTTTTTTTTTTTTGCACCATCCTGGACACTTAGTTTAATTCTCTTCATGTGTTTCATCATAAAAAAATTAAAAAAATAGCACATTCGATAAAGTTTAACTTTAAAAGTCATTTCAGTAGCTAAATATTTATGAACTGTTTAAGTTTTTTCCTTTTTCCTGGCAGTTTGTTAGCAAACCTTAATATTGTAGAAATGTCTTCAAGGATGTTTTCTAAAATCACACCTAGCTGGTGATATTTTAGACATCTTTGAATTTACGGATATAATTTTTATTAATGCATGTTTTAAAGTGAGACCTTACACAACCAGATAATTGCAGAAAACCTAAATGTATGTATGTTTAAATAAAAACATTTCCATGCTGTTTCGGTATAATATATTTTTCAATGTCAATGTATGTTACACATTTTTGGCCAAAACATAACTTTTTTTTTTTTTTTTTTTTTTTTGGCTGTTGTCCAGAATTTGATGTATTTATCCAGACCTCCAGACATATGAAATCAATCGAAATCCAACCAGATTGTTCTTGTTTATTTAGTTTATTTCACATTTTGTGAGATCGGGTTTGAACGTCGTTGTGCTTTTTGGATTGTGCAGATTGCGTTTTGTGTGAAAAAAGAAATGAGGAAGAAAAAGGTTTCACGCGGCTCTCGCGCATGCGGGAGAGTTTCACTTCGGTCCTGTTTCCTCTCGGAATACTGAACACGCTCGTATCAATCGGGCCATTCACACAGCTCGAGCTCACTCCTGCAGGTTGTTTTGAAGAAGAAGAAAAAGAAGTCTTTATTTGTCACATACATTACAGCAAAGTGAATTTGTTTTTTCTTTGTATATGCCAGATTGTTAAGAAGTTGGTGTCTGAACACAGGGTCAGTCATGAAACAGCACCCTGGGAGCAGAAAGGGTTAAGGGTCGTACTCAAGGGCCCAACAGTTGAAGCTTGAACCCCGGATCTTCTGATCAGTAATTCAGAGCATTATGCACTGAGCCACCACTGTCCTTTGCCTGCCAGTACTCCACTGACTTTGAGATAATTACTGTGTGTGTGTGTGTGTGTTTGCTAGAAAGTGAGGGAGGAATGGTGGAAGTGTGTGTGTGGCATGCATACGTAATTGAATTTGTGTGTGCTTGTGTGTGTCGTGCAGTTGAAGGCAATTTCGTTTTATAATGTGCGTTCCCTTGTTTAGCCCATCTTCCTGCGTTTTCCTGTCACCGTGTTGATGCAGGGGTGGGGGGTGGGGGGGTTGGCGGGGATTCTGGTGGATTTCTGAGACACTTGAGCAGACCCTCATTATCCTGTTTCGTCTGCACTTCATGAAACTCATTACCGTAGCCGGCCCTCCACCGCCCATCCTCCCCTCCACACGCGCCGGCTCCACACTTAATTAGCGCGTTTTGCCAGCCGTTCGCTGGAAACAGCTCTGCGTCTGTGAAGAGCATCGATACGGCGGGTGGAACAGAATAAAAGATTTACGGCGTAATAACCATAAATGTGATATCACAGCTTTAGGTGTATCATGATATCTGTTTACAACTATTAAACGTCAGCATTTATTAAAACAATGTCATTCGTTTTCACTGTAGAAGCCGTTTTGTGTGCTTGAAGGTGCGATTGTCCGTGATGGTTCTTGTCTGTCGTATTGAGATGTACAAACATTTAATCCCAGCTATAAATTAATGTCCACGATCGCTTATATTATACGTTAGCAAGTAACCTTGACAGCAAGCAGTAAGCAGTTTAGGCAATTTCTGTTTGGGGTTTTTTTTCACTACACCAACACCTTTAACTGCAATCTCTACCAAAAAGACAAGAAGCATGCTCAGTCTGTCCGGAAACCGTCCTGTCACAGCCCCAGCACTCGTCAAGGCCACTTTATGGTGCTATATTGGAAGGATATAGTAGATAATAGTATTAAACCATCTAATGAACTCTGACCACTGGGCCGTTAAGGAGACAGATGACTGCTGGAGCTTTAGTTCTCTCTCTCTTCGCACCAAAGGGCTCCTAATGACAATACAGGGCCCCTGGAAGCCATTATTGACCCGGGGTAAAGATTTATTCCTGGCCCCTAGGGCCCTCGGACACGATAAATGTGGCGCATAATTGAGTTTGGTCAGTGAATCGTGTTTGAGGAGAGAGAGGTGAAGGCAGAGCGAGAGATAGAGGCGAAAATGTGTTTGTGTTTTAGCCACTGGAGAGATAAAGCGAGCTGAAGGAGTAGGTGATTCTTCGATTCTCAGAGAAAATAAGAAGATGAAAGGGTCCTAGTTTCAATACAGAAAAATGGGAATAATGTGCTGAACTAAGGAGCTTTTGCTTGATGGAATAATACCAATTATTATTATTATTATTATTATTATTACTACAACAACAATAATAATATGGCAGGTAAGCTGGTGTTCCTGGATGCTCGTACCCTCTCCAAGTCATTTTCTACAGATGGTATTATGCCAGCCATGGGGCACGTGACAGGTTGCAGTAATCCACAGGTGATGCGGAGAAATGCCTTGTTCCTAGCTGTTTATGATAACTAATCGTCTGATGGTGGTGGCCTCCTGTTTTAGCTGCAAGTATGTGGGTGTCTATTTGTGTGTGTGTCTTGGAAAGGCTACATTTCAGTTTCGTCAGTGTAGATTTATGGCTCCGGATGGCCAGAGAAGAGACAATAGCCCCCTGCTATGCTTGTGGTCTAGCTATTAATATCCTCCTTTTCACACTCTTCTTACAGTTCCAAGTGTTTCACTGCATGTACAGAGTATTGACTGAAGCACACACTAAAGAGCAGTGTGTTATTGTGAGTCTCCCCATTTAACCAATGTGTTTGACTCTTTGCTGGTGAAAGGCCAAGCTGGGGCATGAAAGAGTCTCGTGGAGCGTTGTTCAGCTTGGACACAGCGAGAGCGTGAATAAAGGGACAGAAACTCGATCACATAACGGGCTTTCACTGTTGTTATAATCAAAATCAAGTGTTGCCAACGTAGCAACTTTGCCACTGGATTTGGCACATATATTGACCCCTTTAGTGAGTTTATTTCAAAAATGAGCGTAGTGAGCCGTCTAGTTAATTTTTGATCATATGTTAGCCGCTGTCCTGCGGTCCACAGCTGCTGGTTGTATGAGTTGAGCGAGCAGGTTCTCTCAGCTCATCACCCGTGTGAAAAGCCTGACTGAGTCAGGATTTTCCGAACGCCCATCACTGAGCTACACTGTTCCCAACAACCGGTCACCATTACTATTATTCCCATATTACCGTTGCTCCCAGTGACCAGTCAATAATAACCATTGTTCCCAATGACCAATCACTTATTACCATTTTCTCAACAACCAATCACTAATCACAATTGTTCCTAACAACCAATCATTGATTAGCAATGTTCCCAATGCCCAATCATTGATCACCGTTGTTTCCAGTGACCAATAACTGGTCACCGTCAAACATCACTAATCACCATTGTTCCCAACAACATCCCTCCAATCGTTTCCAACAGCCAAGACCAAGCACTGATCACCATTGTTTGCAGTGACATCACTGTTTCCAACGACCAAGGCCAAGCATTAATCACTACTATTGTTCCCAAGGACCAATCACTGGACGCCATCAACCAATGATCACCATTGTTTATCTCACCCATCCTCTGTAATCATGTCTGTTTTACTACCCTGGCTTCATTTTGTCTGCATTTCGATAGACATTATACGATTTTGTAATTACTTAAAATGTAGGTATGACTCTATTTTGTAAATATGTAAATATTAGGAATGGAACCAGCAACAGACTCAACAAAACTCGTTAGAATATATTGCACAGAGTACAAAAAAATATAATAAGTGTGCAAGCAGGACTATAAAAAATGAGTCCTTCACACATCTCTGGTTAAGAGCAATTATGAACTGGGGTGATGTAGCGGAGGTTGAGGAACTGTCAGAGCCAGCATTCACACTGACACTGGTGACATTGCTACATCTGAGTGTTTTTCCTGTGTTTTGGGGTTCCTAGTGGCAGATATCCCCTTCCATTTTAGGCCACGCCCACTTCAGGTTAAAGTCGAATACAGATACAGTGCATTTATTTGGAGCCCTGTACAGATAGAGATACAGACACAGATGCAGATAGTGTCATTGGGTTACACCTATAATAAGGAACCGTGAATGACTGCTGAACTTCTGTAGAACCCATTCCAAGCAGAAGCCTCTTTGCAAATTTGCAAAATTACACATTATACGAGCTCGTGCTTTTTCCGTACATCCCCGTCTCTCTATCTTTCTCGCGCTCGGTCTGACAGTTTTTCACAGCTTATGTCTAAATAAGAGATCATTTATCATAATTTAGCAGGATGAGTTAGCGACGTATTAAGCAAATGCTGTTTCTCATGTGCCGCATCTGCCGCAATCAAAACAGCATCTTTTACCGAAAGTAGGAGAGACGGGCGTGCTGAAACTTTTCCAGATAAAATGGACAATGAGAAATATGAAGCCAATCCTTTTTTTTTTTTTCCTGCCATCTCTAAATCCTTGTCTTTGTCTGACGTACCCTTTTATTATTACGTGTGGTGTTGGTTTTTTTTTTTATTGCTGTTATGGAGATATGGAGAACTTTCAGTTGCCATGAACGAACATTTATTAGGATGGAGAGAATCTGAACGCTATGTAGACGAATTACTGCATAAATCATTCACTGTTTGTCCTTCGTGATGAATTATTCCTCGCTGACGTCCCCTCTCTTCTTCAGATGAGGAAACAGGAAGGCTTTGGGAGGACATTATCGTAATCATTGCCCTGCACTCTGAATGGTGGGGGTGAAGTTGCTGAGGAAGCGCACAGCTCTTCTGTGGAGGTCATTTGTGAAATATATTGACCAATTTCAAACTCTGCTGGCTCTTAATGATGTGACATCCCGGATGGTGAAGTATAGGTCAATACCGCGGGAAATATATAATTAAAAGCAATGAGATTCTTGTCTGGGGAAAAAAAGGATTGGATCGCAGATATATGAAGAGGTTGAGTTTATGAGGTGTGGATGCATTGATCCCAGTACAGCCTATCTTGCGAATATGGATGTGTTGACATTATTTTAATAGGCTTTTTAAATGACTAAAACGTCCATTTTATAGGAATAGCTACGAGACGGTATTTCAGAGGCAATAACAAAGTCTTTTTTTCCTTTTTCTTTTTTATAATGTCGCCTTTTTTACAATCCGTTATCCTTATTGAAATTTCTCAAGGCTTTTCTTTGGACATATTGAAAACTTTATTGAGAGTTTGGGGAAAATGGTGGCTGAGAGGGATATTTTTCCTGCGGATGATTTTATTGTGAAGTGCTGTATGATGTGGCTCATATTTTCTCTGGGTTTTATTGGCTGGCTGGATGTATTGAGGGCCCCGAAGCCTTCATGCTCTGTTGGAGAGTGCCGTCCTCTTGACCTTCCCCACTGCGGCTGTCTCGGCTTTCTTCACCAGCGCTGTGTTAAGGCCAGTGCACACAGCAGGAAAGAGACACAAGACAAACTATGAAGCGGTTTTGCTTCTGCTGTGGTTAATGAACAGAAAGCACTTATTTCGGAGACCGAACCAAGCACGATTATGTTCTCTATTCTGATTGCTCAGAAGGCATTGATTAATTTTCTATAACAGTAGCTTCAAAAGTAATTCCAGCTCCAAGGTTATATCAGCGCACTTGTGCACTTTTAATGTTATCATTACTGTAGTAACAAATTACACAGGGGGTGGTTTGTTGAATGACGCGCATAAATTTATTTTCTTGTTGGCATGGTGACATTTGATGTTCATAATGTTTAAGGAGTTTCCAGTGTTTTGTAAAATGCATAGCTTTTAGGTGTTCACGATGGAGTTTCTCCATCACGCTTTGTGGTTTCTCAGTAATCTTCTAAGCGGTTATAACATAAGTGAGAACAGGAACTATAGACGTTCTATGACGATAAATATAAATGGGATGCTATCTTTGGTTTGTTAATACAAAATTGTAATCACTGGCAAATTGCTGCGCTATAAGAACTATAAAACACTTCAGTGTGTGCTGTTACGGGAAACTAATTCACTTCAGGGTTACTTCTTTAACTCGGCCACATCACACCAACTTCTTGCTACATGTTTTTCTAAAACTGCACGTGATCATTGTCATTTACTTGTCAGAAAAGTTTTTTTTCCCCCCCAATTACGGCGTTGTTGGTTTCCTGCTCATTTGCAGTAATAACATTTAAAAACGACGGCACTCCAGTGTTATTCAACCTGCTTTTTTGTTGTCTTCGTCCAAAGTGTATGTATGATTACCACAAAGAAGAATTTCAACATTTCCCAGTACTGAGGGGAAGAAAAATGTCAAAATTCTTTTATAATGGAAATCTTTTGTCGAACACAGGCAATTGTTAAGCCCCATCAATATATGTTTTACAAAAGCTGTTCTCCAGCATGGGAGAAAAGTGTAAAGTCTATTCATTATTTATTTGAATTATTGTTGTTCAGCATTTTGCTGGTTTATTTATTTATTTGTTTGGGTTTTTTTTTTCTTTCTTTCTTTTCTTTTTTTTTTTTTTATTATCGATCTGTTCTGCTCTTTCCAAAAACACATTCACTCACCTTAAACCTTTCCATGTTTTGTAGTTGTACAACCTGGAACTGAAAAATTGGGATTATATATCCATCCATCCATCCGTCTGGACATTATCTATACCACTTATCCATCAGGGTCACAGGGGCTAGCGCAGAGATGAACAGCCTAGAGGGAGCTGCCCATTAAAAATGAAGTGATGGGGTAAAAAGGGGATTATTTGATTAAACATTTTGGCCCTGACACAGTATGATACATTTGGTTGAAACCTGAGAACGCCGTCCAAACTGTGAAGCACGGTGGTGCTAGCATCATGTTATGGCCATGCTCTTCATTAGCAGGACCTGAGAAACTGCTCAGGATTGAGGGCAAGAAGGATGAAGCCCAATACAGGAAAACCTGTTTCTCCCCACCTCATTCTGCCACCGCTCTGCAGGAGCGCTTCAAACCTAAGAACCTGAATGCACTCGAATGGCCTCAATCTGATGGAGAATCTGTGTCAGGAATTGAAAATTGCTGTTCATCAACAGCCGCTATCCAATCTAACAGAGCTTGAACAGTTTTGCGAGAAAAAAAAAATAAATAAATAAAAATGTGCAGACATATCAGGAACCAGATGTGCAAAGCTGATAGAGGCATATTCTTAACAGACTTGCAGCTGTAATTTCAACCAGTGATGCTTTCTCAAGTATTGACCCTGGAGATTGCATCTCCATATGTTGGACATGTTGGTTGCAGTTCCAGGTCCTAGCATTACAAAAGGTGGTAAAGTTCAGGGAAGGGAGTGAATACTTATGCAAGGCACTGCTAATAACTGTACTATACAAGCACGTTGAAAGGTAACGGAACTCCGTTACAGTCAGCAGTTTTAATTCCAGGGAGGACTAATTTATTAGAGTTTCTTTTTTAATGGCCAGTCGTTCTGGTTTCCGCTCTCCGTTTGCCTCCAGTTGAAACTTCTTGCTCTTCTCACATCTCTCTAACTCGAAAATAAAGGAAGTTGTGCAACTCGGGATGGAAAAATAAAGAAGAAAAAAATATGTAAGATGTAAAAAAAAAAAGAAAAGAAAAGAACAAATTAGCTATATGAGGTTTATTTGCATCCTAATTAAAAAATCAATGAATACCCAGTTTTACAGTAAATGATCCTGTAGAAAGTGTAATGATGCTGTTTTACTGTGTTATGGTTTTTAAACAGTACGTAAGGTACTAGGCGCACACACTATAATAGTGATATCGCTATTCTACGATACAGAGATCTGTAACCGCAACCACTTTATATGTCTGGATGTCCAGAATTTTCAATTCCAACGGAGTCCTCGTATTTGCACAGTGGCTATGTTTTGACTATTGAACTTTCTACTAGATTTTAAGATGTTTGGCGTTGTTGAGTCTAGACTACTGCCAACGCCAAATGCAGTATCTTGCAACGTTGGTGAACGTGAAACTAATTTTGTGGAGCTGCCACGAGACTCGGCTCCGCCCCAAAATGTTTAAGGGCTCTTCTATGCCTCATGCCACGCCCTTACACCAAGTTACATTGTGATTAGTTTTTAGATTTTTTTGCAATCCTGATTACAGTCAAATAAATAAACCACACCAAAAACCTAACTTCCATGATGGAGGTAATCAAACTCTTAAAGGCCTTCTGTTATGGACAGTTAATCAACAACAAGGTAATGTGATCCGTCCTAGCGTCAAATAATGTTACTGTTACCACCCCAAAGATGATTATTTTTCCAGTTACATGTTTTATTCCTCTTAGACCACAGGATTCTAAAGGAATACTAAATACCAGTGTAAACAACCACCAACACTCATTCAAGACTCATTCACTCAAACGACTTGCCGAGGTGGTCTGTGACGCATTTAACCACATATCTTTTGTAGTGTAAAAGCCAACGCGTCCTGATGCGTCCCCAGGCAAGTACGTAACGGGAAAAGTGACCTAGGAAGTAGTGGAAGCTGAACACAAGTGGTCAGCTGGACACTTCGGATATGCATGATGGACGCAGGTGTAAACGGCAGTATGTCTCGGCAGTCCTCTTGCGATCTGATCACACAAGATGCGTTTCCAAAACCGAGTGTAACGAGGACCTCTTTTTTTTTTTCTCTCTGTTTAATTCAATAAGAAAAAAACGCAGGTTGTCATGCTAGCAAGAAACCGCAAAAGTGTAAAGTCCTCTGTCCTGAAGTCTTGTGGGAGAACTTACAAAGCTGGAGACTATTTCCCCAAACTTTAAATAAACATCTCTCTACAGAAAACTTCAACATTGTAGCGTATGACAAGTCCCGGTGTAAGTTGTTAGTAAGGAAACAACACTGTACCATGCACAGGTATATATTAACATGCTCGTTCTTATACAGAGTGTTTTTTTTTTTTTTATTAACTATCATATGGTGTGAAAATAGTAGAATTTACTGTAGAATTCTTTCCAGTGCATTGCCAGGAAATGATATTTAAATGATTTATAAATCAAATAAGAATTTGCTGCATGTTGCTCTCCTGGTTTATTTATTTTTTTCTTCAGGCGGATGTTTAACAGCGAGGTAAAAGTGTCAGGGGCTAGAGGCTAAAAATGCCATTGTGCTTGGAATGGAAGTGAAATTATGCGACTGTTCTCCGTCTCCGCGTCTGTGTGTGTAATCCAGCGGAGAGCGGAGGCGGTGAAGGAGTGCGCAGCGCCGTCTGCTCGCTCGCTTTTGCTCTTTGATTCTCACTCGAGCAGAAGTGAACTCATTTGCCGCATGAAATGTGTCTGCCGAGTTGTTTCTCTCCAGCGGTGTCGCACCTTTAAAAGGGTTAGCATTTGTCACGATAAACGCAGACAAAGTGTTGGAGCTGTCGGGTTATGTTTTGATTCATGCTCCTCGCAAAATGCTTCCCTGTTTTCTCGGAGTCTTTTTTTTCCCCCTTGGCCTTTGCCTATTCAGTAGGTTGTACTGCTGCACTCGGGGCAGGATTGTGGCGCGTCAAATGAAGGCGGCGGTATCGTTCTGAATCAGACCATTTAAGAAAGGAATCGAACACTTTATGGTGTGCCGTGTTTGGAAAGTAATCAGTGACCGGGTGGTGTGATGAAGAGAAGTTACGTTGGCTGCCCCGAAGTTGATTATTTTCCTACAACAGCACATTATGGAGGGTTTTATTTCTCTTACACACCGGCAATCTTCCAACGGTTGAATTTGTGAAAATGTATTAAATAACGATCATAAACATCAGACTTTTTCCATCCATTTATAGTTGCATTTAACGCATTGTGAAATAAAAGCTATAAAAAGCTGTTATTTTCTCTTGCACCGACACTGGAGACTCCTTCCATAAATGTTACTCAAACATTATTTTTAGGAAACTTTACCGTAACAAATGTTACGTTTTGAATCTTTTCATACGCCGTGTGAATTAGCCGTTACTAAAAGCCGGGACTACTGTTAAAAATGCTGTTATAGAAAGTTAATCAACAACTTCTGACCAATCAGAAGCAAGAATCCAACAGAGCTGCGGTTTAAATAAATTTAGACTAGAGAGTAAACTGAGGCGGTTGGTAAATAGGATCCGATGAATACGATCCATTATGGAGGAAGAGTTGATACTGTTTTAGTTCAGTGGTGTGTGTGTGTGTGTGTGAACAGACACTGAATATGCTCGTTTCCCTAGAAAGGACCTCTTAATTTAGGGTCTGTGCTATAATTACCATCCAAAGGATTTCGAAAGGGGTCACACTGGAACGAGGGAGGCGGAGCTTGTTGGCCCGCTGAAAATCATACCAGACGAAAGACACCCGTTGGCTTGTAACTAACTAATACGTTTCCATGGCAACACGGCAGTGAATTTCATGTCACTCTGAAGACAAGCATCATGACTTGAACTGTTGAAGCACCAGATATTGGGCCTGGTGTGTTGGTGTATGTAAAGATAGCTCAAACCAAAGTTAATACCAGGGAATGAAATGCTTTAATGTTTGACCTTTTAGCATTTAAGTTGGTGATGGGTCAGAAATAACACCGAGCACGGTAAAGATATGACTGACTCACAGCGACATGCATGCATGCAAGCCTAATTATAACGTGTTGTAAATGAAAATGTATAATAATTCATACTCCACTTATTCTCTGTTAATAACTGTTTATATCATAAGTGATGACCGGAACTAGCTTGTCTCCTGATGATCCACACCCTTAACTGTAACTCTAAACCGATAAAATAAGAAAAAATAAATATGACTGACATGTCGTTGCGTCGTAAAATAATTCGCTAAATTATAGTGTTGGCAAATAGCTGTGCTGTAAGACAAACGAAACACTTCAGGACGTGCTGTTATGGGAAAATAATCATCTCCAGGGTGGTACTAGCAGTAACGCTGCTTCATCATGCCCCGAAGTGTTTCCTTCTTTACTTATTGCGTTTTTCAGCTCCGTCCTCATTAATGTTCTTCCAGATGTTCTGTTTCCTGATATATGCTGCTACGTGCCCATATGTCGCTACTCATGGTTTGCAAGCATATTTAATTTGAACAGTTCTAATGCACAGCTTTGCATAATTATGCTGTCTGTCCGACCCTGCTGTTCTGTGTAGCGTGTCCACATGGTGTAGTTATTTATACCGCTCCTGTACTAATGGTTCTGCTAGAAGCAGCGTAGATTTGTTCATTGTTGTCGTGTTATTCATGTTAACCTTCATCGTTTTGTCTAGAGATGCATCGTTACGGATACAGGTATTGGAGATCAGTTTGACACCATGCTTATTTACCGGGACTGAAAAAAATGAAAGAAAAGAAAAACCCGTCATGTACGAACATCTGAGATTACACGATGCGACGCATGAAAAAACTGCTCTAGATGCCAGGTGAGTGAAAATAACAGCGGTTACCCAAAAAATCGCTCTTTACGTTCAGCGGTACACAAGCGCTTTTCTGAAATGAAACCAACGCCCCACTGTTCTTTACTGCAACCCTTGTACGTCCTAGCTAACTTACTGTATGTAGCTAGATAATGCACTTTATTTAAAGTCAACTCGCTAGCGTTATAAAGAGCGAGCCTAGTGGACTACATGCATGAATACACATATACTTGCTTTGAATGGCAAACAATCAAATATTGAAAGAGCTAAATATGGTGATGTCCCCGATTGCGTAATATTAAGTGGGATACTCATGTCAGTATCAGTATCGACAAGTATGAAAAAAAACATATACTTGGTCTGAGAAATAGCATCGACGCATCCCAAGTTTTATGTTTTAATTTCAGTTTTAATAGTAGTTCAGTTTAATAGTTTTAATCATCCTATGAGCAGCAAAGCTAATTAGCCCTGAACTACCAGTTCATCTCTGCATAATGTTGGATAGTGGGTGTACATACTTCTGCATCCTGTCATGTCTCTGCACAGTATTTTATTTGCTGCTTCATAGCTGACGTTGCTGCAGTGTCATCACTTAACCAGCTGCAGTATTTCTTAAGTTTGGCCTATAGGCATACAGTGTTTTATCCGTCTCACACCATTAGTTTCAAAACATATTACAGCTGAATCCAGTAGGAGCCGAGCCCTAACAGCGCTCCGTGCCAAGCAGCAACTTCTGTCTCAGCACTTAGATTAGTATGTTTGGAGTATGGAGGAAGTGAGGTGCCAATATTTTTTGTTGAAATAATCCTGAAAATTCTGGATCATGATACATTGGGTCTGTAAACTGTAACACAAATTCATGCAAGATTTCCGTTTCATTAACGCTGATACTCATGTGAGTATGTTGATGGCTGCCAGTGTCAGCCGTAAATTACCAAGCATATTGATTTCCATTTAGCCGCTCACACAAAGCTGTGTAAAGGGCGCAAACCTCACAGAGAGCTGAAAATGACAAAAAGATGACTAAACACTGAAAGAGCACCACCTAATGCTAAATCTTCCAGTAATGCAGCTCAGACGCACTAACGCTGCATTCGAAGCGAAGTTGTAATTCCCCGCCGACAACCAGTAAAACCCACTGAAAACACCTCCTCGATTTGAAATTTCAACTCGGGGTCGTTTCTCAGCTACCAGTTCCTTCCCCGTATACGGAGTGACGTCAAATCAGCATGGCCGAAGTGAAATGAAGTGTAAAGTCTCCCTTCTCTACTTTTAAATGAGTTTAAAGCCGTATTGACTTTAGATCAGGTAACATACGGACACGGTAGTTGGTCAAATCATTAACATTGACAATACTAATTGCTGTTTTCTGAAGTAATCATCAACACCAGAGTCATCACTAGTGTTACCCAGCTAGCTTGTTGCTAAAGCTGCAAGCTATTTTTTGCTCTCTAGCTTGTTGCTAAGCTACACACGCTGTTGTTTCACTGTTTCAATTTCTGTCCAAAATGTTGCATGAGTGTTAGAGGTTCATTATAGCGGAACAGAACCAGTAGCCACCCAGGCCTGTAATTGTAAAAGTGTGGATAAAGGAGCTTTACATGCTCTGACGGAGCTTTTTAATGATTATTTTTTCCAGAATTAAAAAATGACATTGCGTCAGCTTGCGAATGACCACGTGCAAGGTGCCATGAACGCAGCAGTACCCTTCCTGCTTTCGTAGGGTGCCATTAGTTTTATCTAATCGGATGGCTAGTCTTATTTGGCTTCATGTACGGTTTTGATTTCTGTAGACATTAATATAAAATACAGAGTTTCATGCAATATCCGTTACATTGATGTATAAGGGAGAGAAATAAGTGATTTACACTTGACCGCGTAACCAAATCGCGGGAACTCGTCATCAATTATAGCAGTAGTAAACGGTAATTCCCTCACCAGCCTCTCTTTTTCTCTCTGTTAAAGGTATTAAGGCAAAGAGGAAAAAAAATGCATCTTGTCATGTTATCGAGGAACTCTCCTTTCCTTCGGTGGAACAACGAAAGGTTATGGCTTTCCTGTTTTATGACTGCGCTGACACTGGAGACTCCTTCAATAAATGATAAATAAATGTCTCGTCACAGAAAGCACACTTCTTAACCTGTTTATGTGGCATTTCCAGTGTGCAAGTCCCTGTGAATGAGCTGTTCCCTTAGAAACAGTAACATATTAGAGAGAGTGCATTAATATAAACCTGTTGGTTTGTCAGAGCTCTTGTTATAAAAAAAAAAAAATACATAAAAAATACATATATACATAAAAAAAGATGTGGTGGAGAAAGCACATTAAGGACTCTAATACGAGGTCATAACCCACGCTCAGTTGTTGTACGACCCGACTGAATGTGTGACGTATCACATATTTTCCTTTTTCACACTGCACCTGTGCGCAAAATAGCGAACGCTGACCTATTGTCCAAAAAAGAACTATTCACCATATTCAAAAGTAAGGAAATAATAATATGTAAAAGGTCTCAAGTCTTTTCCGCTATAGTAAAAAAAAGTGCACTTCTTATCCGCCTAGTGTTTGTGTAGCTGTGTTTCTCGGAGTATGTGACTAAAGAGCGTAGCAAATGGATTAGTCTTGGATATCATCTAATTATGCCCAAGACTCCAAAGTGCTGACTGGCTAAGCGATTGGCCGATGAACTCAGCATTAAGAGTGCAGGGGATATCACGTCTCGCAGGATGTTAATCCTGCAGGATGTTAATCCTGCTTGTTCGGGGAGATTTCCATTATAGTCAAATATGTATGTGGTGTGTTTGTGTGTGCCAGTGCCTCTATGGCACTATGATTCATTCATTTCAGCGGCTGACAGGCGATGGAGTGTGTCTCTGTATTTTAGAGACAGGGGTAATTGCCGTGGAAACGCTAGACGAGTCCTAATCTCAGAGTGGACGTTCGGTGGCTCTTAACGCCGGCTATATTTAGATTTAACAGCCTTTGCTGGACATTTGGCTTCTTAAACACTGGATCTCAGATAGGCCTGACTAGTCACAGATATCTTGGCAACATGCTTATAATACTACAGAGAGTTGGGTTGTCAGATTTCTTTAACAATTTTGATTGGAAGGTCGTGAGTTTAAATCCCAGCACCACCAAGCTGCCACTGTTGGTTTTTTTTTTTTTTTTGAGCGAGAGCCGTAACCTTCAACTGCTTGGTTGCATCCTGTCTCATTTGTATGGGATAAACTGGATAAAAGCATCAGCAAAATCTACACAATGGGTAAAAAAAGACTACTGATAGAAGGCAAAACTGATTTGTATTATTTTCAATGCTAGTTAGCAAGCTATATACAGGTAATGTGTGTATGAGGAAAAAGAAATACGTAAAAGAGGATCCAAGGCAAATAGAAGTCTTGATTTGGTGCTCGTCACAATATAATTAATGCACTGCTGGGTTTGGACACATTTTCATGTAGTTTTAGCTATGTGCTATAGTTTATATTGTTACCATGGCAACATACACACTAGTTGCATGCCACCTTTAATTACATACCGTAGTTGTTTGTCAATCCTGCAATTGAACAACAGACAAACCCCAGTTGGTCCATATGCTCACTACAAAGGGTACAAAATTGTAGAACCTAAATGGAACCTATGTTCATAGTGCTCAGTAAAATGTTTGATGAATCCTGTTGACAGAGCAGGAAGGCCCCAACCCCGTTACCATCCAGGGGGAGGAAACAGAGATGGTGGACTCCTACAGGTTCCTGGGTGTGCACATGAACACTAAACTGGACTGGACCAACAGTACCGAGCTGATTTACTGTTACTAGGTTTCCACCGGTCTGTGATGGCTAGCACACAATGCTGTGCTGTGGTGAGGAAGGCCAGCTCTGTTGTTGGACTAAAGTTGGACAGTCTGGAGGCAGTGGTGGAGAGGAGGCTGAGGAATAAAATCAGGACCATCCTGGGCAACCCCCTCCCATCCTCTCTATGGGGAGCACCTTCAGCCACATGCTCATCTCCCCCTGAGCAAGGCCGAGCGATTGAGGCGCTCCTTTGTGCCGACAGCCATCAGGCTGTACGCCAGTGCCTGAGACCCCCAAACGATAGCTTTTCCCTAGTTGTAGAAACACTCCCACTAGCATAAAGGGGAAAAAAAGCATGTGCAAATGTCTGTTTTTAAGATTAAAGCTGTTGTAAACCGTTTTAATTATGCACACAAGGCCGGATTTGATGAATGAGATGTGGTGGTGTGGTGGTGTTACACAGCCGGAGACCCGACTCCTCCGTTCAGGAAAGCACATTCACACAGAGCAGCCCTGACTGCCGATGGCTAAACGAACATCTGAGTACAGCTCGCATCGTTATAAAAAAAGATATTTTATTTCAGTAGCTGAACAGGCAGCATCAGCCGGGACAAGCTCAGCGTTTACTGGACGAGAAATATAACTGACAAGACCCACAAACTGTATTTTAGTGAGAGCCGAGTTGTTTTCTTGCTAGCAGCATGGATTCCTGATCTGATTGGCCATCTTCTCTTGGTATGTGTTTGTACATGGGTGAGAAAATGTTTGTGCAGTGAAGGAGAAAAAAGTGTGGTTTCATGTCAGTCTAAGTTAGCTATGAGGAAGATCTGGAGTTTGTGGCCCGAGGCCGTTGTCCAACTGCCAGCAGGATGATGGGGAGATCGAGTATTGGCAGCGACGGCAGGACGGATTGCTTTTTGTAACGTGACAGCAGCACAGAGAGCGCACACAATCCTCATCACACTCCGTCCCCGAGCAGGGACTCGGGGCTTAGCGAAGAGAAACGAAGAGCTGGCTTCTCTATGGAGAGCTGCTTCAGGAGGTTGCCAGATGCCCGCTGCCAATGTGGCTGCCAATTTCAGGTGTGATCACAGCTGCCTGTCATGCCAAACTTCAAGCACCAGAGACTCTGGCATTATTAAAACCCTCCATTCTCTGGATGTTTCACTTACTGCTCTATAAAAACACGTCCTGACAAATTAGATCATGCCAGTTTTGGGATTTGTTGGAAAGCAGCATTAGTTGAAACATTAGAAAATTAGTAGAGTCATCCCAGGTTTTACAGTTGCGTCTACCAGTTAAATGTTTCGGAAAAAGAAAAAACAAAAAAAACATCAATTGTTCAGACACAACTACTCATGAAAAAGGCATCAAAACTTTGAAATAACATTTCTGGAATTATCCAGTGACCTAAAACTGTTAAAGAAGCCAAAACCGCAGTATCTCCTAGAGCCTTTGCTCATTCATGCAATTATGCAATTACCCACTCAGCCATGTGGCAGTGGCACAATGAATAAAATCATGCAGATATAGGTCACGAGCTTCGCTTAATGCTCACATCAAACATCAAAAAGCAATCTCGTTGACTGGAGGTTGGTGCCAGACGGAGTGTTTCAAGCACAATAATCTCTGGGTAAGCAGCAGATATGCACGTGAGGGAGAGCAGAGGAGATGCCCAGACTGGATTGAGCTGCCAGGAAGGCTGTGGTAACTTAAACAAACACTCTTTACAACCGTGGTGAGCAGAAAAGCAGCTCAGAAAGCACTACACGGTGAACCCTGAGGTGGATGCTCTACAACAGCAGAGGACCACATCAGGATCCACTCCTATCATCCATGAACAGGAATTTGAGGCTACAGTGGGCAGGATCACTGAACCCCGGGTGGTTAACGGTTGGAAAAACATCACCTGGTCTTTTTCCAGTCTTGACAATAGTGATATAATGCATATGGCCTGTGTATGTGTGTTGTATTAGGTATGTTGCGTACCACATAAAGTCCCGAGTATTCTTCACAGTGGATGAATCAAGAGGTTCTGATTCTCTTAGTGTCTGAAACTTGATCAAGTCCCCTAGAGTACTGCAGCCCTTCTCCCCTTGTTGAAACTTGCCAGGTGGGAGCCCAGATGGCGGCTTTGGGTTCTCCCTTCTGCTGATGCCATGGTGCCGCCTGTGCCCTCAGGGCTCGAGCTCTGGATGCCCCAGCTTCTGACTCAGTGTAAATCTGCGCTGGAAAAATCTGCCACTCCGGACTGTAAACCAAGGGGCGGGGGGATTCTCATATAACGATCAAACTACATTTTCAGGTTGTGTGACTAAGCTCCAGTCGAGCAGTTGGTAGGAATGTCTGCCACTTGCTGTGGTATGAGTGTATGTGTGTGTATGTTTGTGGCAGTGCTGCATATGGTGTAAGGGTCATGGTATTTTTAGAATGGCCTTCAGCTTTAAGTCAGTCCTCCATGTGTCACCTGCTGGTTTTTGTCAGCGAAGGCCCCAGTCGAAATTCATTCCTTGCCTCCAGCCCTCTCCCTCCTTTCTCAATCCATCCTCATACAAGCAGCAGTTTTTTTCTATCTCCTCCTTCAAAGCATTCTGTCTTTTTGTTTGTTTTAGTCCTCAGCCTTGGTTAAATCCATTGGTTCTGATTCTCGTCGACGAGAATTGCTTGCTGTGTTTATTTAATGTCTGGAAGACGCAGTTCCACCTTGCTGAGATTGCTCGGCTGCACCTGGAGTGTACCAAGGATGTTCCTCCACTGTGTGTGTGGAGGATGATGTTGATAAGTTCCTCCCTAAATGTCTGACATATCCACTTTACTAATGGCATATTTAGTGCATTGAAAGGCCTTGACTGACCTGGACTGGTATTGAGAGACTCAGCATCTGCTTGTCTCAGTTTTGGCATCAGGACAAATCTAATTAGAGAACAGTAAAATTCGTAACCAACATGCAAACCCCCCCATTCCATCATTCAGCGTCATCTTGGTCACAGCGGATCCAGGGCTTGTCCTGGTAACACTGGTCGTGAGACGGGAACACACCCTGGATGATAAACACACCAACGTCTCAAAATCTTTAAATACAAGCACTTTCACTCTAATTTTCTTCAACACATGGATTGATGACAGCAGAATGAAGCATCATGACTCGGATTTTTAACTAGCCCATGTAATGGGTTATTGGAGCAGATCTGAAAGCAAATCGTTTTGACTGTAGTTGCTTATGTGGACCATTGTGAGAAATGTTTAATATTTATGAATGTGTTTTATGAAAATGGACCATGGCAAATTATAATGCAGCGCTGCTGCTGGAATATGGCCATTCACTTTGCATAAAGAAATATAGAGTATTCTGAAAATACCCACATCTAAAAAACAAAAACAAACAGAAAAGTAACTGGACACATCACTGGCTCTTCACTGACTCTTCCACACGCTGAGGCACGAACTCCTCCTTAATCCTGCATGCAGTGTATTATACCTCTGTCTTTCACCTGTATCATCTTACTGTATTCTGTTCTATAGCTAGCTCTTTTAGTAGGCACCTCCTGAAGAGCGCTGCTCTTCTTCACATCCGACTTCAAAGCCCACAGCGCTCCAGTGTTCCCGTTCTCAGTCGTCTTTTGAGAGCGACAAGGTGACGGGAGACACAGCACCATGCTGTTTGCTTTTCCATCCTCCACTCAGACAGTCAATATTATGAATTTGATGTCTCACGCTGAGTTCCAGCGTCTAGAAGTTGGCCAAGACTGAGCTCGGGCGTTTCTGGACTTCTTCTAACAGCATGCTATAGGAATGCAGTGCTAGATAGCCTAATTTGGGCCTAATAACTGAGCTGTTGGTGTAATACGGTGTCTTTACTAGTGGAACTAAACTTTACACAGCAGTCTCTTTTTCATTTTGGTCTCAGCTGCATTGCGAACATCTGTCATTCCGACTGGTTATATGTGTCATTCATATGAGCCACATATGGAGAATGAGCCTGATCGTTATGGTATACGGCTAGGACTACACCACCTGCTCTACATACGATGAACACGTGTTTATAGATGATCTTAATGACAGCTGCGTGTAGGCTTTAATGTCAGTCTAATAACGGATGAAAATTGGTAGAGGCTAGCTTGCATTATGCAAATGAAGCTTTCATCGGTTGTTCATTGATTAGCACGTTATGTATAGCACATATGTTTGTGTAAATGCACAGTGATCCAAAGACAATTTAAAGGCATTTCTGTTGCCTTAACGAGAATGTTGCTCTTCTGAGATTTGCTTTTAAAATGTGGTTCTAATGCTAAAGACCAGACTGGCGTCTGCTAGGCAGTTCTAGTGGCTCAAGGTCACGCTTATTCTGGTTTTAGCCTCAGAATCTCTATATGCTTGCTCAAAAGATATTGATTCTAGAAGATCATAGACAAAGAATCAGATATCTGCTTCATGGCATCATCTTCTGTAATTTGTTTTTCTTTTAGAAAAGGAGAAGACGAGAATCGTATACAGATTTTTACCAGTGAAATTATAGCCCTTTGTGTGAAGCATTGAAAAAGCTGATGAGGCTATGGCAGACTGTCTCGAGTCAGTCCATCGAGCTTTATAACCACTGTCCTTTCTCCTATTAAAAGCCTTGCAGTCATTGAGCAGAGAAGCTTATGAATTTTCTCGGCAGATGATGAACTTTGCTCGTGCCCTTTTCGTGTGGCAGTTAGTCCATAAAGGATCATCCAAGCCTTCATGGACGAGACATGTTTGCCAGTCTTTTAATCATTTTAATTGTTTCGATTGTTGATTTAATTAACGGATGAGCTAATGAACTGCTCCGTTTGCCATACTGAAGCTGTTTCATAACCTTTACCACTGCTTGAGAACCCATCACCTGTAGATGCAGGAGAATAAATGTTAACCTCGTGAAAACTTCTCTAGCTTAATGAAGCGCACCCTTGAACATTTCGTTGTACTGCAAGCCACCTTTGAAAGATGGGGATTTTTTTTTTTCGGGCCATATTTAAAGACCCTTTGTTTATTCTCTACTCCCTTCCAGCTAGCATGGCTTCATCCCTTCATCTGTAGATGTGTAGAAAGCCAGACAAATGCGTCCTGGTCAAGGTCAAAGGCTCCATGCGTGAAGTCTCGTCCCTGGAGCTTGACTGAGGGCGTGTGGGTGTTTTTCCACACTCTAATCCTCCATAATAGCTCGAGCCAGCTGTTGATGGCAGACAGTTGTGTGCAATGGAGCCTCGGCGCTTGGCTAGGGAATTCTTCTCCACCTGTCTCTCTACACAGAAAGGCCTGCCAAACACCAGCGAGGCTAAATATAGGCACATGGCAGAGGCAGGAGGGCATGTGACTCTCATGTATGGTGGGCGTAAAAATAGAGGAGGAATGAGAGACTGGAGAGGAATGAGAAGCATGGGGAGGAGGGCTGGGTGATGCTCATTCTGATCCTGTAGTTACTCATTCTGATCCTGTAGTTCTACACCGTGCCAGGCTCCCGCCCTGGCTGTAGGACAGCGAGCGTCCATGCCAGACTGACTGGCCATCTGCCTCACTGATACTATCTTCCTGGATCTGAATGTGATCATCACATAGCGACCCAGCCGAAAGACTTTCCAGTCCTTGATGTGAAAAATGAGAGGCACTTAAATTAGCTACTTCTATTCCAGTGTGTAAGAGAATGTTCTCATAAAGATCTGGTGAAACCATTTAAAGATGAACGGACTGTGATCTGGTTGGCCTGCAGTTAAATACTATTAATAAGAACAGAAGAACAAACCCAACATATCCCTAGGGTGCTAGATACCTGATGAAGCTTTCTGGTATGAGGTGTTTATATGACATTTATGGACGGTCATTGCATTCTAACAGTCAAATCAGAGGATAAAAACGTTTCAGCTTTGTGGCTTCGTGCTAAAATGACAAGCTGATTTTTTTTTATGTCTTATAAACTTAGAGAGAGAGAGTAAAAAAGAGGCTGGTGAAGGAACGACTGTTCATAGCTGCTATATATGTGATGTACCACAACATCACATGTAACTAAACAAATGGAAAGGTTTCGTATTAGTTTAAGAGGAATAAGCTGTTCTTCACTGCTTGATTTGATTCAAAGGAATCCAACGTGACTTTCAGCATTTTACTTCAGAAGACTTTTTGTAATGCTCTCCTGATATCCGAAATATCCAAAATGATTGCTCATCAGTGATGCTCTGGTCTGCGTGGTAACCCAGTTTCACCAACCTCCAACCAATCATGACCACAACGTGTCTCTGCTTGCTTGTGTATCATGTTGTTGGGCAATACAATAAGCTCCATGATGTGCGCTGGCATTGGGTTTTGGAGGCGTGGCTTTGGAAGAAACATTGAAGATCAAGGTTCCATCAAGTCACAAAGTACTGTATAGTTTTTTAATGATGATAGCATTAATACAAAGGGGGTGGAAAAGTGGGATGAACCTTTTAAAAGGTATGAAATACTTGTCAGGTGGATGTCGCCCCTTTAAATGAAGGCATTCAGCCTCTCTCTCTCTCTCTATCTCTCTCTCTCTCTCTCCTCTGCTCCTTTTCAGAGCATCCAGGAGCTGATCACAGCTCACACACTCTGTGAGGGACCCTGAGGAATACAGGGCCCTAATGAGCCCAAACAGTGACCCACTTCATCTGCTCAGCCCTTGAAAACCCCCAGCGCAAAGTAATTTAGGATGCGCTGCGTGTGCAGATTCAGACTTAAACAAACACAGAGACATCAAAGCTCTCTGCCGGCTCCTTGCTTTGCTGGTTTTCTCAGTATGAAGGCTTTTATTTGCGTCTTGTATCGCTCCTTTATTGTGCGGACGTGCCACATGACATGGCAGAAGATTTGGGATGAAGATTTGTTCTGGCACAATGTCTCTTTGTGTGTCTTTATATTGCCACCTTCTCCTTTGTTTCTTTCTTTTTCTTTTTTGTTTTTTTTGGTCATAGTGTTTATATGTGTGCACGCAGACAAATCTTTCGCCTCCGGCAAGTGAAAGCCTTATGAAGACACTCTTTCATGTTCATTCGAAGAAACAGGCAGACCTTAATAAAATCGCCATTCAGACGCATCATGGATGAAATGGCGAGATTACTGAACATCAGTCACACTGGATATTCTTGTGCTGTACGGTATATAAAACATTGCTCTTTATTTTTCTCTCCATTTATTCCAGCCCCAGTCAAGTACCCTGTCCGCATTATTGGCTCGTCTGCCTATCTGTTTGCATTGAGACCTTTGATGTCTGCTTCTTGTCTTCGTGACTCGGCTTGCCTCGAGTCTCCACTTGTCTGTGATGCTTTAAAAAGTTCAAACTAAACTTATTTATACTCGCTAATGGCGCTGAACTTTCTTCAAAATGGTCTTTTTCCAATAACCATCCAAAAGATGACGCGAGGCTTAAAGTGGACGCAGGGGAAATTGGGTGTCAGCATTTTGGGAATACAGCATGAATGGAAGGCACACACCAAGGGACAATTCAGCACGGCCAGTCCACCAACTGGCATGTTTTTGGGAGATGGCAGGACTCCAGGGGAAACTCAATGTGACCTGAGCTTAGGGTCAAACCAGAGACTCGGAGCTATGAGTCGGCAAAGCGACCTGCTGCACCACGATGCCGCCTCTGAATTAAGCTGTTCTAGGCATTTTTCCATAGATTGCGCACGAGGAAGTCGCATTAACGAATCACAGCTCCATTTCTGGAAGGATTTATATTGAACTTCCATTGGTGTAGAACATCTTTGCCAGTCTCTTCTTTTGTTCTATCTTCATTCTAGAGATCAGGTTCTGCGATGTGTATGCAACTGGCTGGAAATGCTCATGTCACACCAAGGTCCTGATGCTATCTGTAATTGCGTCCTGACATGTTGTAGGTGGCATGGCCTCTTGTCATGGTTAAGAGGTAAATCTGAATGAGCGTAACATACATTCAAAGCACATTCTTGTTGTAATACTGTTCCTCAGTATATACAAAGATAGCGTGTGTGTGTGTGTGTGTGCTCACCTGCCGATGTTTCAGATTTAAGCATTCCTGCTGTCATCCCTGAATAGTGCTTTTACACGTAGCAGCAGCTCAGATACACCCAGACCTATGGTATCTCTCACTTTCTGGCTTTGTTCAGGCACTAAACGATAAGGACCCGGCCTGGTGGCGTTCCCTCACTTTATCTTGTTCCTCCTCTTATCTCTGTAATATAACACCTCCTCTTATTTCTAAAGCACAACTGCGCTTGACTGAACCGCTGAGCCACGCGGCAGAGCGCCGTCGGCTCTGCAGCTCTCGCTCGGAAGAACTGAAGAAAAACTGCTCGTGTCATGAGACCTTGTAGCGAGGCTTCTTTGATGGGTGTTTGATTCCAAGCTGCATAAATCACCATGGATTAATGCAGCTGAGGTTTCCAATAAACAAGGACGGCGGCTATGAATACGGTTTTAAACGGGAATAGAGACTGGGAGGGGAATGATGTAACTTGCTTTAGGGCTAGGCTTGGCAGACTGAAATCCCAGGCAAACCATTTGGTTGGCAAAATTACACTAGTTTTAATAGAATTTTTCTCAGACCTACAGTGCAAATAGAGTACATTTATTGATTGAATCTTTGTCTAGACATTTGCATCTTTGACCAGTACTACAACCGTTTGGACTGCTTTTATCTCTGACAAACCAGTTCTATATTGTACAGTCTACATTCGGTGGTACAGCCAAATCTGCGCTGATATATTGTTTATTTCACTTTTGGCTTAATAGGAATTCAAATTATAATTTAGACAATCTTTATAACTAGCTCTTTCTGTCTGTTATGGCTAGCAACGTGGCTAGCTTGTTAGTAACCAATTCTGACACGTCTGTAAGAGTGGTGTCTTTCCAAAAACCATCCAGTGTACAAACCTTTATCCAATCATGGAGCTTTTGGATATATATATATATATATATATATATATATATATATATATATATATATACTGTATATTTTTTAGAAAATTAACGCTGGATAACGCAAAATTAATTCTCAAACTTGGATCTAAAACGATAAGTCATGGCTAAATTTCTGTCTCTTTTCAGCGCCAGTCTTTCCTCTTTTGACATTTATTTCACAAGAGTTTCTGTCGAGACTTCTTTCACAAAAACCTGAAATTCCTGATTGTCGTCTTGCCTGCATGATAATATGAAAAACAGAGCATAAAAAAACATATAGCCTTTTTTTTCCCCACTAGTGAATTCCGAATTGAAAATTGATTCATCAATTGGCAGCCTCTTCCCGCTGACATCCATCGACTAAACGATGCATTAAAGGTTTGATAACCATTGATCACTATTGACGGGAGGTTTGGAGGGACCTTCGGGGAGACGCCAGAAATAAACGTGCATGTCAGTGTGAAATACTGCACACCGCACTGTATGCGTGTGAGAAAGAGAAAGAGAGAGATGGATTGAGCAGAGACTAGAGAGATTTATCCACCCCCAGTGTGTGCCAGACATAACAGCAGGTCATTCACTCGTTTTCTCCCCCTCCTGCATGGAGCTGTTTGATTACGCCTGCTCGTAACTCATGTGCACTCTATCAAACCAATGGGCAGCATATTGAGATCTGATGTACAGAGGTAATTAGAGCCCTTAATTGTTTTTATCGCTCACTGCACGACTTGATGAAGCAGCGGCAGCTGCTGTGGCTACGTGTGTGTGTGTGTGTGTGTATGTATATGTGTGTGTGTGCATATTGTTCTTTCACCCTGTACATCAGTGTGCTGACCTCAGAGACCCCCGCTGGCTGTTGTATTTGCTTTGTGGTCACCGCTCCATTAGATATGTTTTCAGTGCTCTTGGTTCTGATGATGGAGAATGACCGAAAGTCAGTATTCAGCCTGAATGATAAATAATTTAGAGCTCATTAGACAGACTTCCTTGTTCAGATGGGATTTACAGCACCCGCTTACTTCAGTATGAGTTAGTAATGATGTTACGATTAAAATATCAGTATGTGAATGAGAGCCAATGTATGCAAGACATTATGAATGCATGTAGCAGTGAACAGAAAGTGTTGGCTTTAAAAACCACACCTCATTCTCTGGGACTGAAAGACAAAAGGCCAAACTTCCTCTAATTGGACTGACAGCCTTAGAAGCCACACCTCCTACACCAGGACTAACACACAGAGAGGCCATGCCTCCTTCACTGAAACTGACATGCACAGAGGACACACCTCCTTCACTGAGGTTCACACCTCCTTCATCAGGACTAACATGCACCGAGGCCACGCCTCCTTCAGTGAGATCAACACCTCCTTCATCAGGACTAACATGCACCGAGGCCACGCCTCCTTCAGTGAGAGTAACACCTCCTTCATCAGGACTAACATGCACCGAGGCCACACTGGGCCTGTTGCTCACAGAGGCCACACCTTGACAGACACAGAAGCCACACCTCCTTTACTTAGATTGCCATACACAGAGGCCACACCTCCTTCATTAGGAGTGGCAGCATTAGAGGCCGTGGCTTCTTTGATGGCACTGACAGGCACCGAGGCCACACCTCATCTACTGGGTCTAACAGAGGCCACACCTCCTTTATAATGACATTAGCACAAACCATGGTTCATTCAGCTACACAGTAACAGTAAATCATGTCTGTAAGCATGTGATGAGGTTCATTCTTGAGTTTGTATGTGTGTGTATTTATGTGCTCATTACGTCCATTAAGGCACTTTATGAGCCACTTCATGCAGACCTACAGTTACCGTTCTGCCAGAGAGCTGAAATGTGTGCGCGCGCGCACACACACACACACACACACACACATCATTTCACACTCTGATGCTTGCACTGACACTAATGGGGGTCACATTGAAGTGTAAGTGTGTGTGTGTGTATCCTGTGCTATGGTAAAGAGTGGCTCCCTGACACTGACACAGTCAATTCTACAGCCCAATACAACTCAGTTATTAATCTGCAGAACTCATCGCATTCCACACTCTTTACACCGTCTGACCCTGAGAGAGAGAGAGAGAGAGAGAGAGAGAGAGACGGAAGGATGAGTGGGGTATAGACTGGGGGATGAGAGGGACAAAAGGGAATACAGAGCAACGGAGTGGTAGGAGATGGAAAGAAAAAAAACTGTGTGTATGTGAGCGAGAGAGGGATGAAGGAGCAATGATGGACCAGCTGGAAATTGTTTAAATTGTTGACATATTCACTCAGTCAGTTTCCACAACAGTTATCCTGAGCAACATTAATGTAGTGTTGTGTTTGACATGCCAGTAAAGAACTCCGACTAGAATGAAACTGAACTGAGAGTGAGAGAAAGTAGCAGAAGGATCGAAGGATTACAGTGAAAGAACATCTAGTCTTTAATATTCCTGACTAAATCAGTTATTAATAACATGTCTCATCTTTCCAGTGTGTGCTTTCACAATATTCTCTTACAGAAGGATTCTCTGAATATTCAGAGTTTTTTAAAGGAACCTTCTCTAACAGGAAAACCCTCTGTTGTAGAGCCACGCATTAAAACCTGAAGGGTTCGCTTAGAGCGACAAAATCCTAAAGATCTATACCATGTTCTGAATTAAGCCCCAGTTTTTCCCCCATTGTATTGTATTCACTGAATTAAACCGAGAAGGTGCGTCATGACTGAGGAGCCACCTCATAGCTCCCGAGCTCAGGCCACTGTCTGGGTGGAGGGCCACATGTTCTCTCTGTGTTCCTCTGGGTTTCTTTTGAGTTCTCTGGTTTCCTCCCACCTCCCAAAAACATGCCAGTAACTCGAAATAGCCCCGAAATTGCATATGGAATGAGTGTTTTCTTTCTTTCTTTCTTTCTTTCTTTTCTAAGGAAAAAAAAAACAAAAACATAGAGGACTAAAAAATAAAGGAGAAAAAAAATCTAATTTAAATACCAAAAACATCTTTACCATATTCATATCGCCAGAAAAACAGCAGTTTTGCGTTAAAAATTTGTATTTAATGTGTGTGACAAAAAGCACCTTAAAAATGATCATTTAAGTTACCTGCTCGACTGCTTCCGAACTTGGACAAGTTCCCATTTCCAACGAGCAGTTGTTGTCGGAGTTACAGTGATCAGACGTGTGGAATGGACACACGTGTGCCTGGCATGTGCAGGCTGTGTGAAGGTCAGCCTAGCTCTGAGCTGCCTTGATGGGTAAGAGCAAAGTGAGGAGATGTGATGTGTGAAATGTGATGAGAGAAAGAGAGAGAGAATGGCAGAGGGAGAAGGAGAGAGAAAGAAAGAAAGCTGACCAAAGATGAAGTGTTTATCAGATGGAGCCTTAGAGCAGGCTCGGGGACGAGAAAGGGGAGGCCGTAATGGATCAGCGCTGTTTCAGGCTCTTTTGAGTTGTTGCTCTTTTTTTCTTGTCTGTGGCTGACGGACTGCGTGTGGGAATAAGAAACGCATTGTACAGCATAACATTTTTAAATAATTACACTACTTTTGTGCTGGAGGAACGAGGCTAATGTCGTCTTTGTAGCATTAAATATAAATCAGTAAATGTTGGGTATTGAACAAATCAGCATACAGTAATTACTTCTAACATACAAACCTGAGGTGCGTTCAGAAGTTAACCACTTTAATTATTGTAACAGGATTAAATAAAATCGAGATAACGTCTGGAGTCCATCTACATGGATTTTCTACATGATGCTTATACAAGCTGGGTATTTACACGGATTAAACCAATGATTAAATTTCATTGGCAGTATAATATTTTGTATCGTTATTGGCTGCATAATCTGGAAGGGAAAAGCTTTTGTATGCTATGGCTATTTTTTCTGAGAAATGCTCTGGATGTTTGAAATCCTTTTTACCTTTTAATGCATTTGGAGACCACTGTATTAATAATTGCTTGCGTTCTGCTTGAAGCAGCCATGAATGTGCTCATTTACTCACACAGTAGAATTGCTTTCCTTTATCTATTGGTGATTAGAACAAATGGAGGCATCTAATCCATGCTCCCGAGTGCGGCCGTTATGCGGCAGGATCGGTTTCAGGGACGGATGTTAATCATCTGCATTCTGGTGAAAAGAGCTTTACATTGGCAGCTATAAGGAAATAATCGGTAATATAATAACAATTGTACAAGACCAATGTTGATCTGCCTTTGTAAAAATGCTAATCATTGCAATAGACCATGAAATATTTAACCAGGCTGCTTCTCTCTCTCTCTCTCTCTCTCTCTCTCTCTCTCTCTCTCCCTCTCTCCGTCTGGCTTTGATTTTTCGCTTGCTCTCTTTTCAGTACTGTATTACTATTGCCTGAAATAAAATGTAAGAAGATGAAACAAGACCAATTACAACAGCAAAATGAAATTGATTCACCATTCAAACGCTGGTGTCAAAGTCCCAGAGCGCAATGCAGCCATGCAGCACAGTTGCACAGATTTACAGCAGAGACTCGGCGCAGCTAATTCGCATTTTACGAGATGACGAGCCTGATGACTTTGACAGTAAGGGTTGAAACTTGGGAAGCTTATCTGCTTGAGCAGAGTGTAGAGATGAGGAGGTGGGAAAGCTGGACAAGCTAAATCCTAAAGCGCCGCTGCATCGCTCTCTTTAGGCAGAGACGAAAAGTGGACTGAAGTCCTGTGGCGGCACGATCATCAGGTAGTCAAATGGCATTGTGGGTAATGTACGAAACCGTTAACCAAAATGAAAGCAGACCAGTGTGTTAATGAAAGAAGGCCCTTATGTAAGCTGCTTTGCAAGTAAACAGGTTAAACCTGAAAACCTGTGCGTGAGAATGAACATGTTCATGAATGATTAATTAGAAGATTTTTAAACAACTGTTTATCCTAATCCCCACCCTAAGGTCACGGTTGAGGTCATGGGGTCATCATAGGTTGAACCTCAAAGCAATATTAGGTGGTCGCCTACACATGATTTCGCGCCAGGGTATGTATGCTTTCTTACATAGGTATAGGTGTTAGAGTACTCTTCATGTTATCAGTAGAAAATAACAAATTAAAGCAATGTGGGGCTAAAAATCAGATACCTTAGAACACATGGACTTAGAAAATATACGGCACTGAGAATATAAAACCCTTGGAGGATTGGGCCCTGGAAATACAGGAGCCTGGGAATGTATACATGTAATATCGGGTTCTGAGATCATAGCCTAGAAATATATGACCTAGGACCCTGGGAGTCCGGCGCTTTGGGAATATAGGACTTGGACAACATATTGCCCTAATCCGAGGAACACAGTATTTGGGGAAAATTAGTATAAGAAACAAAAAGTTTTGCAAACAGAGGAACCTGGATCACATGGGACAATGGGAAGATTGGACCCTGAGAACACGGAGCCCTGGGACTATAGTACCCTGAGAAGATGGGACACTGGGGAATATAGTATCCTGCAAATATAGAACCCTGGGAACACGGGGCTCTGGCGAAAGATGACCCTGGGACATAGAACCCTGAGAAAAATATAGAACCATCAGAATATAGCGCCATGGCAACATAGTATCCTGGGAATATGAAACCCTTGAACGTAGAGCCTGGGTATATAGTGTATTGAGTGTAACATAGGGCCCTGTCATATAGCACCTGGGAACTATAGTGCTATAGCTTAAGGCCCTGGGAATATATGGCAGTACCGTAGGAGATTTTTATCCTGGGGCCTCACAGCAAGATGGTCCTGGGTTCGATCCCCGGGTCACCCAGGGTGCCTTTCTGTGTGGAGTTTGCATGTTCTC
>JAQMYM010000035.1:25061844-25074297 GCA_030014255.1 Parauchenoglanis ngamensis
GCTGGGATTGGCTCCAGCTTCCCCGCGACCCAGACGGATAAAGCGCTATAGATAATGGATGGATGGATGGATTTTTATCCTTGGAAATTTGGGCTTTCTCTAGAAAACCAAACATAGGACACTGGACACTTGGAGTCGATCCCTTCAAACCGGGACTGCACTACCTTGCTGGTGCACTAGCTAAATAAATGAACAAGCAAGCTAGCTTGCAGATTCCAGAAGCGGGTTAACATAGGAATCTAGTAACTTAACCTTTTTAATATACTCACTGTTATTATTTCTTTACAACTTTGAAAGCAAATATAGCAATTGTCTGATTATAAACGTCCAGCGGCTCAAGCACTGCATATCCAGGTATAGAGTTACTCAGTGTATGGTAGTGTTTAGATTCTGGTTATTAGCCTCCTTTCTCTCTCTCTCTCACTCTCACGTTCTTCTCTCTCCCTCTTCTTCTAATCTGGCACCATATTAATTTTTGCCTTCACCTCCTCAGTCTCTCTCTGTCTCTGTCTTTCTCTGCTTAACTGCCGTCTGTGTGTCTCAACATGGCTAACCCTGTGAAGCAGAACCAGCTTCATTATAATTGGGCCTGGCATATCAGGTCACAATTATCAACGCCGGCTTATTCAGCTTTTAATTGCCTCATTTAATTTGTTCACATTTGGCGCGGAGTAACGGCAACCTGCTGCAGTTGAAACCGATTAGCTCCAAGGACGTGTTAGTCGAGACAGGGCTTATCAACACATCGCCCTCCTCTCCTTCACCTCAGTTCTTCTATCAGCGCTAGTTTATAATGAATGGACGACGTAAGAATGGGAGCTATGTCCGACGTCGACCGTGTGCTGAATATGTGCTGCCTTTTGGTCCTATCAGTTCACAGCTATGTCCAATAAAGAAATCACTCTATTTTCTTATGTATAGTGATACAGCAGTGGTTAAATCGTGCTCATTTTTCATTTTTTGTGTGCTCTATGTGGAATTTTAAACAATATATGGAGATGAAAACGAGTCAAATACGGCAGGCAATGCAAAGGCGGGTGTGTTCTGTGCATGCATGTGCGGGTCACTTGTTTGGAGAGCAGGACTCATTAATTGTGATGTCGTGGCCAGTTCATGGCTGTCGGCCAACGAGCGAGAGAAGCAGAAAGAGGCTCGTTTATCCATTTATTCATCAGCTTATTTAATGGGGGAATTAAAATGCTTTATAGTGGTGCTCTGAGACCAGCACAACAAAGTGCTTATTACTTTCACCTTACATACAAGGAGAGAGATAATACGTTGTTATACAAATAAAGTCCTGCCGATTTCTCGATACTGATTGGCTAACAGGTGTTGATTAATTTTCAGCAGCTTTGACCGTAGTACCCTTTTTATTAATGCACTTGTTTGGGTAAATTATTATTTCTATAGTAAAAACTTATTCCCTAGGAATAGTATGGTGGATGAATGGATGAAGAAAAAAAAGTATATAATCTTTGATGTGGTGAGTTTTCTGTAAGGAGATATTTATTTACCATTTATGGAATGAGTCTCCATTGTCAGCACTTTGTTACAATCATGGTGAAACTGTAACTTTAAGTTTAACAACTTAAAGGTCCACTATGCAAGATTCATTTGATTGTAACCACCTGAATGCCCCTCTCTTACCCCTCACTTTCTAAGCATGTATTAGAGCGTACGGTGGCCATCAGGTAACAGGTAGCATACTTCTAAGTACTTACATTCACACTCCATTGCTTTTTCTCTCCTAAATAATAAGTATGATCCTCTATTTTATTTATTTATTATAATTTTTTTTTTTAAATTTGGATTCTCAAACTTGTTATCCAGCTCCAGCAAACACTGATTCCTCTTCTTTCTTCTTCCTTGTCTTCCTTTCTTCTGGTGCTTCCTTCCGGATTCACGCTGCCTAATTGTAAAAACGTGAAACGCACAAGGCGCTCTATAGAGGTTTGTCCGTCCTGGGCTACTGTATCTACACAACATGGCGGCTCCGTAAAGGCGGACCCGCTCCCTAAAGGGCTCGTTCTGAGCTTTCGAAAGCACAACGATTCATAGTTACAGGTGATTATACAGTACACTAATGAGGACATACTTATGAACATATTCAATTTCTGCTAATAGATCCCCTTAAATCCTACACAGTGGACCTGTAAGGACAAAGGGCTTTGCTGTTTTTCTGCACCTTGAGTTTTTACTAAAGGGACAGCTGTTTTTAGCATGGATAAGAAGTATGATGTCATTCTTATATAAGTAAAAACTGTAATAACTGCTATATTTTCGGAGTATAATGAACTTCAGGGTGGTAAAGGTACAGCGGTGTTACTCTACCTCACTATGTAGTTGATTATTTTCCTAGAAAAGCACTGCCTATTGTTTACCTTACTGAAAACCTGACAAATTGGTGTTCGTATAGCTTTTATCTTCAAGTATACTTTATATCAAATTGTTTTGTGAGGATGGTGGTGAGGACCGATACAGAGCCTCCTGCTGACAAAGAAAGGGATCTGGCTTCAAGATGGCTGCCGCGATTTCTTTGAGCTCCGGTATGTGATGTGTTTTTTTTTTTTTTTTTTCCCAGTTTGTGCAACGCTAAACCGGTGGCTATGATTTACTTAAAATTGCTAGCTTTGAGACTTCAGTGTAAAGCGAAACGCAAACTTCCGACACATGGCAAGGAATAATTCTCTACTTTTATGGTACCGAGCCTAAGTTTTGACCCTCATTACGGTCAAATGAGATTCATCTTGGAACAGATGGAACCGTAGCATTTCCAGGTCTTGATATATTCTTGGATTTTATGTAATTTGTGCACTTTTTGCTATTTAATGTATCATGTCAAGTCTTCATGTCAGTACCGTATTAGCGTGATGGTGAATAGCAATGTAGTGGTTTAGTGGATCAAATCTTTTGGCGTGTTTCTTTGTTGAGCCAAAACCCTTTAACGAGGCCTGAGTGGGCACAAAGCAGGCAGAGAGATGAGAGCAAGAGCCTGTAGGAGATTTCAGCCCCAAGGAGATTTTCACAAAGGAGCCATGCTGGAGTGAATAATTGATGGAGGAGAGCCGGGTTCGGAGCGGCGTGTTAGATGTAGCTGGGTGAAGACGGCAGATGGAGGGAAACTGGGCCGAGATCAGAATCATTAACACGAAGCGGCACGACAGCCGGGATTCCTCCCTCTCGCTTTAGCACTGGGCATTTCCAGGGGAGAACACACTCACTGTTTGATTTCTCATTCTCTCTCTCTCTCTCTCTCTCATTCTGTCTCTACCTCGCTCGCCCTCTCTCGCTCTGTGATCTGACCCCCCCCGTCTCTCTCACATCCACACATTTGATCTCTCTTGTTCTTCTTTCTCCTGATTCACCACTCCATCTAATCAGCACATCTCTCCCTTTCTCTCGGCATCCCTTTCCTTCCTGTACGCTATTCAATTCTGTTGTTCTTTTGACTTTTTGTCTTCTCCATTTCCACTTCTGTCCCTTCCTCTCCTTGGATGTTGTACCTTTAAGTAAAGATGCACACCTTTACTTTCAACCAGATGTCCTGTGAACCTTTCTGGCAAAAACCAAAGTATGGTACGTAGACTATTCGTGTCTGTTTAGAAAACAGGATCTGTTCATTCACAATAATGGATCCATAAGTGATCACATGGAATTGAAAATCAGAATCAACTGATTCGTTCTGATGAATATATTTGCTAGGATCAGGCCACGTGCTTCTTGCAGGCGTGAATTCAAAATGAGCCATGCTCCATAAGGCGCAGCTTAACACTGAATCCTGTCTTAATTCAGTCGTGCCTCAGGAGAGTCACACACGTGCTGTCATACGGACACTTTTGCGCACTTCTCCGATCCTTATCGATCCGCAGTTTGTCTTCCGTATGGACCGGCACCCCGCATCAATCTCTTTTATCATCCTCCACTAATCCCTGCAGTCGTCAAGGAGTGACCGGTCAGAGCCACGGGTCAAAGGTCACGCTCATGCTTTACTCCCAAAAGACTTTCTCCTTTCTTCTTCACCATTCCTGTAGTTCCGCGTGTTTTGTTTTGCTCCCCGGCTTTCTGTTTTTAGCGCCGCGCCTCTTGGCAAACTCTCGTCGTCCCCATTTGCATTCAGCGCTCCCCGGCGTGCCGCTGCGCCATCGCTGCTTTGAACGAGCTCCCAGACGCACTTATTTCTGCGCACTGGTTCGTTTGGGAAACTTAGTTAATTAGCGTGTTCACGCATGCCTCTTGTTTTAGTGTGTGATGGAATCTCCAGGCGCCGTGAGTCACGCGTCACGCCACGCCACGCCATGCCGTCCTCATCCCTCCGCTTTTCTCTTCCTTCATCCTCCAAGCTGGCCTCATTCTACCATGAGACATACAGCTCTGGTGCTCTTGCCTCAAGGCACCGCCGTCTTTAAGAGCCTTGGGGCGTCTGGCTTTGAAATTGTCAAGTAGGACTGTGATTTATGCTGAAACTTTGAATAAAAGCCGTGCATTTTATTGTAATGATCAAAGTGCTCAGATCATAGCACTTCTCAAGTGTTTTGTCAATAGCATATCTGTATTTTTGTTGTTTCTTTCAAAAAAAAAAAAAAAGTGTGCCTTGTAGATGTTTTTAGAGTGGCTGGGTGTAGAATCTGCTTAAAGTGGACAGCGCACGATACCGTTCTTTCTTTTTTGACGCCGATACCGAAACCTTGAGTATCAGCTGATATTGAAGCCTAGCTGGTATTTTTATCTTTTGGAAGCTACTAATCTATAAAATGGTTCATTATTTGTAACTTGACTTTTAAAGAAAACAATAAAAAGCTAAAAACTCGTTGCGGATAAAAAGAATTATAATGCAACATAAATATCTAAAAAGAATACGATCATGTGAAGACTTAACAGTGCCGTTGCTTTCCAGTGTCATTCCTGTGACTGAAAATGTGAACGCAAGCTACATCTGGTCGACCTCAACAGAAAGCACAATAACAACCTTATTACTCCAAGCAGACGAATTGGAGGCGCGAAAGCACTAAACAGCTTACCGTTGTTATTAAAGAGCTGCTTATCGCACGGGATAGGAAAGGTGAGCGTGATCTGTTACTACCTTGATTACCTGCTGCAAACGCCAGATCAATAGATCCTGAACGGCTCCCTCATTGATCAGTGGGCACGAGACGGCTAATTTATGCCCGTTCCCAGGCTGTTCGTCCTGGCCAGAGCGCAGGGGCGTGAAATTCAAATTATTACTGCAGCCAGCCAATTCCATTAGGAGCGGGAAGGATGCACAGCGCTGGGTGATATTGGCTCCGTTCCTGGTGAGGGGTGAAGACTTGCCCTTTGCAGCCCACACAGCAGGAGTTATTACCCCGCTTTATCACTGCTCGCCCTGCCTCCTTCATCCCGCTGCCATTGTCATGCCAGATAGAGTGGCTGTGCTAAGCATCAGTGCCCCTAGAGGTCAGGCAATAAGAAGCAGAGTGCCCAAACGTCAAGCTGTTTGGAAACGTCTAACATCTTTATTGTTTCCAGTTTGGCCAGAGTGATTCTAAGAGTTCGATTATCATCCATGTGATGCAATTTTCGCACAGACTTTGTAGCAAATACAAGAAAAGAGATGTCACTGGATATCCTGGATGATTTTTTTTTTTTTCATTCCCATGTGGAATGAAACTTTGGGTGCTCCTGTACCACAAAAACAACCTTAGAATATTTAAATGTTAAACACATTTAGCCCTATACAACAAAACACCTTATCCTGTAACATGGAAATGGTAATGCGTCTTTCTTTTACGTTCCCTGTTTCCATGTAAAGCGAAATAATCAGAATAATCAAGAAATAATAATCAAGATTTTTTTTTTTTTTTTTTAACTTACAAGAGTTTACTTTTGGCACCACAGTACTCGAAGCTAGCTTAACATTTTTTCAAACATGACGATACTGTTGAAATCTGATTGGGCAGCTCGGACAGTACTGCTCCTAAAATCCAAATCATATATATATTATATTCAGTGATGAATTAGAAACATCGGGAAGTCGCTGTGGCAAAAGAGGAATAAAATAGTTGTAGAGCCGTGCTGCTGATGGAAAGTAATCAGCTTCAGGGTGGCAACAGCAACACATGGATTCATTTCCTGTAACAGCATGTCTTAAGTGTTTTATTCCTTACACATTGTTGTCTGTTTTTGCTTCTCATGTACTTCCAATTACACGCTAATCAATGATAAGCCAACGATAAGAAGCCGTTTATGTTTAGATGTGAGGAAAGCCTTTGTATTAGGATTAAGGGATATTACAGAGCTTAAAAACTAATTTGTCTTTGAAATGATTTGTACCGTGATCTGTTAGTCCGTGTCATTACTATCAAAGGTCAGCTGCGTTGTCGAGCTCGTCTGTCATCTTTCGTCGTGAGTTAGCGCTTGTGCAAAATCAAACAGGTTTGCAGTTTAGCTCATCTTAGTATTATGCACTGAGGTGGTTTATTTGCAGCATGACAAATCTCTGCAATCATTTCAAACTGACACACACAGGTAGTGTGATGCGCAAAGTATTAGCTTGGCTAATTGAACGCCATTATAATGTTTCTTAGTAAAAACGGAAAGAACATTCGAAAGGATCACAAGGAGGTGCGAGCAAGAAGTAATAACGGTGCCAGCGTGATTCCATCTCTATTATTTCTAGGTATTTCTACATCTGAGTTTTTTCCTGTGATTCTGGTGGTGTAGGGTTCATTGTTAATTAAAAAAAATCCAAATAAAACACAAATCGTCCAGTTCAGACCACAGCCACTTCAGGTTTAAATCCAGATACGGACACCAGACACTTACCCACTGCACACCTGACGAGAACCAGATGTGTAATTTCAACACTGGCATCAGATTTTAAACAGATTACCCTTCAGTTTAAACTGGTGATAAACAGAGAAAGGGAGATGCTTTGTGGAATAGGAGATTGAGTAGACATTAAAACCAAGCTGTGCAGGACAAATTAAGTGCCGGTCATTGAGCAGAGAGAGTAATTTACTTCCCTGGCCTTGGATCAGAATTAATTAAGATTGCACGGCCGGAGACGTGGCGAACACAAAGTGGACTGATTTAACCAAGGTTGGTGTGAGCTAATGGAGAATCAATAGGAACTGTAGAGGATGGCTGCTTTCTACTCCACCTCCCCTCTCTCTATTTCTCTTTGTGTTTCGTCTTGTAAACCCTGACCTCTGTGAAGCTCCGCTGCGGCGGTCTGCATTCTGATGGGTCTTCGGCGGCGACGACTTTTAATGGAAATACTGGCATGCCAAATGGTTTTAGCACAAATAATCTAAATATCTCTTGCCTCTCTACTCCCACATGCACAGCTTTCGATTTCGGATAGCACCTCATTAAGACCGAGCGTTAAAATGTTCCGCTGCGGATTGTCGGACTGCGGTATGAATCTTCTACGCTCTATTTGTTTCCACGTCAAGGCTTCTTCAATGAATGTCACCTTCAGTCACAGTCTCGACTGCGGCATTGCTGTTAATTCAAATACATTAAGTGCTTTATCCCGGTTAGAGTCCTGATACAGAGCCTATACCGGGATAGGCGTGAGGCAGGAATATACCCTAGATCCAGCCAGTCCAAACAATTGCGTTCACACATAAAGGTAATTTATGTCACCAGTCTAACTGTCTGGAGGCGGGATGAAACCGGAGAACCCAGGTGAAACTTGTGAACCCAAGCAAAAGATCAAAACGGGAAAGCAGAAGCTGTTAGGCAGCAACGCTACCCCCTGTTGTGCCACGCTGCCTGTTCTAACAAGTTCTTACAAACATGAGGGTTTTCATCATTTTATATACAAATAAAGACACCAGAAATGGTACAGCTGTTAACTCCTTCCACGTTCCTTAACTGGAACCATTTGCAAGCTTTTATACAACTTGGCTTTATGTTGATGTATACATTTACAGTCCGCCTTGGATAGGCAGAAGATGATCATTGTCTTGAAGGTTATCTATGTCTGTGGTTTTATTATGCTATCAATCGTTCCATCAATGGGGTTATATTGACTTTTTGAGGCCTCGGTTTGTACTGTTCGGCTCCAGTATGAACGTTTCTTGGTCAGTGTTTATGCTTGGTATTTCTGGGTCAACGGTCAGTACGGAAGATCAAGACGTTTCTTGCAAGTCCGAGCAGCCCAAAACTACGCTTAACCTTTTTTCCTGGCCAGTTTGGCCATTTGACAGTTCCCACCCACTGGCCAGCTCTCTCCTATCACTCGACAGCTATGCGGCAGGTACGGTGAAGGCTAGCATGTGCGTCCTCCGAGACACGTGAAGCCAGCCACCACATTGTTCAATCTGCTGCTCATACTACGTCAGCTGGACACGGGTTATCTCACATACTTGAGCTCACAGATGCTAGTGTTGTTCTGAAAGACAGGGGAGAGAGAATATACCATCTCTCCCACCCAGAAAGTACAGCCAGTTTTGACCTCTTGGATTCCAAGCCATGTATGGCTGTATTCAGGCACCAAATCTCCCAGTGATACCACTTGGGAGCCATTTTAAGCCATGCTCAAGGTGAAGTCTACCTGCATAGATTAAAGGGTTTGTCAGGAGTTCTTAGGATGATTAATGGTTTTAGCTTTCTTTAAAAAAGGAAACCCCTTTGTGCTAGGATTCCTCTTAAGAGAAGTAAGCCTATTTCACTCATTTCCTTTCCTTCCTGTTTTGAGAAAATAATGTTTTTTGCATCAAAAATAATGTGACCTTTTTTGTAATCCTCACCAGCAGAAATAAAGTGCATGGTCTGTCCTGTAATATTAGGAGGGGTTTAAACCATGACCACTTGCCAAAACAGCATGTTATATCTACCTAAAGTGTCTCCAAAAGTGGGTTGAGCAATCATTAGATTGAAATTTGTTTTAAATGAGACTTTGAACTTGCAATTTCATGTGGATAATTTCTAGCCATATATAATTTCGAACAGGTGTAAACTGTATCTCAGTGTTTTTGTAGTACATGCTAGACTACTCATCTCTTTTTCACTCTTTATCTGCTCACTCATTCATCATCATGACAGCAGATCCATTACACAGATGATGGAATATTAAATTTAGCCTGAATCAATACACATGGATGCTATGATCTATGGCCTCCCAGAAGAGGAGGTGTGGCCTCTGTACCTGTTGTTCCCACTGAAAAAGATGTGGCCTCTGGGTTTGACACTCCTAGTGAAGAAGTCGTTGCATTCTGCCTATCAATCACACTGAAGGAGGGTTGGCCTGGCCTCTGTGGCTGTCACTCCCAGTGAAGGAGGTGTGGCCTTTGTGATTGTCAGATACACTGGAGGAGGTCCGGCCTTTGTACCATTCGATCCCAGTAAAGGAGGCATAACCTCAGTACCTGTCAGTCCCAATAAATCAAGTGTGGTCTCTGTAGTTGTAGGACCCTTAATACACGTCACTGCTAGTGAATGAGGCATCATTTCTGGACCATCCGGTGCCATTAAAGTAGTTCCTGCATCAGTACCTGTTAGTCCTTGTAAAGAAGGCATGGCCGCTCTACTTTTCAGTGTCGGTAAAAGAGGCGTGGCCTCTGTACCTTTCAGTTCCAGTACAAGAGGACTTGTACCTGTTGGATTCTGTAAAAGAGGCGTGACCTCTGTGCATTTCAGACCTAGTGAAACAGGCGTGGCCTGTGTGTCTATCTAAACTCATGCATTATTCCAAATCACACCATATTTCATCGATACGTCTATACATATCGACTCATTGCTGCTTCCGTGTTGAACTAATACTCGAGATGTTTCCCATCACGTTTTGTCCCCATGTTCTAGTGTGTGTTAAACGCCAAAGCTGTCTCCCTGTAGACCTGAGCAGCGAGATTGCATTTAGCCATCCCTGCCAAGTCAAATACGCAATGCGCCCGCGCGTCGAGGGGTTTGCATCACAGCCAATGCGCCAGGATCAGGAACGACTGCTTTACAGGACGACTGATTGCTTTGGGTGGGAAAAAAATAAATAAATAAATAAAGGTGGTGAGCTGAAATTACAGGTGTGCGTGAATGTCCGAGCAATTCCACGGTGCACGCCGCGGTCTACGCCCACTGAAAACACACGTATGATGGAAGAAACTAAGAGATTGTTTTTGTTGGAACAGAAATTGAGCAGTGTTAGCAGAGTAACGTAAAGGATGTGGACAGTGATGGATGGGCTTCAGGTGGGATCTAACATGTTTTTTTCTTCTCTCTCTTTCTCTCTGTGTTTTGCAGGTAAGACGCTGACCTTCTCTCTGCAGTCTCAGTGCAGTCCACTGATACGCTCCACGAGTCAGAAGTAACACGGAGATATTTGTGTGATCCCTCGTACACTCGCACATACTTACACACACTCACTCTGGGTTTAACGAGCCACTGTTTGGCAGTATCAGATGCTGCTATCATAACAACTTGTGTGTGTGTGTGTTTTTGGTTCAGCTGCTAGTGCTTACTGCTACTCTGTGTGCCTAGAGACAGACTAAAAGACTTCATTTTGTGTGTGTGTGTGTGTGTGTGTGTGTGTGTGTGTATCAGCTGCAATTGCTTACTGTTACTCTGTGTGCCTAGAGACAAAAGACTTTATTTTGTGTGTGTGTGTGTGCGCGCATGTGCGTGCGCTCTCTAGGTGGCCAGGTTATTGTTATAAACTTACCTGGGTGCAAAAATAACCTGATACAGCAGCATATCTATGTTTGTTATTCATGTCTATATTAAAAGCACCAATAGTAGAAAATATATCTTCTTTCTCTTGCTTTCCATATTAATAAACGTCACAGGAAGTGAAGTTCCTACGAAAGTCCATAAATAAACACATAAATGACTAGACTACCGTGCAAAATGTTGCAATCAATGATATTTATAATATAAACTCCATCTTTTTTTCTATAAAGTCAATAACATGATTGCAATATAATCCTAGTGGTGTGCAGTTAGGATTCAAATCCTTCGACCAAAGCAGGGAGGCATCAGGGCCGTATTCAGAGTCGGTGATTTCAAAACGTCAGTATTTACGTATGTGGGGAAAGTTCCTGGTGTTCAGAGTCGGGTTGTGCACCTGCTTAAGCGCCTCATGCAGATTATTGAAAGCACCAGCATTCTTCCCAGAAGTGAGTAGAAGTTTCTTGAGTAGAAAAGTCCAAGACAAGGCTAATCAACAGCGTCTAGACCACTGCCTTTTACAAGTACTCGCCTTAAAACGTGAATAAATCAGGGCTGGATAATGTAACTGAAGAATAAAGAATAGCTTTTCATTCAAGGAAATAAAGGGATTAATAATATCTGATTGAGAAGATTTGAAACAAACCTCTACTAGGAGAATAGCATGGATATGAACGATGAATTATTAGGAATAGCAGTGCATAAAATAGCACTTGATCCAGCACATCCAAGTATTTATATAGCGTGCCGTGTGTACAATTTAATTAAGCAATAAATGAGAAATGATAGTTATGAAATCATGATATGATTTCATGAAGCGACTGAAATTGTAGATGTTAATGGGGCAATTCTATTGGTTTTCGAGGGGAATTACAGCCAAAACATAAATTCCAGCGTGACTTTTGTGGCTGCATTAAGCTGTCAGACGGCGGTGCTGGGTTTAATACTGCTCCTCACTCGAGCTAATATTGCGCAAGGAAAATTGGCTTAAGTCCAAGGTCGGAATCGCTTGTAACCGAGACACGCCTTCGTTTTAGGCAAACTCCAACCCACGTGTAGAACTCTCGCTTAACTTCTAAATAAAGCTGAAGGCTATAGTTCTGTCTGACTCGACTCTGAATACAGCACCGTGTAAGAGAGTAAAGGACACACAAAGCTGGCAAGTAAGTGAAAGTGCAGAGTGAATCTAAAACAATACAGTGAAAGAACTGGAGATTTCAGTTTGGGGTTAAAGGTCAGGATCAAGGGTTAAGGTGAGGTAATGCATTGTTTAGTCCTTATAATACGTACATTATTTAATTAAAATACCTCAGATTATGAGACTGTGTGTGTTATCAGAAACACACACACACACACACCCTCCAATGTCTGTATACTTGCTAAGCCCTTAGATTACTTATTATTCACAGATGTTGTTGTAATCTTTGTGAATTTGCTCTCAAATATTAGGCCATTGATGTGTGTGTGTGTGTGTGTGTGAGAGAGAGAGATATGGAAAGACACAAAAAAGGCTGTGGCTGTTATTCAAGTGGAATGATTGCGATTTGACTTTAGTGTGTAATTGAGCTAGTTGTTAAAAGTGCCATGTGGGTGTGGATGCAGGTGTGTGTGTGTGTGTGTGTGTGTGTGTGGGTGTGTGAGGGTGTGGTGTCTGCACCAGGGTGTGTGTTGTCTTAATCTTTGGCTTCCATCCAGTAGAATCAGTGAGAGTATGAGACTGACTGAGGACTGAAGCATCATTTAACAAACACACACACACACACACACACACACACACACACACACACACACACACAAATACACATACAG
>JAQMYM010000035.1:25084977-25098936 GCA_030014255.1 Parauchenoglanis ngamensis
TCGCGCTCGCGCTCTCTCTCTCTCGCTCTCTCTCTCTCGCTCTCTCTCTCTCTCGCTCTCTCTCTCGCGCTCTCTCTCTCGCTCTCTCTCTCTCTGTCTCTCTCTCTCTCTCGTCCCACGCTCTCCATCACCCTAGCCCGGGTGTGTGTGTACTGGTTCAGCAAAGGGACTCGGCTCAGCATTTAATGGGACCGTTCTGCAAATCACACCAGCCAAGAACAGCTTTCCTCCCCAACTCGAGATGCACATAAAACTTAAGATGTTTATTTTTAATTTTTTTTTAATTAGTATTATTATTCCACAAAGTGAGCCTAATTCATTCTGCATGCTTTATTTCTAAATATTAAAACATTCGTATAAACTTCTGATGGCAATTACTCCAAATCTTCAGTTTATTACGTACAATAAATGTGAACCTAATAAACTCAGAGACTCGGATAAACCAGGTATTAAAATCATTACAGCATCTCGGTGCAGAGCGGCTGCGAGAGCATCGCTTCGTACTCTCTGTCTCCATCACAGTGCGGCGCTCTATAGGGAACAGGGGCTCAGAACGCTGAAATTGTCCTGTAATTATCATTGATAGGAATTTGTGGATTCTGAGACAAGAGCTAAACGTTTAGAAATGGCTTCTCCGTTCACATCAGAATGCTTTCAGCTGTGTTTCAGCGTTCACGCCGGACACGTCTCTCAGACACACTGATTTCAGCAAGGTTAACGAAACATTCTTTAATGACTCGACCATTGCACGGCGCGTTACAGCAACATTAACAGAGAGAATGAATGAATGAGTGAAACGGGTAAAAGCCCCGCCCACAAAAGAAAGTCACAGGTCCGGTTATAGTATTTGGAGATTTTCTTCTGAGATTTTACACATCATTGGCAGGTTGCAGGAAGCTGCTCGGAAAGGTGAGATGCATGATCCTATCTTACATTTTTGCAGATCAGAGTGGATAAGCAGCCCAGATAAGGGTTTTTGAAAATAACAAATGTTAACTGAGACATGTCCTTAAAGCCAAATTGATAAAAATTGTGCTTTTGCTCTTAAGAGGCAAGTTAATTCTCTGACTTTTGAACTATTTTCCAATTTTCATACTTCCAGGCAGTGTTTAATCCATAAAACACCGAGCGAGAGGTGATCCAGCAAATGGACGAAGTGGAAAAGGTCCCAGAACATAGAGAAATAGTGCTCCACGCATTTCACATAGTACAGTAGTGTTGAATACGTAGTAGTGGTGTAAAAGCGTAGGTGTGATGATCGCATTTTTCTGTGACGCTGTGGAAGGACCGGAGGAAGCAACTGCACATGTCCCGTGTGTTAAACCTGACAGTAAACATTATGCTGAGAATGTAGAAAGTACATTATGTCATTTAAACAACAAAGCATGAATATAACAACTGAAATCACTGACTGGTATCACTGATAATAAGACTTTCTTATCATGCCTATTTCCAAATGCAAATTAATGTCGTGATTTGCTCTGATCGTCTGCGGCAGTTCTGCGTGCTGGGTGAGATTTGTGACCAATCTGCCATCCAGTTTCAGAAACAGGAATGACCCCTGCCTCGGTTTTCTAGCATTTTATTCTGTCTTTTTTTTTTTTTTTTTTGCTTACTACTTAAAAAAATTCTTTTTAGCTTTAGTTTGGAAACGTTTAACTGTGGACGGCCAGAAACGTAGCCTTTGGGAAACGATGACGCAGACAGCCATGTTTGCTTCCTGACTGGGTCTTATCAGTCACGACGTATCCTTCCCTGACTCATCACGCTCCTATCACGTGACCTTTTTCCAGAAGAAAACAAAGCATCAGCCTTGACTGCCAGTGGTGAATGCAGCACGGATAAGAGATCGTTATTGCTATACTATGCTGCTTTAACTAAAAACATCTTAATGTGGACGTCGCCTAAATCTTACTGGATCGTGCTTCCAACGAATAGACAAAGACGTCCACAGTTAGTGATTAAGACACTGTATTGTTGTCCAAGTTGTTTCAGTAGTATCTTTCTTTTTTCCATGTAGCTGGTCACTGGAAAGTTTATTTCCTGGAAGAAAACTGAATGTGATGCACTCCATGGAGAGATAATTCCTTAGCTGATGTAATGGCTCATGCCGAAAAATTTTGTTAGTTATAGACGTTTTTTTAAGTGATATTTTGTCAATACAATTATGCACGTTAGACTCTTGGGGATTATTATTATAATTATTACTGCTGCTGTTGTAGTTATAGTATAGCAGTATTGTTAAATGTAATTAATGGTGGTACTTTTTGTAATTTATGTTTCTGTTTACATCCTAAAAGAAATATGATATACTTCTAAATTTGTTCGTTCTCTGAAGTTGTACTTAGACATTTCTGGAATTTCCAGTTTCAGGATGCTCTCCGGTCACACCAGACCGTACCACTGCATTTAAAGCTGTTTCCCTAGATGAAGTTGAAAGTCGAAGCACTTGTGTGTTTTTTGGGCTGTTGCTGATGAAGGCCAATGAATAAAGCAGTATGAAAAGAAAACACTCACTCACATGTCCCTGTGAAAAGCTGTTTCGCTGAGTTTTCCCTTTCCTGTTGTCAGCGTGGAGGACCGGCGGTTGGTCTCGGAGTTGAGTAGATTGGGCTTTAGTCTCCTCGTCTCTGACACTAATGAGTGATAATCATGCTAACGGCTCCTGCCTGTGACCGCACCGCCGCTAATCACAGTATCGCTGTGACTGCTATTAGTCTGTATCGGTTTGAAGTCTGAGCTCTTCTCATCGATCGCTAATGAGAAGCCGCAGCTGAGAAAAGCTTTAGTTAAAGCGAGTAATAAAATAGATAGTTTGTTTGTTTGTTTTGCTTTTTAAGTCCATGGTCCGAGCTTCGTGAGTGATCCAAGTCAAAGGAAGAATGTAAATCAGAAAGCAGACCTTCTTAATTAACTCAAAACCTTCGTCCAAAACATTAGCTTGAACACGTGACGCGGATGAGAAGTGTCGTTAACATGTCACTGAACCACCTCATGCCACCTTTCTTTGATTATCATCACTAATCTTTGGTAAATTCAAGTAAAATCGCTTCATGTGTATATTTTCAGCTTCAAAAAGTAGTAAGCCACAATTAATGACACATGTCTTCTTCCATGCGCTCTTCTTGGCTGGATGTACTCTTTCCATGTTCTCCATAACTCTCGAATTCTTTATTAATATTTTACATCATTGTTCATATTAAGTGGCCTAAATATTTTTCTCCTCTCTGTTTGAAATGCTTTCCTTCTTAACTAGGCGGATCCTCTTGCCACTGGTTAACCTGATTGGCCCCACATTACACCTGCACTTGAAAATCCTCCCTGGCTCGACATTAAAGAATCCTTAATAGGTTCAAAATCCTCCTGCTCATTTTTAGAAAGTCTTTTATAATCTCACTCCCTGCTACTTTTCTGACCTTGTCCTTCCCTATCAATCCCTCCATACTTTTAGCTCTTACTCCTCTGATAGCCTTGCTACCTATCCTGAATCTGACCCTGAGAATCTCAGAAATTTGGATTTATGTGTAAACTTTGTTTACCTAATGAGAGAGGAAGATAGAGGGCATGCAAACCAAGAAATTGCTTGGGCCCCTGATCAAACTGGGCCTGCAGGCAACAGATGTCATGCTCAGAAACCTGTTTGAGAATGGAGAGCTTTGACGTTTAGACTGTCAGCTCTAATTTTATGATCTAAGCACATGGCACAAGTGCATTTAGGGCGTGTCCAAATCCACTTTTGCTCGTTTAACGGTGGGAAAAAATGGTCGTAGTGGCAGGTGCTTGGTTCAAAATGGTTGTACTTAGTCTCTTAATTATCCATGGATGTGTTTTGGGCATAACATGCAATAAACCAATCAGATTATCATCTCCTATTCTCTTTAAGAGCCAGGTGCGCTTTTACTTCAGCGGATTTCTATTATAATTAATCCTATAATTCTAGCGAATTTGTCAGGTTGTAGGAAAGAACACTTCACTGCAGAGGAAAGAGATAATTTTTACTTTGCACCTGAAATGAAATACTGCGCCATCGACTTTAGACCAAGTTTTTGTTGGACATTCGCACAATCGTTTTCCCGCTGCCGACAAAACGCCTGAACACGTGCCAAAAAGACGCCTGACTACACCTCATTTTAAGACCAACTGACTGACTGGGTGCTCAGATGGGCGCATGTGCATTTGCTATTTAAACAAAATGGGCGCTGGATGGGAAAATTAAAACTGCGTCTGACTCAAACTCGCAAAGACACTTGATTAGCGCTTGGCTCTGCTTTGCGCCAGGTGTAAGATAGAGCCCTATATCGCAAATCAGTCTTTAATGTTTCTATTTTCACCAAAAATATGAGTGTGTAATGTACTAGGTGTTGGAATAAACCCACAACACAATTCCATGGTTAAAAAAGAAAAATGCTGCTTTGCATGAAGAACATAAAATGGACAACAATGATAGCAACATAGCATTGACATGTAAAACAGCTGAATGAAACACTAGCGGTCGAGTAGTTATTAGCTCGTTCTAAAAACTGTTGCAGTTCCATCTGATATAATCAGAATCTACTAATAAAAAAAAAAGTCCTGTTAGCTAAGAAAGAATGGTAGCTAACTAGCTTTATTAGCACTGGCTAGTTTTAAGTAGTTCATGTTGAAAAAAAAAGAAGAATTAGCTGGTTGCTGTAATTCAAAATAATTCACATCAGCAATGAATTTGAAATATTCAAACAGGTGCTGTCTGCAGTTTGTTGAAAACTGTTCTCATTTGGTCGATGTTCTTAGCTACTGCACTTGCTGACATTTGAAAAGGTGTATTTGACGTCAGTGACGATGAACTAAAAATATTAATAAGCGTAAATCCTCCGGCTAGTCAAGGCTAGCAGAATCCGTAGGCTATGCTGCGTCTCCTCTCCTCCAAACCTCCAGCCTCAGAACAGACTCATTTTTGTTAGAATTCAAGATGTCATGCTTAATTTCGAATGTAATCAAGAATTGACACAAGTTTCACTCAATAAACATCTTGTTCAACATATTGTAAAAACAGATTTTTCTTTTTTTGGCAAACTGTTGCTTAGTTGTATTTTTCGGAACAATATACTTGACGTTTCCCTCAGATTTCATCCAAATTAGACAAGTGAAAAAAGTCCAGGAGCGATGGAAGCCAAACCAGATAATGTAATGTTCTCCCATTGTACTGAACAGACACTTCTGAGGAATGAGTTGATGCAGTGGATCAGGCTGCGTTTTAATGTTTTTCTCATTGCACTGTCTCCATCATGCATCTACAGCATTAATAATCGAGCCTGCTGAATGTGTATGCATAATTCCATGCTTCTTATCCACTCCTGAATAGAAAGCGCTGCTTTCAGACATTCACACAGTCACACATCTCTCTCTGGCTCACCCTGTGTTTCCCTCAATCTGTTTTTCCTTTCTCTGTAGCATCATTGAAGTTATTCTCCTTCTGAGATTCTCAAGCTTTTCGCTGCATTTGCAGTCTTATAGTGTGAGGGAGAGGAAGAATACTTTGTCCACCTACGTTGCTTCCTGTCCTCAATAATAGTCTCTCGTGATGCGGACTATTCCTCAGCGTAGATGTTTCACCATAGATGCAGTCCAGGTTTCGCAATTGACAAACCTATTACTTGGGTATATTCAGGCTTTTGTGGCCAGCTGTAAAATCTCCGCTAAAGGAAGAAGAAGAATTTTCAAAGAAAGGACAGCAGGAAGAAATGTGGGGAAGGGAGCTGGTGGAAAAATATAGAGGAAGAGCAAAGAAAGGAAAGCAAATGAAGAGAAGAATTATGTGTGAGGCGAAGAAGGGAGAAAGAGGAAGTAGAGAGAGATGAGTAAGTTGAAAATAGAGAAGAGAGGAAGAAAAGTAATGCAGAAGGCAGGTGGATGGGGAAAGAAGAACAGATCTAAGATAGGAAGTAAATGAGGAGTGAGATGCATAGGGGGCGATGAGAGATGGGTGTGCAAATGAGAGGAGAAAATAAAGAAGAGTGAAATGAAGAAAAGAGGAAGAAGAGCAAGGTATAGGAGAAAAGTGAAGGAGAAGAGACATGGGAGAAGGAAGGGGAGGAAGAGGGATGTGGAGGGAGAAATAAAGAAAAAAAGAGTGGTGGAAAGGAAAAGATGAAGGGAAGAGGAGCAAGATAAAGAAATAGGAAGAGGCGAGGAGAAGTCTAGGAGAACAGGAAGAGATGGGAAGGAAGAGAAAAGGAGAGGAAAATATTATAAATATATAATATATGGAATAGAAGATAAGAAAGATGAAGAGGAAAGGAGACATAGGAGAAGAAGAGAGTTTACAGAGAGTGGGATATGAGAAAGATATGGGGAAGTAAGGAAGAGAACAGGGAGATAAATATGTGGGAGAGAAAGAAAGAGCAGAGGGTAGTAGAACTGAGAGTAGATGAAGAGATGATGGGAGAGGTGTGAAGGAAAAAGGAGAAGAGAAACAGAAGAGGGGGGGGCAGTGCGATGGAGAGCAGGAAGGTGGACTAATTGCCCCTGTCAAGGTATCTGAGTGATAGATGGTCTGATTAGCTTCCTGGCTGAGCTGCTTTCCCAGATGGCACATTAGCAATGGCCAGCTGCCCCGTATCCACTCATCCACACTCACCCCATCTCACGTCCCCTTCCTCCTCACCCCACTACCCTACCTCTGCTACACCTAAAATGCCCATCTTCATGTACCATGCAACATACCCAATGTTCATTCAGGGTGACTTCTAGTCAAGCCAAGCAGATGAGGGCTAAGACCCTTGCTCAAAGACCCAGTGGCAGCTTGAAGCCATCAAGATTCAATCTGGTAGCCAAGAGCCCTAACTGCTGAGCCACCACTACCTCCATCTCACCATGCCCTCTTGACAATCAGCCCTCACCCTCGCTCACCCATCCATTCTCACCCATATACTCTCCAGTGCACATTCATGCACTCATCCCTAACGCACCATCCTGCATCCATCCACTAATCACTATTCACTCTCATCCTCATTGGTGGTATGTTGGTATAGCATGTAGTGTTGCCACCTTGAAGTTGCTTATATGGTTTGATCCTGAGCTCTGGTGGCCTCTGGCTTCTCTGAGTTTCCTGGCAACACCCAAAACTTTGTGGTAGGCAATTTGATGACTCTTAATTGCCCCGAAGTGTTAAGAAGTGATTAGTGTCCCATCCAGGGTTTATTCCCCCCTCACACCCATTGAACCTTAGATACTCTCCAGGTTCTCTCCCACCCTGACAAGAATGCAGCACTTACTGAAGTTGAACGAGTGCTTTCCTCATGCCTTAGTACCTAAATCTTTTTTCAGCACCTTGCTCATCATCCATCATCTGAAGCAGAGCTCATTAGCTTACCTCAGGCACCTGTAAGTAAATATGGCTAATTAGCAAGCTAGCAGCTAGAAAGTTTCATAGCTACAAAAGCTGTGAGGTCACCTTCCCTTTCTTTAGCTAGTTTCTTATAACCATGTTATAAAACAGGACAAGTAATTACATGGCAACAATTTTATTTGTAAATGTAGGCTACCCGTTGGTCCGTATTTGTTGAAACTTTCAGGGACCACTGGTCTGGTGAACAGAATTGTGGGATTGCCTATGCTGAGGATGTAGGATGATTTTTATAATGCTCTAAAAGTAACTTTTACATGCTTTATCTTGGGAGTGCACAAATGCTGACTTAAAATGTTGACCTCCTATTTAGCTTCCTTTCAATATGAATACAGTGGATATCTGCAGAATGAGCTTTCTTTAAGTACTTGAAGGCCAGAGCATTTCTCATTTCAGCAGTTTCTCTTATGTTCTGTAGGTTGTAATTTTGGTTATAATGCTTTACTATACTTAATTCTCTAGTAACCTTGGCTTTGAAAAAGGCACTATATAGTTTCAGATTTTCATTATTACTGTATTGCCATGGTCAGATTTTTTTAGCTAGCGTTTCATATAAGAGGTAGCACTAAATTGCTCACCTATTCTTCCAGACCCTCATCCATCCACATCCCCCCTCTGAATGGCCATTAATCATCAATGTGGAGTGCAGTTCAATCTGATTGTATAGACTAAAGCATCCACAAATTTCTTTACTCATCAATTTCATCTTCTGAATAGCTGTGTGATCAAATTCACGTGTGCAGTTGAGCTGTTGAAAGATGTCTTGGACCGTCCTTTCCTCTGTTGAAAAGATGTTGGCATCCATCCATCTATTATCTATACTGTTTATGCATTAAGGGTTGTGGAAAACCTGGAGCCAATCCCAGCCGACTTGGAGTGAGAGGTGGGGTACATCCCGGGCAGGTCGCCAATCTATCACAGGGAGACTAACAACCATTCACACTCACACAAATGGTCAATTTAGAGTAGCAAGTTGAGCTAAGCTGCATATCTTTGGACACTGGGAGAAAACCGGCGCACCCAGAGGAAACCTACATAGACAGATGGACAACATGCAAAATCCACACAGAAAGGCCATAGTTGGCTAACAGGTTCACTCTTGAGGACATTCTTACTGTGACCAAGACCACTATACCACCCAATATGTTAGCAGTGAATTTTATTATTTCCATTTCCATTCATTCCATTGATTGGGTCACTATCATAAGACCTGCATAAATTAGGGTGTGTTTTATGTAAATCAGATCTAAAGGGTGTAAAGGGGCATGTCTCATGGATAAGACATGTAAATAAGGGACCAGTGGGTGGTGCTTGTTCCCATGCAGCTGAAGCTGATTGATCATTTTAGTTCAAATCATCACATGCTTTTTTTTATTGTAAGACAGACAGTTCAATAAATCAGACACAGAAATGTTTATACTATGTTAATCTTTTTATGCAACTCTTACGAATAAAGGCCAGTGTGTAGTCTTATTTTTCATTGTTCACCATTGATTGATAAATGATCTACAGGTGCTGACTATATTCAGTCTATTGTGTGGGAAATAGTAAGTGACCACTATAAGTACACAACTGACCAGATACTATTTCAAAGGAGGACCATCCGGAGCAAAGCAATGACACTGAATTGCAGTACAGTTATTGTGGTACCAAATAAAGTTGTCCATCTAACAACACCCCTTTGGTTAGACATGGATGGATTTGGAAGAATAACACACACTATGCCTGAATGATGATGAGCGTTGTTCTATGTGCATTATTAAGATGAGCATGGCTTGTAAAGTGGCCACAGCCTTCCCTTTCTCTTCATGTCTACCTCATGGTATGCCATATTGAGCTGATTCTGTGTGTGTATGTGTGTACTCTCTTGTTTACGCAATTTGGACAGGTGTGCTCCCTGTTGCACTGTGCAGGGGATTACGTAGTGCTGAGAGTGCGTGCCAAACTCCTGCAGTGAGAACACACTGCCTGAGCCATGGGACCTTAATATCATATCATTAATATCAGCTTACACACACACACACACACTGTTGCTGCTCCGCTTGGCAGACACCGAGTCTGACTCCAGAGAATCCACACTACTCTAGGCACAGTAAATGAATGGCAATAGCTATTTCATGCTCTCTGGTATATACCATAGCCAGCTGTTCCCTTGTTTATGTAGTAGCATGCTGCGTGATGAGTACCGAGTGTGTGTGATCGTGTTGACAGCTTTTTATAGTGCACTTAAAGAATTCCCTTCTCCTCAGTAACCTTCTCACTAACTGGAATCCAGGCTTGTGAAACACAGCCTGCAAATGACTTCTCTTAACCTTAAACTTTGCAACATTTTACCGTTGCAAGAGTGTGGTAAGTTTAGTGCACAGTCTGAAATCTGCTGTATGCAGATGGAAGTGCGAGCTCCTCGCCATGCCCTTTATAAATGCCAGGAGGGACAGGAGCAGAACAGCAGAGCAGTGGAGCTCAGTGTGATATCGACAGATAGTGTTTCCACCACAGCACCTAGTGCCGTGTTCAAAGCTTCCGGCTTAATTTCAACGGTTACGTCAGTTGCTTCCTCTTAGTTTCTCCACAATTTGATCACCTGCTAGGTCCCACTCACTAGCTATCATTGTCCCTGTCACCCTTAGTAGGGAGGGTGAGGGCTCACACATGCTTCCTTCAAGACACAAGATCAAGCCTATCAATTGCTGCTTATGCTGCATCACAGGGCAGCGTAACACAATCAGATGATCTGAGACAGTTACGTGCATTCAGAATCAGGTCACGCACATACTGAAGTAAATGTTTTGGGCTTTTTACCTCTGCCAAGGAGGTTATGTTTTCGGTGTGGTTTGTTTGTTTATTGGTTTGTCTTACATTAAGCAGGATTGCGCAAAACCTACCAAACTGATTTCCATGCAACTTGGTGGTAAGGTGTAGCATGAAACAAGGAAGAACCCATTAAGTGTTGGAGTAACCCCAAGCCATGGTGCAGATCCACAAATTTAATTTCTCTTTTGCTAGATGCAGCGTTCGTGCTTGGCAGAAGTCTGTGCTCAACAATGCCTTACATCTTGACATCCAGTAGATGGTACTAAAGTTCAAAAGTGACAAAACATAGCCAATGTAGAAATACGACAACTTCATCGGAAACATGTCAAGCCAAAAAAAGCGTTGCATTTGCAGATTTGCGTATCATAGAAGAGTCGACCGTTGTCCTTGGCGGAGGCCGGCGCGCTCCGAGTGCCCTCCCAGACTCTTTAATAGCATCTGGCCCACCACCTATAACACCAAGCACTTGACGTTATGTAGCTTTTAAATCTGTCAGCACACCTGTGTTGTACACTTCCTGACTGTGTAACTCCCTCGTAACTTCTGAACTTCTAGCACTTAAGTCTGTGGTCTGAATGAGCACAAATTCAGTAGTTATTCCTCACATTGCATGCTTAACTAAACTCTGAATACAGCACTCAATTTCTTCCTCTCATAGTTGTGAATATTTTGGATTTTATCTTGATTTTTTTGCACCGAGGATACACAGAGTTCATTGGTATGGAGAAAACCATCCCTTAGTTCGCCTGTTAAGTCTTTCTTGTCATGCGTCTGGTGCCATTTGTGGGAGCCGCGGGAGGCCTGGTTCACCGATACACACTCTATCTCTCCTCCTGCACTTGGACGGCTGGGGAGCCATCTGTTGCAAGGGATCGAGCGCCGTCTCAGCGTACGGGATGCCTCGCCACACTACTAGTCTCCTCTCATTCTTTTCCATTCCTTTTCTTTTCCTTCTGTCTCTTGTAACAGTCCCACATCTCACGCCCACTCCCTCCCACACACTCCCCTCACTCCCCGTCTTTTCTTTTCTCGCTGCTTCTTTTTCTCTTTTTTTTTTTACTCTGAGAAAGAAAAGAGCTGGCAGAAATATGTTCATTTCTTTTCAGAAAGATATGAGTTCAGATCAACACAGCTTTGAGTGTCACTGAGGTCGCTAGTTCCCAGGTTGCAGGATTTATGCTCTATTTCAGCTCTCGGCACACCTAAGCCAGGTCATCAAGAGCAGAAGAGTGACGAAACAGACTGTCTGACTTCATCCATGGTTAAATGAAAAGAAAGAAAGAAAAGGAAAAAGAAAAACTAGAAGTAGAAAAACACCACAGGCTAGTTAGCTTCACTTCCTGTGCATAAGTAAGTAATATGTATTAGCGTCTACTTGATACAGTGTTGATTATTTTCCCGTAATAGAACTTCCTGAAGTGTTTTCATGCTCTTATACCACATGCTATTATATATATTTTTTATTTATGCATTAATGGCATGCCGTACATTTTATCCATTTATAGTTGGTTACATTTAATGTTGTTGATTGTCCGGGATCAGACCATGATATTTTTGTCTTTTATAATGGTGTCAGATTAAGCAGTCAAAATGTCAGAGATTCTTGCCACGTCTTGGACACGAGACAGCCAATGCTACAAGTTTGAGCCTGATCATTAATCGTTCACATCCTTGAATGTTCTCAGGGAGGAGGGTTAAGAAATTGTCGATATTTCTCTGTGTCCTGTTTCTATATGTACCCCACAGAGTGCAGGCAGAGTTGATTGTGGACATTTGCTTAGATTAATATATTCTCTTAAAAATGTTTGAGAAAGACCCATTGCACAATCAGGAAAGAGGCACAAATATAGTAGACAGCCCTCCGTCATCCTATTGGTCAATGTCAAAGAATACGGCGTAGGAGCTGTCCAACGTTTCATCAAGATGCTGTGGGCCGTCCTAGCCATGTTGCTGTTCTACGGATATGGCACAGTACAAGGCCGTTCAGCATTCATGACGTTCATATTCTGGGATGACGCTGGAGATATATGTTTATATTTGTATGTATGTACAGCCATCATTTTGTGCGCCTCTTGTAATTGTAGAGGCCGAAGGTAACTTGTATTAATCTCGTGATGGCTGAATAAAATTAGTATTAAAATATTTATGAAGATTTTTCTTTTCCTGACGTGTGTATAATTTTTTTTGGCTTTCTCTTTATTGTATATATATTTTATTATTTTTATTTTTATTTTTTTCCTAAAAATCAATTCCTGTAGTTGAAAGGCTTCAAAATTGTGCATTTAATATGATTAAAAAAAAAACAAATCTTAATAATAAAATCTATTAAGTAAAATAAGTATTTTCAAATGTGTGTTAGGAAAAAATGAACAAGCAATATTTTATACTGACTTGACTTCTTGGTCTTAACCATTATTTACTATTTTTCAATCTCTTTCACTTTCAACAATCAGGATTTCGTAGCGCTTTTTTTTTCCAGCTCCAGCTCCTGGCGATGCCACTGGAAGCACGCTGCTCTCAGCTCCCTGAAATGTTATTTCATTTGAATTTGACATGGCTGAAACTTTGAGCGAGACATTTCAAGGTCACCAAGCGTCAAAAGTTTTCTGTTTGCGAGCAGGGTCCGTCCTCGAAGGAAGTGTTAAACGTAGGCGTGTGTGTGTATGCATGAACCTCGCCCACTCCTGTGTCCACAGACTTCTCTACATATCTACCTACAAACAGAGTAGGAGTGTGCAGGTGAAGAGTCTTGCTTTTCATTTTTTCATTCCTTCCTTTTTATATTTCACTGCCTTGTGAAATGGAGTAAACGGGCACATTTAATGCTGCACTTGGAGGAAATCGATTGGCGGTTTTCTTTTGTTGTGTTCTATTGTTGTTGTTGATGACTCTGGGTCTTCTCCTGGTGGAGGAACACGCAGCAGGTAGATGGAGTGGTGCTTTCACTTAGTACTGCCTGCAGGCTGGACAGTAAATCCTGAGCACCGCCTCGTGCAGCAGCCTGGAGAGTCTGCGATCGATAAAGAGATCTGAGTTCAAAATGTAGATAAAACACCTAAAAATGCATCTGTTCCGTAAAACCAGCCGAGTCGTGATGAACAGAGAGACTGCAGGAGTGCGAGCGGCCTTCAGGAGACCCAAACACACCACATGCTGATACACCTGCCTCGGAAATGCCCCTAAATATCACTCGAATATCAGAGTTTCATACAGTCTCTTCTCTTCTCTCCTCTTCTCTTCTCTTCTTCTCCATCTCATCTCTTCTCTTCTCCATCACTCCTCTTCTCTTCTCTCCTCTTCTCTTCTCTCCTCTTCTCTTCTCTCCTCTTCTCTTCTTCTCCATCTCTTCTCTTCTCTTCTACATCTCTCCTCTTCTCTTCTCTTCTCTGCTCTTCTCTTCTCTTCTTCTCCATCTCTTCTCTTCTACATCACTCCTCTTCTCTTCTCTTCTCTTCTCTTCTTCTCCATCTCTTCTCTTCTCTTCTCCATCACTCCTCTTCTCTTCTCTTCTCTTCTGCATCACTCCTCTTCTCTTCTCTTCTCTTCTCCATCACTCCTCTTCTCTCCTCTTCTCTTCTCTTCTCTTCTCATCTCTTCTCCATCACTCATCTCCTCTTCTCTTCTCTTCTACATCACTCATCTCCTCTTTTCTTCTACATCACTCCTCTTCTCTTCTCTTCTCTTCTACATCACTCCTCTCCTCTTCTCTTCTCTTCTACATCACTCCTCTTCTCTTCTCTCCTCTTCTCTTCTCTTATACA
>JAQMYM010000035.1:25169162-25181856 GCA_030014255.1 Parauchenoglanis ngamensis
AAATCAGGAGCAAAACACTTTTAATTCTGTTGAATTTAATAGCTTATGCGAAACATAAACGTGACTAAGTACGTTATCGTCAGTAAACATATACAGTAAATGTCTATTTCTCAGAGTTCCTACGTGATGCAGTAAAACCAACCCAGTAGGTACCCGTCGCAATCAGCAACAACTTTTCAGGAAGCAAGACTTTTCAAAAATATTGTTGTGCAGTGTTATTGGATGAACACGGAACAGGTGCACACACATGGACAATAAACCAACGCTAAGGCTGAGACAGAGACAGGACTAGATTAGAAACAAGAGCACATGGTGTGAAAGTGACATGAAAACAGCACTCTGAGAGGGGGATATCAGGTCAGAAACATCGGTCAGATAGATACAAAATGTACCATATGAAACGTCATAAAAAATAATAAGGATCTGTTGAGTAGCAGATTACTTCACTTAGAGCATGAAATCAAAAGCTCCTAGCTGTAAACTCATGTGAAGAGTCGCTAGATGCCTGTATGGATTTCCTAAGCAGCCAGACCTATCAGGATTTATTAGCTAATAACACTGTTATGTCTATTAAGCTTGATCAGGCTCTTCAGGAGGTAGAGTAACAACCCCCTGAGCACTGAGGCTAAAGAGCTCATCCTGCCAATAAATCAGCACGGTCCAGAGTCAGGTGTGAAAACATCTCAGCAGAGGTAATGACGCCTTCACAGGGAGCCATAGCAGGGGTTAGGCTAATTAGGTCTCGGTTTGCGAGCCAGAGCATATGGGTTCTTGAGTTCTCTGAAGCTGAATTGATTGAAACCTCCAATCCAAATAAAAAACCTGCAAGTAGAACTAATAAAAGTGGATACTCATGTCTCTGAGCTAATAATGCAGCAGAACTTTCTCCAGGTAGGCTTTAAAGTCTCTGGAGGTTTTAGTACATGCAGTTTATTTATTTTTTATTCCCACATTGACCTGTAGTTCCGTGTTGTAATTAATGGTTCAATTTACTTTGCAAATATCAAGACGCAATGATCTGTAACTATTTACTGGTTTAGCGGCATAATACAGGAGGACGAATTCTGAAAACAACAACAGCAAAACAATCATACTGAGGTTCTCAGTAGTAACCAAATGTCTCTTTGAGGATTAATTAGGGGTTTAAGAGAGAGTATGTTATGAGTGTCAATATCTGTTTGAAAAATGACCAGTGATTGTGCTGAAGTTTCAAGCCTGATGCCATTCATGGGTGGATTTCCCTGTTAACCAGAGTGATGCTACCTAATTGCATCTGGTGTATTAGGCATACAGAAAAAAACAGTTCACACTCTGCTTTGTTTCTCCTAGACATTGCATGAGCAGAGGGTCACCAAAATGCAGCAGGTTCAAAATATGCACCACATGTTTAGCCTAACCTCCCAGATTAGCAGCTGCTGTGTAATAGACAAGAGCTTCCCAATGGATGTGCATACCAGCATGTTAGAACCCAGTCCACGCACTGAGCTCAGTAGTTCAAAGTTTCATCTTTGGTTCTGCACCATGCTGGGATTTTCACATCCCATGTTCAAGCTTAACAAGTCTGAATTCTCTAAATACACAATCTTAAATACAAAGTGTGGACAATTCAAAGCTGGTGTTATATTTAGGGGTCCAAGCTCCAAAATAAACTACAACCTAATGTGTTCTATTGGTGGAAAGTTCAGGAATGGAAAGCTCTATGACTCTATTATTTGAAAATTATTAATGGTTATTCATTAACTAAAATCCATACTGAGATGTCTGTGGAAGTGAGTTTACATTTAAAGGGTTCCCTGGCTTTAAAAAAAAAAAGTTTGAAATCCACTGCAATAGAAGAGAAAGAGTTATTTGGAAGAACTTGGAGAAAATTGGGAGAAATATTTCACTAACAGGGTAGAAACTGAATCAAAGCGCAGAGACGAGCAGCTCCAGGTTAAAGGTCCAACAGAGGTTCTCCATCAATCTGGATTTTTCACATCCAAAGTCATGGCTAACAAGGTTGTAAATTTGCCCAGTACACTCTCTGGATAATTCAAAGCCCCCAATGAGCAGTATATCCAAAAATGCTGTTGGCTTTAAATGCCTTGGAAGAAGAAGGATTTTGGCCTCACATACCAGCTTGGTGGTTGCCATGATGTGATCTCTCTAAATGCCATTTTCTCTGTGTTCACTTCTGGGTATAGTCCGAATTTAAAATGGTAGAACTTTGTTTCTGGTTGAGACATGTTCAAAATGAAACTTATTTCAGTTCAGGGAAAACCTGTAGCATTTGTTGTAGGCAGTGGTAGCTCAGTGGTTAAGGCAATGAATATTGATCGGAAGGTTGTGAGTTTAAATCCCTGCACTGCCAAGCTGTCGCTGCTGGGCCACTGAGCAAGGACCATTAACACTCAACTGCTCAGTTGTGTAAATGCTTTTTTGTATCCTGCTTTTCTGTCCTTTAAATTCCGAACAGTGTTTTTCACACACTTTTGGTTTCCGTGCTTGTGCTTTTGTGCTCATGCCTCCACTATGAATATGGATATGCCGTTGCTAATGCTGCCTGCCTGTTCTCTGACCCCACTACAATTTTTGACGATGATGTCAGGACTGTCTTCAATAAAGGCCATGCTGATCTCACATGATTACATCATGCCTTTCCAACTCTACATCGCACATTACACCTCATGACTTTCAGTGTCCGGCTCAACTGACACAACATTTAAAACATATGCAAAAGTAATGGTACCTCTAATGCCTTTCCAAAAAGGTCAATTTGTTTTGTCGAGTCATGGTTAACAAGATTGTAAATTTGCCAAAATACACAATCATTCAAACTCCCAATGAGCAGTAGGTCCAAAAAAATGCTGTTTGCTTTGAATGCCTTCTTAAATTCTTAAATGGGGATTTTATGCTGTGTCGTTTCCAGCACAGAGTTGACCTGGACTATCCTCAAAGGTCTGACAGTGGTTCTCTGTGGTTCTCAGATTTAAGGTTAATAAAGCCGTGAGTTGAAAATCTGGATAATTAGAGGCTCACAATCATTTGCAAACATATTAGCATTAGTTTATAGTAATAACCTTCCTTGATTGAATCTTGATCGTGTCAGACAGTTTGCTTTTTTTTGTAATCACTTTGCACTAATAGGATAATTCAGATGCCAGCCTTATTATTATTAAGTTAATTTTTTAAAGTAGCCTGGAGGGAGGGAGTTAAAGGAAATACAAATAGCCCTAATTTGTTTTTTGATGCAACTCCTTTTGGTGCTAAGGCACGTATTCTTGACTTTGATATGAGACTCGGGTTCTGTTGTTATTGTTGATATCCACCTGGGAAAATGCATTCAATTCAGCCAGAGGGAAGAAGGCTGATTTATATGTCAAGAGTTGGACACAGAGGCATTGTAAGCCTGGTGATCTCCCAGGTGTGCCCTAAATAGAGCTTTTTATTATATATTTAAAAAGAAAAGGCTTATTATTGTTTTTACCGAATCATTAATTCGAGTTCATTTAGAGTCGTAAAGTGACAATTGACCTTTAAACCTGAACATTGTTTGATTTACGTTATGAAATTCCTTAACCAAAAGGGAATGGTCTGACCTAGAGGAAACGGTCAAGGTCTGACTTGTCAAGTAAATCTGCAAACCGGAGAGACAGGCAGACTGAGAAAGTGAGACCCTGTGTCCCCGCTAAAGTCCTTCACTCTCCATGTGTATTGGTGTTGTGTTTCTCCTTTGGCGTACCTGAAAAGTTACTCCTGATTAAAGATGACGTTCCTCCAGTTCTGCATGGGCAGGATTAAGATGCGGCAGGACTTGTGCTTTCTAATTGAATAATTGCCATTCGCCCAAACGATCCCAGTGCGGAGCCTCTTCTCATCAAAAGTGTGCAATATTAACCATGACACAAGCTGAACCGGACCATAATTAATGGGACGAATCAATTACATATAATTACATACATATAAATTCAATTTGGAGAATTCCAGCAGGACCGGCTCCTCATTAAGGAAATTGTGATGGAGTCCAACTCCCACTTGCAAAGAGAACGATAGAGTCCTTCACTTTCTGCAACTCCGTAACTATCTCCTCAGACTGAACTTTATTAATTTTATACTGATACTGCAGAATATCACTGTTCCTCTCATCCACAGCCCCTGGGACTTGGAGAACAAATAGAAATTTGTAACAAGTGAGAAAAGCTAGGAAAGTGGATTATGTCTATCTGCTACTGGAAATAATAATTGTTTGAATTGTGAAATAGGTTGAAAACTTTTGTCCATGCTACTGAATTTGAGCAGTAGTGCCGTTCGCCTCTGGTTCTTGGTTCGGATTATTATAAAATTCCTATAATACCAAAGGTTTTTTAGTGTTGTCATGGATTCCGAACAGAAGAGAGCAGTTGCATAGCAAGCAGTTCATTTCAGGGGGGTGAGGCAATATATCAAATAATAAAGATAAATAAATAAATCATCACATGGGCTGTACAGTTAAATTGACTGGATCTTCTACAGTATCGTTCCGGTCAACGTATGCATTTGGACCACGTATGCAGATTGCCAGTTGATGACCGCTACTCTAGCATGAAACAATGTAGAGTTAATCCTGCTACATGAACAATATAATAATTTTACTCGTTATAAGCAACTTGTTTTAAAAAGAACAATGCGTCTGCTTTTGGAATTGTAGTTACATTGATAACGACTCAACATTTTGCCATGTCAGACACACACTGCCTTCCTACTAGTCGCTGTCTCCTGTTTATTCCCCTTCACTACTGACCGATCACTACAGATGTGGGCGGGACTTTCTCGGAGCTATTTTTCCCCACCGCCTCTCTGCATCCAATCAGACTCGGGCTAAAGTATCTATGATAGCGTTCCTGTAGCTGCATCTACTTCTAGATTAGTCAACTACATTTTTAAATTAGCTTTCATTAAAATTGCTAGTCACGACTCTCGTATAAATATAAATAGCAATGAAATGGTGAGTACGCACACTGACTTTGGCCTCCAAACACTGTCTATGAAACTTGTGCTGCTCTCATTAGCCTTCCTGCACCATGGTCAAATCGAAGATTAGCCTTTCGCTCAGGTTCCTCAGCTACGTGAGTTGTTACGAGTGAGCTGTGTTAATATGCACCTTGTTAACGCTCAACTTGAGCAAAGTTTTCAAGGCCTCACCCATATATTTTACTTTTCCACCTGTTATTGAGTGAGTGCTGCATCTGTGTATCCTCAGTTTATACCTAATAGTGTTTTAAATAGATAGGGTTTTTTTTGGGTGGGGGAAATTAGATGGCTACTACTTTTTTTTAAATAAATTATGAATCATTTAGGAATGTCCTTGAGCTACATTTGTTAAGGTTTAAATTAGACTCGGGTGATTTTTTTTATTTTTACCAAGGCTATATGGTTTTTATATCACTAATAGTGGGATGCAGAAACCTTTTCTGTGTTTTAAAACGCACACAAAACAAGTTATCATATGGTCTTATTATGCTAATACATCTGTTTTCTCCCCTCAGCAGGAAACAAGTCAGAGCTCATTATGTGCAATAGTGGTGTTATTGTGCCTTTCTTTAGTCTCTCATGTTGTAGTGGAAGAATGCACGCTAGTTTCTCCAATGCTGATGAAATGGGACTAATGAGTGTGTTATTGTATGTGCAAGTCTGTGGTATCATGAGTGTATGTACAGTATGTAGTGCATCCTTCAGTATGAAAAACTGATTTTCACATATAACACAGAAAAGAAAACAAACAAACAAACAAAGAATAAAAGCATAAACACTGATATTGAATTCCAGGGTTCGGGTTTGATCCCGAGCTCAAGTTTCCTCCCACCTCCCAAAAAGCATGCTGGTGGTAAACTGGCTGCTCTAAATTTCCCCTAGCTGTGAATGTACTATAGGTATAAATGGTGTCCCATGATGAACTGGTGTCCCATCTCGGTCGTAGTCCTGCCTCAGTGACAGTGTTCCCGTAACTGGCTTTGGATCCACCAAAACCTCTCTAGGCAAAAGCATTTATTTACTCAACATGAATGAACGTGTTCTTGTGTATAATTGTATAGCGTAAAGTCTGTTTTTCGTCGTGGATGCTCTTTCTCCGTGTCCAACATGCATGTCCGTGACTTTTGAGATAGAAACGTTAAATCACTTTTCATTTCTTGGGCCCACAATTTAGCATTTCTTTGGTACAAACTTACAGCAAGAACCTGAAGCAAGCATGAGAGTTGGCGATATAGTGCTTTTGGGAAGTATAAATCTTTACAGAATCCATGTGGAGCCATTTGCAGAAGCAGAAAGCAAATAAGAAGCTCCAAGTAAATGAAGTATCAGAACGAATCAGGCAAATCTGGAGGTCCAGAGAAGCTATACATAGATGCATACCGCTCGATGCAGAGAGAGAACATTTACTCTTAGTTGACAATCAACCTATTGCAAGTTTGCGCTCCATTATTTGGTCCATTCCTGCACCGAAGCAATGCTGATGTGGATTGGTTAGTGGAGTAGTGGAGCAGATATTGAATATGGAGGAGGGGGATTAATACAGATAGAGTGACATGAGGAAATTGGGAAATGAGTGTGTGACAGTAGTACAGAAAAAGGAAATGATGTGTGACTGAAAGGAGATAAAATAGAATAGAGGAGAGAGAGAGGATAGAAAAAAGTATGGGTATTGTTTTTAATCACTGTTGTGCTGAATCGATAGGCACTCAAGCATGCTTCATTATCTGTAATGTGACCGAAAGGGCCACCATTAGCTGAGCAGGGTGGTGAAGTGTGTGTGTGTGTGTGTGTGTGTGTGAATTAAAGATCATATGGTAGAGGAGGATGTTGTTGAAACTTTGATGTGACATTTAGAGAAAACGCAGCATGCTTCTCTTGTTTGTAAGAGGACTGTACTTCGAATGAGTCAAGATAATACACACACACACACTCGCAAAATGTTTTGCACCACATGGTGTTTCTCCAATTATTGTCCATCACCACGAATGTTCTGACCAAAGCCGACACCCTAAATGAATTTTGAAATAACAAGTTATTAAGTAGAAGTAATGAGATATTAAATCATTTCAACATTTTCAGCATATGGAAGCAGTTCAGAGCTTCCATATTGAATAAATTTGTCATGTGTTGTGATGGTTTTCAGTGTGTTCTTGTAGACAGTGGAATATGATGTGGTCTCGGAAAAAAAAAAACCCGAAACTTTCAGTGGGGCGGTACTTTTAATCAGAGGACCTGCAGGATGGCGTGTGGCTTTAAAAATGTATTCCGAGACAGAATTGATCACTTTATGGGTAATTTACTTGGTTTGTGGTTCTGCAGTAATTTTTATTCCTTCAAACGTCCAGTCTCGATGTGCTGGTGTGTCAACTTGCGCTAGAACTCGAATGAAGCTGCCCAAAAACACCAAGTGAGAGCTGTGTTATTAATCGCTGATGCAGTGTGAGCCGTTGGTGATATGAGTAGCTGTGTGAGGAAATGAAATGAATCTCACAGGAAATCCACAGACGCTAGTGACAGCTCTGAGACTCAACTATTGCCTTCTAAAGTGGCCATCTTTCTTTCATCTAAAGAGCCACCTCACGCCTCTTTCTTTGGGAGATTCAAATCTTCTCGGTTTCAGGGCATACTCACGTTAGGCGATCTGTACCACTCCCGAGAGTGTTTTAGACCCATAGTCCAGTTCATTTGACCAGAATGATCTCTGCGTACCACGCCCAAGCACAGAACTCCTCTACTATGAAGGGCACTTTTCAATTTATTGGAGAATATTCTGTTTTGTCTCTATTGGTTCCTGGATTGACTGATAACGATCTCACACCCATATGTAGATGCTCATCTATCTTTCCGTACACTTTAACCAAGAGTACTTGCTCTGTCACATTTCGGCCAAATGTACATCATGGGCATAACCTGTAAAAGAAAAGCAGTGCTTGTTGTCACTTGGACAGAATGGAGGCATTTTGTTAGAAAGCTGAAGAAACTGTGAAAGAGAAATAGTGTAGGTGTAACTAGAAATTACATGCTTGCAGCATTTATTAGGGGCAATCCAAAAACCATAATCAAAGTTCATAGCAGTACACTAGGATGATTCATTTTCAGAAATCAGAAAAACAGATGAGGGACAAAACCAGGAAGTACAAGAAGAAAAAACAAATGATGAACATGGGAAACAAAGACTTGGAAATGCATGAGACATATGCAAACTAATCAAAGTGAAATACAGGACAGCTGAATACTTTAGGGGAATAAACCAATGATCAGACCGGAGCAGAGACAGGTGTGAATCAAAACAAATGCACACAGCCACAAACAAAAGCACTCTACATTATCTCAAAACCAAACAAATGAGAGCAGTAGTTTTCATGTTGGGAAACACATGATATGCTAAGTGGGGGGATTCATGATAATAAGCTTTAGTTAAAAGCACATGTCATTTGTAAGATTCATTTGCATACATTTCATCTCATTAGGAAGATGAGGCAGGCATTCAACAGTTTTGGGATTTGAACTCACAGCCTTCCTGCACAAAGACTGCTGCGCTATCTCTACAGCGTTCATGTTGTCTTCCTCAAAGTGACTTTTTTAGTGGCTGGCTAATGAGGCACTAGAGATCATCTGGAGAAGTAGGTGCTACTGGTCTGGTATATTGCTGAGTTGCAAAGACAGGAAAATCCCAATTCAGCCTTAAGGGAAGCCCCGGGACAGCTTCCACTGGGTCCCTGTAGCAGCCTACATCAGATTTAAAGCAGTGATGCTTCATTAGAAAGATAAAAATGGACCCGAGGACATTTATCAAGCCCTGCTCTGCACCACACTCCCTTTGACCCACAAGCAAGGCTCGACTCGATCAATCATCCCTCATTGCACGAGGTGGGTAAGACTCTTCTCTGTCCTGGTGCCCAGATGGTGGAATGAAATTCCCCTGGCCGTCCAAACAGCTGAGTCACTGCCGATCTTCAAACAAAGACTGAAGACTCACATCTATCTGCACAGAATCTGCATTTGCTTGTCACGATGAGGTGAACATTGCTAGCAGGCCCTGTTCATCAGCAGGCCTTACAAGCATCTGTCACACTGTCAAGACTGCTTGCTGAACCGGCCATGCATCTCGAAGCCACCAAAGACTTACTGGATTCACTATTTAACTAAGATTAATGACCAGCAGACTCGCTGTGGCGTTAGATGAGTCCTGATTATCTCCAATTCCTTTTTATGTCCGTCTTCAAATCAGGTCCTTTATCAGGCGAACAACTCATGGGAAAGCGTATTGGCAGGGACACAAAGTGACTAGCTTCAGTATGCTTTGAGGTTGCCCTATATTTTTTGTCTTTTGCAAGTTTACCCAACTTCTTGAGTGTGTTGCCCTTTAAAGGCAGAATTTGCATGTTGATGATGTGTGAAACATTGTAGAACGTAGATAAAAAGGGAAATAAAAACCACCATCAATAAATACCATCATGCAGAAGTCTGGTGCTGTCAAAGACTACAGCAGTGGGTTCACTTGTATGACATGTAACTCATTTTGGTTGACATTTTTTTTTATTTGAGACAGGATACAACAAAGCAGTTGAGGGTTTAGGGGGCCCAACAGTGCCAGCTTGAGAGTTGATACCATGACTTTCCCATTAGTAGCATAATGCCACAAAACACGGAGCTACCCTCCTGATCATCTTACCATCTTTGCCACCTTTGGTACCATTTACATCACAACTCTTCTGCTCTTGTGGATCTTCTCAGCTGCTGGGCCTTCTGATTCATCTCTGTTTCGGCACTGCCCCATGTCCCACATGGATACAATAAAGATTTACACTTCCAAAAAACAGTTTATTCTCAAGTCTCATCCTCATTTCAATGCATAATCTCACCTGGGTACTGTAGATTTGTACCTAGGGCTGGCCTGTGCTCATCCCTGAACTGTTATTTACAATGTGTTCACACAGAACATACTTTCATAACACTTATGACTGTTTTTTTTTTACTCTTTTACACGTCCATACTGTAATGATGTATAATCCCACTATCCATCACCCAGAAAAGGATGGGTTTGAGTTTGGTTCCTCTCAAGGTTTCTTCTTCATGTTGTCTTAGGGTGCTACTGTCTTCCCTTGACTCTGTGGAGTAATGCTGTGCTTTAGCTGCGGTGAGGTGGGTGAAGTTAGATAAATCCCAAATGCACATGTGAAACCCCTCTGGCTTAAGCAACAAGTTCAATATGTATGTAAATGAGAGATAATCAGTGTAACATGTGTTGAGACTCTCAAATGTGTTAATAGTGTCATTACACTCTTACCTCCTCTACTTAATTGGTCTCCCGCTGTCTTCCCTCACATTGTATTCATCTCTCTATCTGTTTCCCTTGTGAGATCTCACTTTATCCCATCTCTCATGCTAATACATTTGAGCTTTCTTTTTCTCCTTCTTCTCTTTCTGTTTTTCCCTCTAAACTGGAACAGGTGGAGTATTAATTATGTATTAAAATATACAAGAGGCTAGCCATGATCCGCTTCACAGCACACCTTCTCTTGCTATGGACTCCAGCACTGCCTCTCTAGCCCAACCCCTCTCTCTCTCACTCTCGCTCTGTCTCTCTCTCTCTCTGTTTGTCAAACCCTCCTTCCTTTTTCCATCCCCACTCTATCTCTCTTCAGTCCTTATTCTCTGCCCATCCATGGCTCTCAGAAGTTCAGGGCTGAAGGACTCCATTTCCATACCGGGCACGTCTCCGAGAGTGAAAGAAGCTTTTGTTTCTTGGGCACACTTCCTCCAACAAAGCTCAGCCACCGGGAAGAGAAAAACACTCAAGTGAATGTCTCCTGGTCTTTCATATATGTTGCAAAACCTTCCACTTGGCCACTTTTGTGTCCTTAGGAGAGATTTAAAAGAAAGAAAAGAAAAACAGGCCATGTTCTTTCTCTTTTGTCTATGTCAAATCAAGAGCATAATAACTCAAGACTAAATGTATAATTTATTTGTAAGTGGTCTACACTGACAAAAGATTTTAGCTTGACCAAGAATGGCTTTGAAGAGACCTGAAAAATATCAAGAAAAATATTACTAGGAAAAATGTTATGTAAAACTGAAAAAGGCGCTTCTGAATGTGCAGCAAGAAGGAGAACTACTTTTGTCCATGAAAAAGGCTTTATTTTGTAGTCAGTTCATGCATTCATCGTCCTGTATTACCCATAGGATTAACTATTTTTGTGTTTGGTATTCGACAAGGACAAGAATCTGAAGGATGAAGTCTATGTCCTTGGTAGTTTGGGCATTTGTAGAAATTTCTTAGAACCACCTCTGATCCTTGTGAAGAACAGGGTCTGCTCATTTGACAGGTACTTTTATCCAAAGCATCTTACAGTTGAGCAGATGAAGTAGTGTATGGTGACATACTCCAGTGGACAAGGGCCCGACAATGGCAGCAATGTAACCTGAAATCACAACCTTCTGCTTCATGGCCTTAACCACTGAGCCGCTAGCAGCTTCGTCCACTACTACAAGAATCTGTTGTCGGATCACCGTTTCCGCTTTGCTTTTTCCAGATGCCCGTGGTTCTCAGCTTGTCGAGCTCACACATTAGCCCATATTGCATTTACAGCATGCTTTTATCAGGACCTGCACATGTTCTCACTCCCCAAGGGTCTCCTGAGGAGCATGGCATGCTCTTGGGGACAGGATTTCTTCTCTGAGTGTCCCACTCAGCTCACTAGAAGAGGCTTTCAGGCCAGGGGTTTGAAAAGATCCAGACCTTCCCCAATCACTTCCATGGTCTATATATAATAGCAAACACTTTAACCTTCAAGTTACCTTCACTGGTGACTGGGAGTGAAATGGCACTCTCCAAATAGCCTGTCATTTTTTTTCTTTCCCTGTGTGTTATTATCTGTAAACCAAGCTCATAATCACAACAAGGTGTTTTCCTTTATTTATACACCCCCTTAGTGAGTAAACAAAGAGAAATAGGCCATTTCTCTCACTCTCTGGAGCATTGATCTACTCGCAATGAAATAAATGAGTAGAGGAAAGAGAGAGAAAATGAAATGGTGGAAAGTGAACACAGACAATGAATAGGACTCTCAGCAAAGTAATCCTTTAATTAAATTAGCCAAAGAACAACAAAGATGCCTCTGTTTGTTGTTGATTTTCACCCCCGGTTGCTTTCTAGGGCCTTCTTTTGTTCCGCTCTTTTGAGTACTAGCAGATTTCCGAGGTTGCTAGGTGACTAGGATGGGTTTAGTTGCCAGTGCCTGGGGTTCTGGGGTAGTTGGTAGTTGGCAGGCTAGGGTAGATGTGTGGGGTATTTGGCAGGATTTTACAAATATGTGATGTATTTGTTAGGCTCTGTTTGAAATGTAGTGTCATTCTCTAATGGCTGGGGCAGTATTTGGTGGCTCAGGTGGGCATGTGAGGTATTTCTTCGATTCTGTAAATGGTAAGTGAACAAGTGGGTCAGTCTAGGCCAAATATAGATCCTAAGAATCAGGCCATTTGGAGTCTGGCCCAAGAGTGACCATAATGCAACCAGTGCAGTATTTCATTAAAGCCTAGAGCACACTGGCCTTATCATTAAACACTGACTAAAAAACACCAACTTATCAACTTAACTACACTAATGCAGACAATGAACAAACCCCAACATCCATCCATCCATCCATTATCTACACCGCTTTATCCATCTGGGTCGCGGGGAAGCTGGAGCCAATCCCAGCAT
>JAQMYM010000035.1:25195367-25207117 GCA_030014255.1 Parauchenoglanis ngamensis
CTCTCTCTCTCTCTCTCTCTCTCTCTCTCTCTCTCTCTCTCTCCCTCTCTGTCACTCTCTCACACTCTCTCTCTCTCTCTCTCTCTCTCTCTACCTCTCTTTCACTCTCTCACACACTTTCTCTCTCTCTCTACCTCTTTCAATCTCTCTCACTCTCTCTCTCTGTCTCTCACTTTCTTTACCTCTCTTTCACTCTCTCTCTCACTCTCTCTCTCTCTCTCTCTCTTTCCCACTCTCTCTACCTCTTTTTCACACTCTTTCTCTCTCTCTCTCTCTTTCCCACTCTCTCTACATCTCTTTCACTCTCTCTCTCTCTTTCTCTCTCTCTCTCTCTCTCTCTAAACCTCTCTCTCTATCACTTTTTGCTTTCTTTTTTCAGCATTATTTATAACCACTCTCTCATTTATGTTTCACCTACTTTCACCTACTCTCTTTTTCATCTTTCTATTTTTGCCTTGCACTTCCTCTCTTTTTGTCTTTTAGTCCTTTCACTATTTTTCTTTCTTTCTTTCTTTCTTTCTTTCTTTCTTTCTTTCTTTCTTTCTTTCTGTCTGTCTGTCTGTCTGTCTGTCTGTCTTTCTCTCTCTCTCTCTCTCTCTCTCTTTCTCTCTCTCTGTCTCTCTCCGTGTCTGTCTGTCTCTCTCTCTCTGTCTCTCTCTTTCTCGCTGTCTGTCTGTCTGTCTCTCTCTCCCCCCCCCTCTGTCTCCCTGAAAGACGCTAGCCTGGTAGCACTGATGCTGCACTCTTGTACTCAGGCAGGAGTTAGAATAAACTTCATTTTAAAATACCACTTGGAAGGTGATTTCAGAATAATAATAAAAAAAAAATCTATTTTTCTACTTCACATTTGAGCATTTTAGGACGCTAGAAGTGTGTTCAGCTGCTAATTAAGGCCTACTGGCTTTGCAGAATTAATGACAGCCTCGATTTAGTACATTGTCAAATTAATAGGCTTTTATTTCCTTTTTAATTCCTTTTGTTTAAAACTTATTGTCTGTTACTTCTTTGGTTCTTGCATTATTATTATTATTATTATTATTATTATTATTATTATTTTGTGTCCCTCTTCAGTAATTTGCTGCTATTTTTAACCTGCTGGTTTTTAACCCTCAAGCAACATTTATTTTCCAAAATAAAATTATTCAGAACATTCTTGCCATATGGTTTTTAGTTTTCGGATAAACATACACGGTCACCGGCTACTTGTAATACCTGTAGCACTGCACATTCATGGAATTATCCAATCAGAGCAGCGCAGTGCATAAAATCATGCAGATGCAGGTCAAGAGCGTCACATCAGACATCAGAAAATGTGAACTTAGTGACTGTAACTGACACGTTTGTTGGTGACAGGTTAAGTTTCACTTCCGCTTGGAGCTGGAATATGTTTTGAAAGGAATCCTGGTTTCTTTTTCATCCATTAAACAAAAAATAAAACCCTTTTTGTCCATCTCTCATTGAAGAATTCATACACTCGATGCCGTAGCCTCAATTACGCCATTTTACTCTCCTCTTTCTCCAGTTCCTGCTCGAGATAAGTGAACAATGTTTCTTATTGACCAACCCGGTCCACAGTCTCACCTTAATATTTATAGGAAGACACACACACACACACACACACACACACACACACACAGATCTTAACAGCACATTATGTTCTTCAAAGTGCTCAGACCTGTTCAAGGGGAAAATCTCAATGATGGCGCATTAACCTCAATGAGTCGTGTGCAGTGTGTCGTGAAGCTGCTGTGGAAGAACAGCACTCGAGAGAGGAGACAAAAAGAGAGAGAGATAAAAATTAAGATTTTCTAGGCATAACTCAATGAGTACAAATCTCTCTCTCACTCACTTCCTTCATCCACTTTGTGCATTCACGTTCTTTCTTTCTTTCTTTCTCCATCGTTCCTTTTCCCTTTATCTCTCCCATGATCCAGTTTTCTGTTTTTTTTCTTTCCTCCGTTCTCTCCCAGTCTCATCTTTCTCTCGTCATGCTTTCTTTTTTTTCTTCTCTTTGCTTATTTTCTAGTTCTCTCCATCTCTTCTTCCATTTTCTCATTCTCTTCGCCATCGCTCGTTTCTTCACAGTCTCTTGACATCGGTTTTTATTTTTCGTCCGCTTTATTGCCGTGACTGCACAGTATATGGAGCAGTATAGGCAAAGCATCAAGAAAAGATTGAGAACAACACAAAATAAATAAATAAATAAATAAATAAAAGCACCAGGAAGTAATAACAGCACTGATATGAGCAATAGCAGTAAGGAATGAAACACATGGGAGGAGTGCCGCGGTGGGAAATTAATCTACAACGGTGTAGTGCGAGGCCGAGTGTCCTGTAGTTTCGTGCGAGTTCACTTTTCCACAGCAACTTTGATTATTTTCCTATTACGGGATTCCTTTCATACCATACCTTATGCTCCGTCTCCATGTTTTTAAATTCTCTTGGTTGCTAGACTCTCAGAAATGTAGACTAAATTACTTTAGGCACAAATGCCTGTCACTCGGGTGATTCCATCAAGTTCATGCGTTTATTTTGGAGAACTTCAAGGATGCAGAGGATCCACTGAAGCCCATTAACGTACTTCTGGCATTGGCCCTTTAAAACTTATTACATATTTATAATTGGACCATGGTTTGAAGGTACATTATGTACATTCGTTATATCTTTATCATCTTTCATGATCTTTTTCAGTCTATTCTCTCTCTTTCTGCATCATCGGCTTGACTCGGAGCTCTTTGGGTAAGCCAGTTGGAGAAAGAGAAATTGACTTTCGCTGATTTCTGTACAACAGTCATTTCCATCTTCCACTCGGCAGATTCCAGACCCTGGGTCGCTTCCAATTGTGTGTCTAATTGATTACTTCCCATGCAATTACGCTTGTGTCATACTCAATATTTCACCCTTTGAGGCGTGTTGGCGGGGTAAGAGGGGCGTGATAATGCTCATCTGAAGGACATCAGAGCTCCATATCTGCATTTCCGGCGCTGCGTTATTAATCTCTCAGTGCCGTCGTAACGCCGCAGTAAGCAGTGGCGTAAATGCGAGGCTGTCCAAGTGGAAAGGGCGACACCAATGTCAGCGGCGTCCTTCTCATCCACGATCCGAGCCTTCGCCGATGCCAAACGTGCGCACACGTGTGAGCAAAGAGACAAAGAAAAATGGTGAAACTTTCCTCCGTGAAACAAAGCGTCCTCATTTCCATCAGCTGAAACAGGTGCCTGTTAATTACGCTTCAGAGAAAATCTCGCATTGTTACAAACAGTGAAGCAGCAGCCAGATTTGCTCGATTGTTTCTCAGTCTGCCAGCCCATCGTCATTTACTTAGTCGTTTTGCTGACTGGTTTCTCTTTAATGAAGGCACGTGGGAATTGAATAGGAGTAAAGAACATAATAATGGGTTTATGGCAAATTACAGCACTTTCAAAGTCTTCATTACTGGAGACATCTGACCCCGTGAATAAATTAACACTAATGTGTGCAGGTTAATGTATATACTGTAAATGTACACCTTGGATAAAGCTCTGGAGGAAGCAGGAGATCAAATTAAATGACTTGCTTTTACAATACCTCTGTTTAAATTATTAGTAATATTAATAGGGTGTGCGCAGGGTGTGTCTTAACCTATGCTAAATGAGACATTGTTTATAACCAAGGAAAATCCTTTCTTTTTTAACTTCATAAAGAATGCAAGGGCAGTCTAGGGAAACCCAGCAGATGTGGCTAATTTGCAGGAAGTGGTCCGAATGTGCAGAATAAAAAAACTAAAACTGTAATATCCAGAACAGCAAGGAAAAAAAATGGTTTCAGCACCCTACAGTGGTGTGATTTCAGCATATTCCATCACATTTTCAGTGAAGTAGCAGAAATAGTAACATTATTTAACAGTTATCTTGTCGAAGTAGGATTGTCGAATAACACACTAAGCATGTGGTTTCTTATTGTAGCTAAACGTTTAGCTCCTTGTATAATTTATAATAATTTGCATATCAGCAGGAGTGGAAAATACTTGAGTATTTTGTAGCTACTTAAGTATTATTTGGGCATATTTAGACTTTACCTGAGTGATACTGAAATCAATTACTTGACTACATATAGACCCCGTTTACACGTAGCATTAAAATGCGTCTCGGGCGATCTGATCACAACTGGACGGCGCTAAATACAAGCGTAAACGACCTCCAAGACGCATTCGCTCAATCCACTTGCCGAGGTGGTCTGGGACGCATTTAACCACATGCCTTCTGTAGTGTAAACGCTAATGCGTCCCGATGCGTCCGCGTCACGGACATAACAGGAAATTCCGTCATTAATGTCGGACGCGGTGGTTGTTTTGGTAACAGCGCGACACGCTAGAAAAAAATGGAGAGGAGCAGCGATGTACATGGATGGAGTGCAAGAAAATAATGAAGGTATGCTGCAGGTTTAACATTTTAATATAATTTTGCACGGCGACCTTTTACCTTCTAGCGGAAGTGATGTACGAAATGTGAACAGAAGCGGTCAGCTGGACACCTCGGAGATGCAGATAAACACAGGTGTAAATGGCAATGTGTCTCGGCTGCCCATTTGTGACCTGAATGACGCATTTTAAAACCAAGTGCAAACAGGGCCTCAGTAACAACACTTTTATGTTATGAATCTTGTCCGGTTGTCCTGTACATTTTATTAGCATTTTATTTACATTTCAGGTTAAATCAGCCAATAATATCCATCAGCGTTGAAAAAATCATCAAGAAACCCTTTTTTTTTTTTACTTTTTTATACTTTAATAGCAACTTTTTGTCCTCTGTACTTTTAATTTTTATTGAGTAAGACTTAATTTCAGGACAAGTATAAATCCCCACTCTTGTGTGTATATGAGCCTCATTCATGAGCTCCTAATTGATGTGAAGACATAATTCTGACTTAATCAGTGTTTTAATAAATTGCGCTAAGAAAGGATCAGTTTAATTTTGTTGCATTAACAGTAATGACTAGCAGTCGATAATAAGAAGCCATGAAAAAGACTTGTAATGAACTGAAAAGAAGGTCGATGTAACATTGACTTTGTGTAACATGCAAAAAAAAAATGTAACACTTCCTTTAAAAACTGAAAGTGAATTTGGAGTCCAGACTAGAAAATCAGCGTTGCGTGAGCAGGTCCGAGGATTTTATGTGAAAACAGGCGGAAGCGTTTCTAATGGACACTAACAGAAGATTAACATGTGCTTTTTCTACTTGGATGAAGATGAAAGCAAGCAAGAGATGCGAAGAACAAGAAAGAAAAGAAACAAAGCTTGGGGAAATGAAGTTAAAAAGCGGAAGAATTCTTTTTCAAGAGCCGTGCTATATGGTTCGGGGAGAGAGAAGAAAAAAAAAAGAGTAGAACTGAACTTACCGCCTCGCTCGCCAAGCCAAGTACACTGGAGGAACCGCGCTCATTAATAATGGATTCAGTGTCATCATTAAGAATTTGAATGATTAAAACATAACTCCTGGCTTCAAACACCACGTTCAGATGTGGGAATAAGAGAGAGCAAAGGGCCTTGTGTTTAAACTATGACTCAATTCTTCACTTACAGTAAAAAAAATAAATAAATAAAAAAGCACAATTAAAAAAACATCAGGAGCAGAAAAGGAAGTAGAAAGTAGCCTGAAGTGAAGCAGCGGTGTGTTCAAGACTGAGAAATAAAGTGGGACAGTTAAGTAAGGGACCCAAAGTTCGTATGACAGCATGAGGAATATGATTATAAATATGATTATGAATTCCTTTTATGGCCGCTGTACATGTGCGTTGAGTTCCAACACTGTTACGAACATTAATTTAAAAAGAAATTAAAGTCAGGAACCAATCCATTCATCCGTTTTCGACACCACTCATCTGTCAGGGTCAGGAGAAGCCGGAGCCATTATTTCTCTATTATTACACTTTATTACACTTTCACTACAGCGGTTTGCCAAAAATGCAATTTTTAATTTGTTGATAAACATATTTTAGCCGTTTATAGTTACACTTCAGGTTCTGAATTGTGCAGTTCCTGTCATCACTTACATTATAGCAGCTATAAACGGTCATTCCGTCACCAGCCGTGTTACATTCATAGCTTTAATTTTCTTTCTTTCTTATTCTCTCTCTCTCTCTCGGCCCATGACATTCTGTCATTTGCTCTCTCTCTCTCTCTGTTCTATACCTTTTTTTTTAATTAATTTCTTTCTTTCTTTCTCTTGTGTTGTGCATAATGCCGCTCTATCATTCTTTCTTCCTTCCTCCTCCGTAATGTCGCTCTATCAGCCGTTCGCTCTCCAGCTCTCTCCGTCTCTTTTTATTGGTTTGTTTGTTTACTTATTTATTTGTTCCTTTGTTCATTTCTTTGTATTTTCCTCTCTTTCATTCACGACTAATACCTTTATCCCTTTTAAGTGTTTCATTATCATATCTCAGGGTCACCTGCTGTGTGTGTGTGTGTGTGTGTGTGTGTGTGTGTGTGTATGTATGTGCGTGTGTGTATGTATGTGTGTGTGTTTCAAACCTGTTAGCTTAAGACCGCAGCATTATTCAGTCCAGTTTATATCCTGACCCGCTTTCGAGCTGAATTAACACATCAGCGCCGGGCTCGTGAGACAGATCAGTGGCCGTGTTTGGATTCATGTTTGGATTATTAATTGACATTAAAATTCCTCGCATGTCTCGCATTAGCTTTTAATGATACTCCGGGATGAAGCCGGGAATCCGCTCACGGCTATGGACAGGGGTAAGTGTGACAGAGCCATACGCGCGCGCGCACACGCACAAAAACACGCACACAAACACACGTGTACATGCACAAAACAGGGTGATGTGTGTAGACAGAGTGAGGTTAGTGTGGTGCAGTCTGGCCCTGAAGCCTGAATTATTTACCACTGAAGCTACACACTGCTCTACTTACTGTCTACACACACACACACACACACACACACACACACACACACACACACACAAATCCATCTTTATTGGCATCTAAATATTGTAATTCATTTTAAGCCTGCGTACTTTTCATAGCCGTGTGTGTGTCTATGGCTTGTGACAACCCCCCCCAACACACACACACACACACACACACACACACCCGCTGCTGCTCCCGCGCTCTATAAAATGATAGCTGGATGTCTCAGCATTCAGCTCTGTGGGACTCTGCTGACCGATGACCTCGGCCGGGACGTGACCCCTTCAGAGAGGACCGATTGGTATTCAGGCGCTCCACAGGCTGAGCGCGAGTTGAGTTTTTTAAGCCTCGGAGTAAAACCCAGCCTCCCAGAACTCACTGAAATGCAGCAGCGAGGCCCACAATCCCCCAGATATGTTCCCTAAAACATCCCTCGACAGCTTGCACTCGCTGTCCCTGTCTCTTCCTGTCTCTCCCTACCTCTTGTTTCCTCTGTTGTTTTCATTTGTTTCATTGTTGCGCATTAAAGTGTGCAAATCACGCTGCTTGATTGAGCCATTGTGCGCTTAAAGAGCTATTGTACACGGTAGGCGAAGAGCGCTCTCGACAGCGGCACCGTTCATTAAGCATCCCTTTGCTTAAACTCTCAACCTGTCCTATCCAGGCTTAGAACCTGCTCTGAGTCACGCGCTCTTTTATCTCTCGAGCTATTTCAGAGAATATATACAGTACACAGCGCGTTACTGACAATGCTTAGTAACAACACTTTTCCTGATGTGTTCAATATCTGTTTTCTGGATTGTGCGCTAATGTCAGATCCAGCACAAATCAGCTTAATGCTGCGTCGTCATGCTCTTCAAGTCATCCTGTTTTCTGCCATTTATGCAAAGTGATGATCGGGAAGAATTTTAATTGAAGTACACGCCAGCTAGTTAGCTAGATCTGACATATTTGGTAACTTGCTACCGTTGGTGTCTTTGTGCCAGTGTCTATGGCTAAGAATAAAACCGTGTGGTGGCGTAATGCAGCCGAATATGATGTGGAGTTGATCATTTTCCAATAACATCCCACCTAAAAGTGTTTTATTCCTCTTAGACCACAGGCATTCGGCGGGTTATGATAAAAAAACCCATTGTACACGTGTATATCCGTTTATACGTTCTCATATCTCGTATATCCGTCTACACTTGCTCATTTTCTTCTTTGTTGTTACCTTGTTCTCACTAACCATAAATGCAGCTTGTCATGTTACCGATAAAGCACAAAGCGTGAACTCCTCTGTCTTTAAGATGTCAGGAAACTAAAAGTTACGGCTTTACCTCTGACTGTTAAACCTCGCTGATACCGGAAACATCTCCTCACTGTATAATTCACCATGTCAGCAGTTACTGTGTGTGTGTGTGTTTTCCTTTGGGCAAAACCACTATTTATTATTGGTAGTTTTTTTTATTAGGCTTAGACAACGAGTAATATCCATCCTACACGGTCTCATGAATGAGCTGTTACTATAACAAAAGCAATATGACATATTTAATATAAACCTTTGCAGCCTGAACTAGTCAGAGTCGCTGTTATGGAAAATGAATCCACACCTTCTGACCAATCGGATTCCAGAATTCAACATCGCCGTGGTATAAACTGAATAAAGAAAATCAACTTCCATCATTTGTCTACGCGCCACCATGATGAAAAGATAAAGGTCACTACCAAGTCAATATCCCTTCTCTTCCGATCTATCGATATTTTTTTTTTTCCCCTGCCTTCTGCCCCTCCCCCTGCTCTCCGGAATTCCGTAAGGCTTTCATCAGAGCCGTTTTTCGGAAAGATTCATTGGAAACAATTGTGTGAGGGATGGATGAATTTAATCAGTTGGCTTTCGAATGTAATTACCGCCATGAAGGGACCGGCAGTCTGAGGCAGGGTGGAATTATGGGTAATGGTCTACTCTGTTTGGGCCTCCATCCATCCTAACAGTGTGTCTCCAGACACTTTTTACAATGCGTAGTAAGACCACACAAAGAGATGTTTAATCCATCTACAAATTCATGCATATATTAGTCCATGTTATGGTTTAGGGCTAAAATATCGATCGTTTTCTGACCGCAGTTCCAGGACACTCCGATGACCTTGTACAGCTTATATTTCACGTAGTGGCCGTGACATTTTCCCTCATAACATTTGCCAATAAAAGCTGCCCTCCACGGACTGAAAGCGATCTTATTTTTCACCTCCATCATTTTATTCGCTGTTACTTTTTTATTTGTGTCAACCTTGGCGGGATTTGGATGAGATTTATTTCGCCGTGCCTGCTGTCTCGTGTATTTATTTTTCTCCTGTCATTCCTTTTCAGGAGTTATTACCGTCTTTGTCCTTCCGCTGTCTGTAGGCGCTCCTGAGCCCCAATGACATGCCGAGCATTGCACAGAGGGTCCCTGGTGCGAATATATTTGAGCAGCTGAACCTGACGCACGCATCCAACATCCAACATGTCACAGACATTCTCCTGTCGCGGCCCGCCATGCGTATATCCGCCATCTCTAACGACGTTCCCATGGGCTTCGTCCTGCCATGGTCACTCATGCTTGAATGTCGCCATTGTCTCGTTAAAAACGCGTTTATGCATCGCCGTCGGGGTCTCTGGTCTTGCGATAGCACCTCTCTGCCTTGCATACACACTTGCACACATTTTCCAGCGTTCCCAGTGGAGCTATGGTCTTAAAAAGGCATTCGCCGCAGTTAAGCGAGCGCCGTTGTTCTTTTCAGGTCAGTAGTTAAAAACATAAAAGTGCAATTACATTATAATGGAGTCTGCCTGGGCTTTATTCCTGGCGAAGTGGTGGGACTGTTAAAAAAAAAAAAAAAAAAAAAGCCACCTCTACTCCTGCAGATTTATGAGAGGCGATCTCTCCTCTGACCTTGGGTGAGATATTAATGGAAAGACAATCGTTTTACTGCCTCAGCGCCGTGGCTAAGATTAGGCCCGAGATGCGTTTCCATTTCACATTCCGCTTATTTAAATGCGTAACACTAATGCTGATGGGTTTATGGGTTTAATGTTTTTTATGAGGCTGTTTATGTCAATCTGGCTGGCTCAGATGCCAGGATGATGGTTAAACGTGTCATTGTAAGAAGCTCTCTAAGCTCACAACTTGATTACACTGCATTATTTAAAGTGGCGGTGTTGAGTCAGGTATTAGTCATACGTTTGTTATTCATTCATTTCACTCTCGCTCTGTAAGCACTCACACGTCCTGCTTTATTTTATTATTAACGCCTCATGTCTGCTTTCGATCTTTTATTTATCATGTTATGTATTTTCAAAATCCTATGTAATCCTGGGTCTGGAAACACATGACTGTAACCTAGTCATACTTTGTGGCATTTTAATCATGACTTCTGTACGCTGAGTCTTGTAAGTTATACTTCACAGGAATTCACAGATTTGTTCAGCACCAATGCCCAGAGTGTAGCGAGCCAAATTTAGCCACCTGAGCCTATAGGGGTCATGGGGTCCACCTAAAGGCACAACTGTAAGTACTTGTAAGTTGATAGATCTGTTACTATTGATCCCCAGGTTCAGTCTCTGTAGCATTACTGTGGTTACGAGAACTGGTTCATGAATTAGAGTTCATGAAAGGCCCTAAATGAGCCACATGGTGGCTATGAGTGAACCAGATTCATGGTGGCTGGTGGTGATATTTGTCTTTCTAACCAGCTTGTAATCATCAAAACTATTTCCATCACCTTTTGACCTTATTTGCATTGATTTGGCCAAGCAAGAACTATTTACCCAAATCTCCATGCCATTATAAACCATCAAAACCTTGCACAGACTATAAATATGCATTACTCATTAAATGCATGAATTCCTGCCAGGGTTGCCAGATCTGGACCATTTTTAGTCATTTCCTACTGGTTTCAAATTGTAATTGGATTGATCTGTCAGTCCAATCTGGACTTCAACAGCAGCCTTGCGTGTTCTGTATATGTATTTATATCCAATATTTAAATTTACTCCAGCCATCCGGGCGTTTTTGTAAGTAAATCTAAAGCATATCCACAGCTCTTGTTGTAGTTTCCCTCGCCTCTTCTGAAGGTCAACGCATTAAACACTCCAGTGCACTATTAATTAAAAAACATGCTTTTCTCTGAGGGCTGTCAACTGGTGAAGGTTTTAAATAAACCCGTCATTGGATTGGAGGCACCCTGAAGTGTGCGGAACCACCATTTTATTGTTGAGTAAATCCGGAGATCGTCAATTGCAAAATGGAATTAAAATATCAATAGTATTGATGTTGCATAATGGCATAATCCAATGTGAATAGACAAGGCTGTCTCTCTCTCTCTCTCTCTCTCTCTGAGTCTCAATCTCTGCATTGGTAAACTGGTTAAACATTGGGTCTATGTGTTGGTCAATGTGTTAAATGGACGCAAAATCAGCTCACCGCAATACACAAGGAATAAAACACTTGGGGGCGTAACGTTATACAAATATAATCCATTACCATGGCCTCAGCATGCACCAAGGTTACTTATTTTCCAGTAACAGCATGGCTTGAAGTGTTTTATTGCTCACGACAATTTGGCAACACAATGTTTTTAATTAATTATTCATTATACTATCTTGCAGCTGGAATTACTCTCCAAATTTCTCTGTTATAAAATGAATAAACACCTTCTGACCAACGAGACTCAAAGAATTCAAGCGCAGCATGGTATAAATGCATTTAAGGGTCAAAAGTTAAGCATATACACGACCAGTCAAAAGTTTGGACACACCTTCTAATTCAATGTTTTTCTTTATTGTTATGACTTTAAAAGAGACTGGATAATGATGGACTGTTGTTT
>JAQMYM010000035.1:25228398-25242326 GCA_030014255.1 Parauchenoglanis ngamensis
CTGGGAAATGGGGTTAAGTTAATTCCCATAACAAACACTGAAATACAATAAAGAGAAACCCCATACAATGTACAGTGACAAATACATAAATTCCAATACCCATATTTCAGAGGTCCCTATATATATATATATAGATAGATAGATAGATAGATAGATAGATAGATAGATAGAGTATATAGATAGATAGGTAGTCATAAGGAATAAAAAAAAAACATCCCATAAGATTAAAAAAATAAAACCAGTTCATCCCCATCAATTAACACACAGAGCACCATCTTGTCCCCAGGCCATCACTCATGAGATTGATGAATACATATTATAACCAAATCAATAATTAAATATATAGGTACATAAATAGATAAATACATAATAACACAAAGAACATCGTTATTATGGGGAAGGGGAGTGGGGTTAGTAGTGATTAATATACTTATTTTAAAAGTTTAAGACCCAGCCTTCTTTGTGGTTTAAGACACATAAAACTTCATCTTGACCCCACATCTCATAAAACATGCCTATATTGTGTGTCAGTTCATAAAAAGCAAACCCAATTTTCAAACGTGTGGCAACAAGTTTTTTAACTAAGATTTCAGGTTCCAGTATTCCTTCCCCCTTGATTTAGTTTTTTCTTGTTATCCAAGTGCCTATTTTTGCCTTGCCTAATATAAAATTAACTAAAACCTTCCTCTTCCTTTTACTGTATGAGTACTTAGGGCCAAAGATAAAGAGTTCGTGTGTAAAAGGTTCCTTAAAACCTTCGCACCAGCCCTTGACTAAGTTAAAAAGCCTCCCCATTCTTTTACACTTTAAAAACAGATGCTCCATGGAGTCCTCCTCCCCACAGAAAGGACAGTCCTTACCTATGGTAGAGTCGATGTGTATGTTTTTGGCCACGGCCCCATCACAATCCTCCGCTGAAGATCAACAGTTTGCTTCTCCACAGGGGGCTTGTACAGGGACCTCCAGCGCCCTCGAGGGGAAGCCCCCGGTGCCAACAAACCTGACCACTTAAAGTCCTTTAGTCCTTTCAGTGACTCTGCATGTGCCACTTTCACCACGCTGTGGTACAGCGATTTCTTTGTTGCATCCTTGAAATTTAGGCTTTGTAGACTCCTTAGGGACGGAAGCTCCCCTTCCTTCTCGTTGTATGCTTCTACTTTGCAAGATATTTTTACCACAGGGAAGTGGTATTGGTTCTCCTGTCCTGCTTCACCCGGCTCATCTCCTGCTTCCACTGCTTCCTTGACCCCCTTTGGCAGTGCCATAAAAATGTCCTCCAAGACTTTCTTTAAGAAATGGCTGGACTTGATGCCTGTGAGCTCCTTTAAGTCGTCTGCTTCCATTCACGATCCGCTGGTTCATAGGGAGCCAACCTTTGTGATCCCAATGCTCAGCAGTGCTGAACGTATGGCTGGTGACTCCAGAACCTGCGTCTTGATCTGTGGATTGAATAACAAGGGCTCATCTCCAGCTCCCGTCAGTTCCTTAGGATCCCTGTCCAGTTTGAAGACTGAAGTCCATGCGTTTAAAACCAACTGATAAAAGCATGAAGTTGTGGACACATCCATGTCTTTCACCTTCAGTAGGAAGATGCGTTTGTCATACCCCAGCTTTTCTACTCGTCTTAGTAGTCCGCTCGCTGTTCCGGTCCATATCACCTCATCCTGGTACAGGAACCGTTGTGCTGCTTGGACTCTAAATCTTTTTATTTTACTGGAAATATCCATCAATCCTTGTCCTCCTTCATGCCTCGGTAGGTATAGCACAGGGGCTCTTACCCAGTGTTCCCCCATCCAGAAAAAGTCCACTAGTTTCTTTTACCATGGACACTGGGGGATCCAGAGCTGTACACTTGTGCCATAGCGTTGCTGCGATCAAGTTGTTGGCCACCAAGACTCTCCCCCTATAGGACAGCTGTGGCAAGATCCATGACCATTTAGACAACTTGACACACACCTTCTCCAACATTCCCTCCCAGTTAGCGTCTTTGTATTCTTTAGTGCCTAAGTACACACCAAGATATTTAAAACCTCCTATCTTCCACTCCAGACCTCCTACTAGCTTTGGGGGACCGTTCCCTAGCCATTTCCCCATTAAAAACCCTTCAGACTTCTCCCAATTCACCTTTGCTGATGATGCCTTTTCATAAGTTTCTAAATTTTCTTTTAGTATGCTGATGTCTTCCCCCTTATTGATGCATACTACTATGTCATCTGCGTATGCTGAAAGAATTATTGGCTTTATTCCCTCTGATGACCACCCTTCCATCCCAGCCCTAAGTTTGCGAAGTAGGGGTTCTTTAGCTAAGCTGTAGAGTTGTCCTGATTTAAGGCACCCTTGTCTGATCCCTCTACCTATCAAAACAGGGTAACTGAGCCCACCTCCTACCTTTAACATTATAGATGCATTATTGTATAGTAGCCTTATCCATCTTATTATGTTTTCCCCTAGCCCAAAACCTTCCAATACTTTGAACAAGTAGTTATGGTCGACCCTGTCAAAAGCTTATTCTTGATCTAATGAAAGCAACCCCAAATCCTGTTCGTTCATTACTGCTAAATCAATTATATCCCTGATTAAAAAGATATTGTCCATTATGGTTCTGTTAGGAACACAATACTACTGTTCACTATGTACCAGTGTGTCCATATATTTTTAGGCACTTAGACAATATTTTGTAGTCCGTGCACAACAGCGATACAGGCCTGCGATTCTTTAAGAGTCCCAAGTCCCCCTTTTTAGGTAAAAGAGATAGCACTGCTCTTGTGCAGCTGGTGGGTAAAAATCCTGCAGTGAAAGAAGCATTGAGTACATCCAGAAGGTCCCTTCCTATTAGATCCCAGAACTGCTTGTAGAACTCTGCTAAGATTCCATCAATTCCAAGAGCCCGACCTGCTGAAAGCTGCTGAGCTGCTGCAGTTAACTCCTGTAGACTGATATTTGCGTTCAACTGCGTTACTTGTTCCGCTTCTAGTGTTGGTAGGTTCCTTGTTAGTTCCTCGATGCAGGATGGGTCGCGCTCCGCTGCTCTATACAGTCCTTTATAGAAGTCTGTAGCCATTCTTCTCATTTCTTTTGTGTCTCTTATGATTTGTCCCTTTTTGTCCTTCAGGTATAGCATTGGTGTACTTGCCTTTGTTTTTCTGTCCAAGTTGAAGAAGAAAGAGTTTGGAGATTCCATGTCTTCGGTTGCAGCATATTTTGCTCTTATAAGGGTGCCCATTGTTCGCTCTCTTAAGAAGTTACTCAATGCTCCTTTCCTCCCCTTGTCAGAAAGTCCTCACGTGTATTTTTCCCATTTCCCACCATTGTCCAAGGTTGTTGTAGTTGGTTTTTTTGGACCTCTAAACCTCCTAGAAATTTGAAAACTTTTCACAAAAACCGACATCATGTAAAATGTTATTATTAAAGTGCCATTGAGACTGTAGTTTGAAAACAAATGATAATAAATAATCCATAAAAACAAGGTGATGGTCTGAGAACCCACAAGGCGAGATACAAACATCAAGTATCTTATTGCTTCTGTGTTTCATAACATACAGCCGGTCCAGCCGGGCTGCACTAATTCTCTCCTTGTTGACCTTAACCCATGTATATTGCTTATCATTGGAATTTTTATTTCTCCATTTGTCTATTAAATAATGTTCTTGTACCAACTTTGCCAGAACTTCTGATGATTGAGGATGAGGTTCTTACCTGTTTCTATCTTTTACGTCTAAAGTGCTATTCCAGTCCCCTCCCATAATAAATCTCTCTGAGCCACAGTTGTGTGCATAAACATTGACTAGAATGAAAGCTTCGCCTTTTACCACTACATGAATAGCTAAAATTCTACCCTGTTGCACTTCCATTATCTTAGTAACTTTAACTTTAATCGTAGGAGAGAAGACTATTGCTACCCCTGCGCTGAGGTTGGTTCCATGACTTATAAAGTACTGGCCTTCCCACCAAAGCCCCCACTCCTGTTCATTACTCACATCACTGTGTGTTTCTTGTAGCATTACCACATCTAAGATCTTATTTTTTATCAGTTCTTTCATCATTGCAATTTTTTTCCTGCCCCTTCCTCCATTGATATTTAGGGTCCCTATTTTTACCCTTTCAATTAAAATAGAGAGAGAGATAAGGAGAAGTAGACAGACAGGAAACATATGAAGAAAAGAAGAGAACACTGTTAGTTATTACCCAAGTGGCGTTTCCTTTTTCCTCGATATTAGAACCTTTTCTTTCCTTACTTTAGTTAACATCTTTTTCAGTCTAAATCTTTTCTTTTTACTAAGTATCTGGTACGATACAGTTTTTCCTAGTCTTGCAACCATTGCCTTGAATTTACTTATATCTGGGAAGAAGACTTTCACTTCCACAGTTTTGCCAAATGTTTCATCCAGGAAATCATTGATCTCCTGAAGTGAGTAATGGTTAGTTTCGTCCCCTCCTTGGGACATGTCATCTGAGACGTCTGAGAGATCATCATCACTCTCCATGTTCTCGTCTGTGCATTTAATATTTTCTGTTCTAGTAAAATCCAATTCGGTTTCAGTCATTTCTTTTGTTCCTTCACCGCCAGTTCCCTCTTTTTCACTTTCCTCTGCCACTGTTGCTGTTTCTGTTTGAGTGTTGTTGTCCCCAGATGTGAGCTCAGTCACAGCTTCACTCAGATTGTTCTCCATTTGTTTGTCTTTTCCACTCGTATTTTCTACGTTAGGTATTTCCTCCGTTTTTTCCTCCCTTCCGTTATTTTCAGGCCCGGATGGTTCTCCTTCATCATGAGGCTCACTGGGTTCTAACTCGCCCCCTCTTTGACTTTGTGAGGACAGGTCAGCCTCTTGTGTCCAGTATCCCCACATTTGAAACACTTCATGTTCCCCGTGTTTGCATAAAACATATACGATTTTCCTTCATGCATGACATGGAAAGACACATCGAGGTTAAGGAACATGTAAACCTGTCTCCTGAATGATGTGACATGTCTTAAGTTGGGGTTCTTACAGTTAAGAACAGCATGTTTCATGAGACTCGCGAACTTTCCGAACCTGGAGAGTTCGCGCTCGAGCTCGGCGTTTAAAATGAGCGGCGGATCATTCAAGACGGTGACTTTAGTTGTCGGTGAAACTCCCACTTACTTGTATCCTGTTTTCCGCTAGCGTCTTTACTAACTTCTCCTCACTCAGGAAGGCCACAACCGCCTTGTTCATCCTCGAGGCCAAGACAATTTTATCGAAGCCCACCTGCTCTCCTATTCCCACCAGTACCTCCTCTACAGTCACACCGGCATCAGGGACACACCTGACCATGTCCCAAAGCGACAGGGATGGCGTGCCCCTTCCGGGGTTAGACGCCATCCCATCCCCTTTCCTTAGCCGGGAAAAAAATAAGTATAAATAAATAAATGTATAAATAGATGATAGTACTAAGAATTTGTAGCAAAGGACAGAAAAAAGCCCTCGAAAACACCCTCTCACCACACACACGCTGCTCTCAGCCCGACTCCCAGCATGCACCAGAGAGAGAGAGAGAGAGAGTGAGACAGAGACAGAGTGAGAAATTGCTAATTCCTGTTTTATAACTGTAGTTGCGCAGAGTAGCCAGCCAGCTAACAATGCCAAGCATTCTCTCCAAAATGTCACATGACCCAGAGCCATAATCACCTGTTTCTTTTTTTTTTATTAATTCCTGTGAAAAATATATTGAGGTTAAAATGTGGCATGACCGTTGCTTAAAAAAAAAAAACCTTCTGTAATGAATGATAACATTTTATTAAAAAGTACTCGATACTTATAAATATTGAACCCATTTACCCCCCATCTCTCTCTCTCTCTCTCTCTCTCTCTCTCTCTCTCTCTCTCTCTCTCTCTCAGTGACTAAGACGGTGTGCGCCGAACAGTGTGATGGTCGTTGTTTTGGTCCGTACGTCAGTGACTGCTGCCATAAGGAGTGTGCAGGAGGCTGCTCTGGTCCCAAAGACACAGACTGCTTTGTATGTATACACACCCACACACACACACACACACACGCACACACACACACACACACACAAAGGCAGGAAGGTAATAAGTCATGTCCAAATCAAATATTTGTAGAGAATATGCTTCTGAGATAACTTCATCTGGCTGTTTATTAAAGGCAGCGTACATATTGCCTGTATAACCTTTGCTGTGGTAGATATCCCATAATCCCTTGCGTCAGCTCCGGCGCCGTCGTTGGAATGTACAAAATGGTGGCAGAAAACAACACAGAGAGCGAGCAGTTTATGGACAAGCAGCAGGTTATCCTTAAGATTTTATTTTCAATAAAACAACGACTGGTGTCCTCACAAAAAATTCCCATTTCCTTTATCCTTGGTGGCTTTTGATGTCGATGTTAGTGTTTCAGTTTGTCGGTAACGTTGTGACGTCCTGCTGATCTGCTTTCATTTCTGTCTCATTTTTATTTTTAACCTTTCATTCAGATAAAACGTGAAGCCTGTAGAAGGCACCGATGCTGCTTTTTACAGGAACACCTCCTGATAAAATCACTAGATTGACTGCTAATCCATTATTAATGAACGGCTTTATTCATGCTGCTGGAAATATCACATGTTTGACTGCACACACGTGAGCGCATGTGAGTGTGTAATCAGCACTGTCCTGAAATGTCACGTGTGAAGGCCTTCTTTTTAATATTGCCACAATGCATTTACAGAACCTAATGACTCCGAGACATGCATTTCTGAAAGGACTTTAAACAGTAATGATAATTCGGCATTTTCGCTAGCTAGCTATTAGCATGCGTTAGCAGGAGATTCACACAGGACCCGGTCCCGGTATACAGAGGCTACAAGCGTGCTCAATTATCTGGAATTATCTGGAATCATTTATCTGGAATTAAATAAATGTTTACATTCCTCGACATGCTTTCTCAGCTTGGACGGTGAACCCTTGTGCACGGTAAACAGAGCCAACATTTAAAACGATACGGTTTGAAATCTCAAACACGGATTTCGGTTACAGCCATGTGGCGAGGGATCGTCATTTTTATCTGCCGCAGCCGTCTTTACCGAAGCCATGTTCGAACTGGACTGTTCAAAACATGCAGCAAGCACTTTGAACTCGAGTATAGGAAAGTGACTGGTTTTCTCTTGCAACGAGCGCAGTGTATGGTTTCACCAATAAATCAGTAAATCAACCATCAATATTTGAAGTCAAACATCTGACTTCGAAGCCGTGCTTCGATGTAACAGGTAATGAGAACCTGCATAGAAATGTAGCGGAGTCAAAAGTACAATATTTGTCTTTCAAATGTCAAAGTCATAAATACATATACTTGAAAAATGTACTTAAGTACAGTACTCAAGTAAATGTATTTCATAACTGTCCACCCCTGATTATAATGGGGGGGGTGGGGGGTGGAGATGAACCCCTGGGGCCTGAGCTTAGAGGGGCTCCTGAGCGACTGTCTGTCATATCAGTTAAATGATTGACAAGTAAGAAGTAGCCTAATTATATTGCAAGAAAACAGGACTGCAATCAATGAACCACGTAGTGACTGCATACTGACATTGATCTGCGTTCTACGCATAACCAGACTTTTGAATAATTTCCGGTAAAATTTGTTTCCGAATGTGGATATAGCCCTACCTCACACTTCCTGCTACTGATGCATCAGGAGAGTGCTTCTTCTCTAAACTGCCTTTAATTTAAAAATCGCTTGCGGTCTGTTATTGGATATGAGCGGCTGAGCTCCTGACGTCCCTGGGCACGTGTCCCTGGACTGTGTTATGGTTAGAGATATGGATTTTCAAACATTTCTCTGTCATAAAGGCCAGAAAGATGAGCCTATATCGCCGAGATGCTCTAAAGCACGTGTGAAGCTCAAGGCCCTTCGGCCCACACGAACTGTAAAAATTTATACCAAGTTTGAAACGGAAGGGGGTTCACTACTACTGAACATTTTCACACTATCTAGAACTCTCAGCAGATCCGCGCCCGCAGCGAGATCACCCGCGTCCGGCACGCGCCCCTGTACAGCGCTGAAACTTGGGGTGAGATCGACACCTACCTGCTGCTGCACCTGATGCACATCAGACCCTCGTCTAAAAATCATTTAGGAAAGCGTCAGCTGTTGGCGGTGGAGAGGAATTCATTTCAAGAAGGATGAGAGGAAATATACTAAATAAAATCACCATCTGATCTGTACAGTTCAGTGAAGAAGCGTAACATCCACGACCAATTTTCCCTAAAATGAAATCAAATAAAAACACTACTGTAGCTAGCCCAGGTTATTGGTTTTAAGATAATAATATGTTAAAAATCAATAGCTTCATTTGGCACCCTTTAATATTATTTGGTTATTTTTTATAACCAATGCTTGTGATGTAAATGAAAACATTTAATTTGAGTTTAATAGACCTGGTTTTACAGTCCTGTGTTACAGATGTGGAAACGTGAATAGCAGTGTTTCACAACCTCTGGTGCGTTAGTGAACAATGCCAGTAAATACAGCTCTCAGTCACTCCAGCGTCTCGAAATGCATAAATAATTCAAGCCAGACTTGGGCAGTGTCCTGTAGCTCATATTCTTATTATACATGCAGTACCTGTGAGTGTGTGCCTGGAATCTGGCATTTTGAATAACATAGAGTAACACGATGGGTCGGGGTGGCCTTGGTGCTGACGGAGCCCATGGGGCCCTGTGTGCTCTTAATCTGGGCCTGACTACATGTCAAAAAATCTCCAAGTCTGCAAGTTTCCCCACAAGACTTCAACATTTAAAGGGAATCGAGGGAAAAGCTGCACCACACCAATTTACTTTATCTACTTGTTTCATTCTTGCTCATTTTCCTGACCAATGATTTGCTGTTGAGACCATTAAAAGCTTCACGTTCTGCGACACTGGGTTTGCCTCATTTTTTTACCCAGGAGTGTAGACTAGCGTGTAGACAAAACAGTTCTTAGAAGGGGTGCAATTTGAACCAACTCTGAAACGGCACTAGCACCAGCCCAGAACTTTATGTTGGATAAAAGAGACTGCATGAATGTACAGTCTGGGGTAGAAAGAAATCAGCCTCACTTTTTTATCCTGTACAATAATATACAACCAGCGGCGGTGCTGTTGTGCTTGATTCTACAAAAGTCAAACATAATCTTCTTTAAGCCGCAACAGCAAATACGCTCTCTATATATATGTATCTAATTCTGCTTTTGAGGCTGTTTAATAGTCATTATATGTCAATGTATTCCAGGCGTGCACTAACTTTAATGACAGCGGGGCGTGTGTGACGCAGTGTCCTCAGCCCTTCGTCTACAACCCTACGACCTTCCAACTGGAACACAACCCTCGCGCCAAGTACACCTACGGAGCCTTCTGCGTCAAGAAGTGCCCACGTAAGACCCACAACGCACACGCACACACATACTCGTCTCATGCAGGATTTCTGTGTGTTTAGGACATCTGTGGCATCTGATGTATGAAACACTCTTTACACAATATATATATAAAATAGTGTTGTCCCCTCCGGATATCAGCTTGAGAAAGATCTGTCACACCTTCATAAATCCTCTGCTGGATCATGTCAGAAACATACCAGGGGAGCTTCTGCTCTGTTGAAGGACTTCAAACACATCAAAAGACCTTTTTTTCTGAAGTGTTTACAGACTCGGGTGAAGGTTTTCCTGTGTCGCGAGCCTTTGGAGAAAAGTTTTCTCCGTGCTTGTGTGAGTTATTCATGTCATGTTGGTAAGTTCTTTGCTAGTGACCAGCAGGTTGTGAGTTCAAATCCTACTGAAGCAACGCCACCTGACCAATCAGATTTGAGAATGTAACAGCACTGTGGTATAAATATACTGTAGGATCCATAAAATGTTCTATTTTTTTAGAAATCATTCGAAATAACGTTCAGAGAGACGTTTGAACCTATAACCAGTTCATATCTCCGTGTCATGCTATACCTCCTGTAGCATGCAGTATGTTGTTTGTTTACATGTCTCACTATTTTAAACCGCTCATTTCCTGTGTGGGTGTTGCTTAGAAGGTGAAGCCATGAATAGAGTGAGGTGTGAGACCGAGACTGAGACAGACAGATAGAGCAGACGGCCTGTTCTCCTCCTGGCTGGATTTCCTCCATGATGAAGGGCTTTAGTGCTTTAGTGTGGAGCACATCATTCTCCTGTAGCTGACTCACTGTGGCTCACTGCAAGGCGGCTGATGTTTATCCGTCTGTCGCGCCGATGTGCCGTGCTATCGCATGCACATTGCATTCACAAAAAAATAAAAAATAAATAGACACCTTATCTCATAATTACGAGAAAAGACCTCATAATTACAAGAATAGATCTCATGATTACCAGACAATTTAAGATAGCCTAGTTATCCGTCATCACTAACCTGAGCTACAGGATCAGGCAGCGGGACAAAAAAGTGGAAGCGCTTTAGGATGAGAAATGTTCACAGTTATGTGGATTAGGTAGCGTTCATGTGGTTTGATGAAAGTTTAATCTTGCTGTGTTTTTTTTTTCTATGCGTGGTACACGTGACTCCACTTTCTGTGGTTTTCTGCAGATAACTTTGTGGTGGATCACAGCTCGTGTGTCCGTGCGTGCCCGAGCAACAAGATGGAAGTGGAAGAGAACAAGATCAAAATGTGCATTCCCTGCACTGACATCTGCCCCAAAGGTACCCACCCATACCACTAACACTATTTAACCATTCAGTTAACCTAAAGTCTGCCCCAGAGCTACCCACCCACACCAATAACACCCTATACCACCATTCATTTAACCTAAAATCTGCCCCAAAGGACACAGACACACACACACACACACACACACACACCTGAATCGCTTGTTTAACCATTCTCATAACTTAAAATCTGCCCCAAAGGTATGCATTCTGCCTATAACACTCCAGTTGACCTCAAATCTGCCCCAGAGCTACCCACCCACACCAATAACACCCTATACCACCATTTGTTTAACCTAAAATCTGCCCCAAAGGACACACACACACAGACACACACACACGCACACACCTGAATCGCTTTTTTAACCATTCTCATAACTTAAAATCTGCCCCAAAGGTATGCTTTCCACCTATAACACTCCAGTTGACCTCAAATCTGCCCCAAAGGTACCCACCCACACCAATAAGACTCTACCCCACATATAGTTAACCTAAAATCTGCCCCAAAGGTACCACCCACAGCTAATACACATTGTGGAACCAACCAGTCAACAGTCTGCCTCAAAGGTAGCTGCACAACTCTTTGCACTGTGAACCCCTCTGTTAACATCAAATTTTGCCCCACAGCTGATACACACTCTGTTTGCATCAAAGGTGTGCCCTAAAGGTATGTATCCTTAACATACCTGATACACACTTTCTGATAACCTACAATATGGACCAAATGTACTTAAATACAACAGAACTGTGCAGTACAAGCAGCCAGGTAACTAAAATCTGCCCCGGAAGTTACACACATACTGCTGAAAAACACTGAGCCCCTTAATCTGCTCCTAAGATTTGCCCCAAAGCAAGGCACACACACACACACACACACCCCTGAAAACACACTGTATACCCCATCCGTCCAACCTAAATCTGCCCTCAAGGTACTCACACATACCTGAGCTCTATTCTACTCTAATCATTCTGTTAAACTAAACCTGCCCGAAAGGAGCAAATGTAAATCTCAACCTATTTAACATAAAATTGCCCCACAGGTACGTACAGACCTGAATCACACCATACAACTTTTTTGTTAACATAAAATTTGCCCTAAAGGCACCCACCAACACCTAAACACTTTATCCGGCCCTTTTACTCTACTCGATATAAAACAATGTTTATATTGATACTGACTAATTTTAAATTTATTCCTTCATTTAACACACATTTTCTGGCTTAGTTGCCCTAAAGCTGCCCTGTGGCTGTTCCTCCTCTAAATATTGTGTGTGTGTGTGTGTGTGTGTGTGTGTGTGTGTCTTGCAGCATGCGATGGAATCGGGACAGCGAGTCTGCAGACGGCTCAGACTGTCGACTCCAGCAACATCGACAGGTTTATTAACTGCACTAAGATCAATGGCAACCTGGTGTTCCTCATCACAGGAATCAAAGGGTGAGAGCTGTTCTCTAACCGCCGCAGATTAGCACGGTTTAAATCCATAGCACTAATCACAAACAGCACCATACGGCCGATCAACACAGATTACAGCGCTAGCAACCTGATGGAATTAGATAAAGAAGGAAGACAGAAATAAACAAAGCTTAACTCTCATCGTTTAGGATGCACGGCGGTGTTTATGGCATCATTTGGATTTTCCTGGCGTCGCCGTACTACAAGGCACCGCACGTATATAAGTGCACTCTAATTTCTGCCCTGGATGGCGTTAGAAACACAGGTGAAAGTTAGTGTGTTGTTAAGTCCCACTCGCATCTTAAAACAATTCTCAGCACGTTGTGTGTTTTGCTGGCTGTGGGGTAACCAGAAATCCATTTTGAATCTACTTTCTAGATTCCAAGTAGATAAAGTAGAAAGCGAAACTAGGAACCTTAAATTATACATACAACTCCGTTAAAGAGCTTTATTTTCCCTAATGGGAATGGAGACGGACTGTTGTCACACCTGTTAGATTATTTGCTGAGTCAGAATCAGAGCGAAATTGATTCCTTTGATTCGTTTACCTCACTTTATGCAGTCAGGTCGAATCAGAGTCAGATCACTTTCTCAGAAAGTATGAAGAGTACCATGACAACTTCACTCAGATGCTCCCAGACTGCGTGTTCTGGTCCACGCCCGAGTATTGAGTATTTGATTTGAACAAACTAAACACTAAATGAAGCCAAATCATCAAACAGTGCTAGATTCGGCCTCTATGATACTGAAACTGCTGTAAATCATATAAGATGTGGCGTAGCTGGTCTGGAATGAGAAGCTGTCTTCTCACAGGAGTGTAAAAAGCACAGTGATGTACACGCTGAAGAGAAGAAGAAAAAAAAAAAGTTGCGTCAGCATGTTAGCAGCTGCATCTGACCCAGAGGTGCACGAACTGCTTTTAACACTGAAACGTAACACCAGCTGCAGTTCGTGTGCTCTCGCCCGACAAACTCACTCTCTCAAATACGCCGTAGTGTTCTTCTCTCTCTCTCTCTCGCTTGCTTGTTCACTCGCTCTTTCTCTCCACCTGCCTATGCCCTCCTGTCAGAATGATTTGTTTTATTGACCGGATAAAACAGACTCACGAGGAACTTGACTCAGCAGTGGCTGATTTCACAAGACCTACAATAAAATGGACATTGTGTGTTTATTAATATACAGAACAACCCTGAGCTGCCAGTTTATTAGTTATACCTAGCTTATTGGCCATTTTATCATCGTCCACATCCATGCACTTTATAGACATAGTGTTCCTTAACCATGCACAATGTATTGCCCTGCCCCCTTGAATCAATCTGTAGAGCCAACGATGGATATTATATTATATTAACGCATGATCATGAGAACTCTGGGATGAGAAGAATCACCCACTCAAATCTTTTTTTTTTTTTAGTTTTGCTCTCTAAGATATATTTAGACCTTTGACCTGTAGGGTTGTTTGTACTTGCTAAGTGTAATTCAGTGTTGCATAAATTAGAAGATGAAACAACTCTGACTTCATACAGTTGCAAATCGGATTTTGGATTTCAAATAGTAGTTCATTCAAGTCACTGAATTCTTGCAGATGCAGCTCGTGACCATAGGTTTTGGTGGGGCAGGATGTGATTAATTTGAACTAGATTAGATTAGATTAGGGGCGGCACGGTGGTGCAGTGGTTAGCACTGTCGCCTCACAACAAGAAGGTCCTGGGTTCGATCCCTGGGTCACTCACCGGGCCTTTCGGTGCGGAGTTTGCATGTTCTCCCCGTGCATGCGTGGGTTTCCTCCGGGTGCTCCGGTTTCCTCCCACAGTCCAAAG
>JAQMYM010000035.1:25248898-25259896 GCA_030014255.1 Parauchenoglanis ngamensis
CAGGATGTTAGCACACAGATCCTTTAAGTCCTGTACGTTGTGAGGTTCGGCCTCCATAGATCAGACTTGTTTGTCCAGCACATCCCAGAGATGCTCAGTCAGATCGAGATCTGGGGAGTTTGGAAGCCATGTTAACAGCTTGAACTCTTTATGTTCTGCAAACCGTTCCTGAGCAATTTTTGCAGTGTGTCAGAGCGCATTATCCTGCTGAAAGAGTCCACTGCCATTAGGCAATACTGTTAAAAGGAGTGTACTCGGTGTGCAACAATGTTTAGGTCAGTGGTACATGTCAAAGTAACATTCACATGAATGCCAGGACCCAAGGTTTCCCAGCATCACACTGGCTCCAGTGGCTTCCCATAGTGCATCCTGATGCCATCTCTTCCTCAGGTGAGTGACGCACACTCACCTGGCCGGTCACATGATGTAAAACAAGACGTGCCTCGTCAGACCAGGCCACCTTCTTCCGTTGCTCCATGGTCCAGTTCTGATGCTCACATGCCCATTGTAGGTGCTTTCAGTGGTGGACAGGGGCGTACACAACAAGCTGGGATGTTGCTCAGGTGCTTGGACACCTTTCTATCATTTCTAACATTTTATCATTTATTTTAGCAGTTTGTGCTACAGGAGCTCTTCTGTGGAATCTAGCCTTCACTCCCCTGTGCATCACTGAGCTTTGGGTGCCCATGACCTTGTCGAATGTTCAGTGCTTGTTCATCCTAGGACCAATTTTGATAGGTATTATCCCCTGCATACCGGGAACACCCCACCTGCTGTTTCGGACATGCTCTGACCCAACACAATTTGGCCCTTATCAGAGTCACTCAGATCCTTATACTTGCCAATTTTTCCAGTTTTGGAGAATTGACTATTTACTTGCTGCCTAATATATCCCACCTCTTGACAGGTGCTGTAATGATATGTTATTCACTTTACCTGTCATGGTGGTAATGTTATGGCTGACATGTCTTACACTCCACATAATCTGAGCCTAATAATAAGCAGATAAGGAAAAGTGTGCTGTTGTTTAGCAATTCACTGAAGGAGTCTCTAGTGTCAGTTCTTCGTAGCAATCAGTCAAGTCTTTTTTGACTTTTTTTAATTAATTTTCTTTTTTTATGACAAAGGAATGTGTTCAATTAGAGGTCAAAGTTCATGTCTGGCATCAGGAGTACAGATTTCAGCCTCATGTGAATTTATCAGCCATGCATCTGATGCTTTTTCTTTGACAACATGCCACATCGTGCTTTTTCAATGTTAATGTAATTTGGCTCATTTATGTTCTCCTTGTCCTTTCAGACCTCTGCTTTCCTCCACACACACCGCAGATCTCTATTTTTATCTCCATATCTTTCTTGCTCTCTACCTCATTGCGGTCTCATCGCTGCATCTCCATCCTGTTTGTCCTCTCTTCATTCAAATCCCCAGTGCAATTTTGGCTCATGAAATATTCAACATCTCAATACATTATTTAAATTTCTAAATAATCGAATGTCCATGCCATTAGCCTTTCTTTCAACTATCCCACTTAAAAAAATAAATAAATAAAAAAAATAAAAAGCCCAGAACAGGTGCTGGATATTTAGATGACGCGGCCAGATGAATAAAAAATGTAATCAACTCAACACAAAGGCCTCAGTCTATCTAAACTGTGATTACAGTCGTTAATATTTATTGCTTTTTTGTTGTTTGTGTTAATTGCATCACCGGTATGATATTGTTTGGACATTATTGAGTACGGTTAGAGCTCATTCTTGCCATTTCATTAAGAACTCTGTATACACCAGGCCCCTATGTTAAGTTTTCGGCATGCGCACTTTCTAATTTAATTGAATTTCCATGAACATGAATGCCTTTCATAATGTATTATACTTTCACCAGTGCTGTAGTAAATCCTGGGCCTGGCTATGTCTCAAGTTGTGAAGAAATGGAATGAAAGGGTGGGAGAGCACAAAAGAAAAGAGTGGAGGATAAAACGGTAGAAAGTAGGAAGAAAGGATGAAGGAAACAAAAAGGGGTTAGACTGTTTGTGGTGGAGCTAGGAAGGGAAGTAAGGAGTGAAAAGATGGAAGTGTTTAAGCAGAAGAAAGGATCCCAAGAGTTAAAGTAAAAAATAGACTGTGAGAAGGAAGGAAGGAATAGGAAGAAAAACTGGAAGGAAGTGGAAGGAAGGAAGGGAGGGAGGGAGGTAGGAAGGAAGGAAGGAAGGGTGGGTGGGTGGGTGGGTATGGGGCAAGAGAGAAGGAAGGAAGGAAGGACAAGGGAGAAAAACTGGAAGGAAGTGGAAGGAAGGAAGGAAGGAAGGGAGGGAGGGAGGGAGGGAGGGAGGAAGGAAGGGTGGGTGGGTGGGTGGGTGGGTATGGGGCAAGGGAGAAGGAAGGAAGGAAGGACAAGGGAGAACACAAGGAAGACAGAGCGGGGAGTAGGAAGGAAGTACAAGGGTGAAGGAAGTAAGGGAAGGGTAAGAAAAAGAAAGTACTATGAAGAAGGAAGTAAGGAATGACGAGGTAATTGAAAGAAAAATATCAAAGGAGAAGTAATGGAAGACAAGGGGGAAGACAGGAAGGAATGACAATGGAGAAGGAAGCACAAGGGGAAGAAGGGATGGAAGGATGAACGAAAATGTGAAGAAAGTAAGAGAGGGATCATGCAAAACACAAAGCTGAAGGAAGGAAGGAAAGAAGGAAGAAGAAGGGATGGATTGAAGGAAGTAAGGAACGATATGGGGCAGGCAGGAAATAAGGATTGAAGTCACAATTTTTATGACCTGTAACTTGACATGCTTTCTCATTTCCATGATATGTACTTGGGGTTGTGGGACTCCCACTCGATCATGTAAAGAAGTAGCGCCTCAAAATGAAATACATTTCTCAGACTGTGCTTCTGCAACCTAGTGCAGATGATTAAGTAAACACGAACCATCACTTCCTCATATCCCATTCAACACTCGACTCAGAGTCTGTTTGGGTAGGCGTGACGTAGACGTGAAGGTGAACTGACTCAGACTCGATTAGGATTGTCAGTGTATTAGTCATTCCTGGTACTGATGTGGTTGTGATTTGGTTTTTTTTGTGTTATTGTCTTCTGTCTTCTCCAGGTTTCCTGAACATTCAGTCATGGCCAGAAAACATGACGGACCTGAGTGTCTTCTCTAATCTGGCAACCATCGGTGGCCGATCGCTCTATAGGTAAAATCCTGCTCCGCTTCAACCCTCATGTTAATCTCGGTCTCTGCTTGTGTGACCCTAATAGACACGGTTTATTTCGACGGCCTCGGTTATGGTGTGGAAGAATGGCATTCATTAGTGTGATCGTCCACAGTTAGTCACCGACTCTATGGCTAACAGTCCATGCAATAATTATTTCAGTAATAATTCTTACAGATACAATGACAAAGACAGTTGGACACTGTTGTCAGACTGTCAAGAAGATTTCACCCTGTGGTGTGCTATCTGGGAAACAGTGAGAGAACTCTGAAATTAGCCAGACTCCATCCTTAAATATGAGAGAGAGAGAGAGAGAGAGAGAGAGAGCGAGTGTGCTAACTTGCTTAAAGAGTCTTGGGGTCATTCCCTTAGCGCCCTACCATTGTACCAATTACTGCCTGTCACATGATACAGCACCGAAACACACAGGGTCTGACACTGCCAAGGTTTTGAGAGAGAGAGAGAGAGAGGGAGAGAGAGAGACCATAGGAGGAAAGAAAAGTGAGCACTGGAGGAAATAAAAAAAGAGAGCCTGGAAAGATGGCATGAGATAAACAGAGTTGAGAGCAGAAACAGGGAAGGAAAGGAGAAAAATGGTGAGGGTCTTCTTCAGAAATACTTTAAATTGATATTAAAGAGAAAGAAAGAACAACATGATAATGTCGATGAGAAGAGGGTGATGTTTGGAAAAAGACCATGGGAGAAATGGAGTAAAGAAAAGATGGAGAGTAAGGAGTAAGGAAAGGAAGAAATTCAAAAAGGAAAGAAAAAAGGAGGAGGAGTGCAAGGGGGAAATGAAAGTAAGAAGATGGAGATTGACAAGGAAGGAGAATGAAGAAAGGATTGAGGGAGGAAAGGCGAAAAGTGTACGATTTAGGTACTAAGGAAGGAAAATGGGGAAGTGAAAGGAGGAGATGGAAGAGAAAAGCAAGAAGACAGGAAGTGAGTGGGCATGGGAGTAAGGAGAGGAAGAAAGCAGGAGGGAAGGGAAATGTTGATAAAGATGGAAAAATTAAGGGTGGGGAGAATGAAAGAGGGGGAAAGAAGAAATGAAGAGAAGTGTTGAGGATAGATTGTGGACAAATGTAAAAAAGACAAAAGGAACAGAGGTAGGGAGAAAGGAAGGAAATGAAAGATGATGGATAAGGAAATAAGGATGAAAGGAAAATGGGGAAAAACGAATGAAGGCAGCAAAAAAGGAAGAAGGAAAAATTGGAAAAGACAGAAGGAAGAAAGTTAAAATGAGGAAGGAAGGAAGGAAGATGGGGAAAAATGGAAGCAAGCAAGGAAGAAAAGGAAGGAAATGGGGAGGAAGGAAGAATGAAAGCAAGGAAGGAAATCTGGAGCAAGGAAGGAATGAAATGGTAAAGGAAGAAGGAAAAAAGTGAAATGGGAAATGAAAGACAGATGGAAAGAATTAATGAAGGAAGGAGGGGGTTAGTAATTGTTATTCATCTGCAGACTGTCTCACTTTGGCTTAGCGCATCCAGCTGTGTATCAAATCTCCATCGCTACTTAAACAGGTGTTTTTGCATTGATTCCTCCTTTCCTGTAAAATTTATTAATTTGTCCTTCCTGTCATTTCTCATCTTTCCCCTCTCAGTGGAATCTCTCTGTTGGTGCTCAAACAGCAGTGGATCTCTTCGCTGCAGCTACAGTCACTGCGTGAGATCAGCGCCGGCAACGTCTACATCACCAACAACAGCCAGCTGTGCTACTACAACACCATCAACTGGACCAGCCTGTTCCGCATCCCGGCACAGAAAGCCCTGATCCGCAACAACCGGGACCCGAAAGAGTGCAGTAAGTGCGCCTTAACGCTTACACAGAAACTGAATCACATACAACACAGATCCACTGAGCCTTGCATAAGTATTTACCCCCTGTGAAACTTTCCACATGTTGCACTTGAGCTGTTTTACCAAGAAGACTTGGCAAAAAATAATAATTTAAAAAAAAAATCAGGATCCAAATGTGTAAACCTGACAAGCTAACAGGTCATGTCTATATACGAGTATATACGTAGCTATATACTAGCTACACATCTTCTGGAGGACATCGGGAACTTTTGCACCGTCGGGCAAAAAGCCACGGGATATTAAAAAGATCATGATGTGCTCATGAGATGTAGGCTGTTCTTTCACACCTCCAAATCACTATTTTGAGTTGTCCGATTAATAAAATAATCCTTTTTATTTTGTTAACTGTGGAATTCTGTAAAGACAATGTGCTGATGGTTTGAAGGATAAGCTGACCTAGCACTCATCTCCTACCCTAACAGATCACTTTAAATGTTCATAGTTTTAACCATAAAATAATATTCATTGCTCGACTTCTCATCCAAGCCAATATCTGCGAAGAGAAATGGGCTTAAATTCAAGGTCAGAGCCATGCGTACCTGAGACACGCCTCCCCCCATGCAACTTCTGAATAAGTCCGTAGTTACGTCTAAGGGTCTTAACTCCTGTTAAATCCTGACGTAAGCATAAGTCAGTCTCTGATTTTCACATTGAGGAGGTCTTCATTGTCAGCAACTTTGTGTTTCAAGCTGTCAGGCTCTTTACCCCAGAACACACTCTGTGCCATTACCTCCTGCTGTAGTCTAAAGGAGACGCTCTGGTTTCCTGCCGGACCAGATGAGTGTGACTCAGTAGGAAACTCTCCTTGGCCTCTCGCGCTCTGGATGAGTGCACTTCACCAAGCCTAGCAGGAGACCAAAGAGCCTCAGCTCCTTCCCCAGCTGGAGGTGACCAGAGGCCAAGAGGACCAGACGACTATGAAGAGTCATGCGGCGTCATCCTTCCTCCTCCTCTGTGGTGCTGCTACCCTTGGAAAGTGTCAGCCATGTATCACACTCAGACATGGTGACCAAGTTTCGCACAATTGTCCCGAAAATGAAAAGTAAAAAAAAACTTCTGGGGGAATGCACATGACGCCTACTCGCTTATTCCATCAGCAACAATCCAATTACCCATTCTTTGCAAATGTCGAGTCATCCTGTGAACTACTGAACGAAATTAATTGCAGGGAACCGCCGCAAAAAAGTTTTTTTTTTTGACATTTCAGAGCTACGTGTCCTCCAGTGGAGCCTATAATCGCCAAAGACAATTGCACTCCTTTCTCCACATCTTTGTCCTTTTTTCAGCATAGAGTGATGCTTATGACTCTTTGCAAGGCTGAGAGGTTTTACCTCTGATATTTTTTTCCCCTTTTCATGGTGCTGGATGTTATGATGCAACAGGAATCATTATTGGAGACTGCATTCGCAGTCGCAGTCGCCTTCAGACTTTAAGCCAGTTTCGCTTTACTTTCAACTGCGCTGGTTGCTTATTGGCACGTTCACATATGCAGTGTTTAGTCAGCTTGCAGTTAGAATGGAACCCCGGTGTGTTCTAAGTGCGGGTCTTCAGGGAGGTGACTTGAGGATCCCAAGTGTGATTGGGATATAACACAGCTAGTCCAGGAGCATCTGAGGGAGGTGGCTTCGGTAATTTCGAGCTTTTAACCTGAGCCAAAGGACAGAGTTGTTGTGCGGTAGAAATGCCATATGTTCTGGGGATTTGGACCGACAAAAAAAAAAAAGGATTGCTGCAATACACAGAAGGTTGTAAAGTAGTTATTTATATAATTATTCATTCATTTACCTGGTGCCGGCTCCGTGTTCTTCGTACTTGTTGATATGTTTTACACGCACTTGCCAAAGATTTGGTCATTTTCAATCATCAGAGTTTCACAAGTCTACTTTTAGTGCTCTTCCATTTATTCGTTTGTCCCTTTTGATAGTATAATTTTGTGCGGTGTGAAAACAAACCAAGACAAATAGCAAACAGAACAAACGTATCAATTTTGTTCTCATTCAGACTCAGTAAACAGCCTTCTGTGATAACTCCAAAACACAGAAAGTGGATACAAACACACTAATGATTTAATGAAGTACTAGTAACAAAAAAACTTGGAAAATACACAAGATAACTAGAAACACGAGACAAGAAGACCCAAATACCTGGTGCATAAACTGGGAATGTATGTTATATATACTACTAATAAAAACTATGTATATATAAAGTATATAAGTGTGATTAGCTAATAACAAGACACATATGAAAGATAACAGAAGAAACTAACCAGTGTTATCTTAGGGCCTCATTCCTGAGTGCGCAGTGAAACTCTGGCTTCGAGCTGCTCATACTGCTGAACCCAGATGAGTTAAAACACTTCAGAACTGCTTTCAGAGGACATTCACTTGGTTTATAATTAATCATGTGACACAATGTTCCTTTTCCCCCACAAGGAAACAACATTTCGTCTGCGTTATTTTCTGCTTATTGTTCCTACAGTGAAACACGGCTCTTCTTCTGTGTATTAAAGCAGGAAATTCTGGTGTGTTTCATGTGACAGCACTTCCTAGAGGAGATGTGCACCTTACGTGCAAGTGGAAATGCTTCAGTTCCTATAGCATAGATCCGACGCAGACGTATAAGTCAACCTTCAAGCAGCACTATCTAGACCGAGAGGGGCATTTGTGATAACAAATAGATGTAAAAGTGCCCTAAAACACTTAACCTAAACATGGCAGTCAGTGCTTGAAAGGCATTTTCTTGCATGGAGCCCTAGCATTTTTTTTTCCCCTAGTAGACAATTCCCTTTTGAGGTTAATCATTTCCATGTTGACAAGAAATCCTTTTGCCCTGACTATTAATGCTTCAGAAGAGCGGTGGCAGGCATCAGAGGAAAATGTCATTCAGTGAAATGTCACTTAGCCGGGAAAAATGGCTGTCATTCTGAGTCAGTGCTCAAATTATATTGAAACTCACAGGGTTCCTACCAGGGGGCAATGTCAGACCAAAAGTTGACGGTCAATTACTGTAGCTGTGAGCTATTGATAGAAAAAAAAAGAAAGAAATATTTGTGATTGTGTCTCCACAACACTTGGTGGTGGTGTACGGATGAGTGTGTGATTCACACTGTAATATTTCTTGTACCATTTAAATTTTTCATATTTGATAGCAATTGTAGGTGGTTATCGTTTGCTTAAACGAACAAAGAAACTAGTACAAAATAATAATAATTCAGGCCACGCTAGATCTTTCTGCTTGAATGAGACCTGGCCCTTACCGTGTTGATAAGCCATTCGTATAACTCTTGTGAGAGTGAAGAGGTAGCCAGTATTGTGAATTATGGGTGAAGATTTTTTTTCAGTATGGGAACCATGTAGTTTTTCCAATATTCTTCTTTTCGTAGGAGACAGAAATTGTTGGCAAAGCAGTTTTCATTTTATATATTATAGAAATCTCTGTGTTACATTTGTTTAGAACATAAAACTACCCCAGGCCTCTCACAACTACCCCAATATCACTTGAATACCTGCCAAAAATTACCCCTACACAATCCCAGGCCCTCCAAAATCACCTGATTTCTTGCCAGAATTACGGAGAGACCCACCCCAGAGCCCCCAAGATCAGCCAACCACACCACCAAGACTACCCTAAGACCCCCTGTGACCACCCCAAAACCAACCCAAGACTTCCCTAAAATTGCTCCAAGACCACCAAAGAACACCCCGAAATCACCACAAGACAAAACCTGAAATCTACCTCAAGACCACCTCACAGAGCACACCAAAAGCAGCCCAAGATCCCTTAGTCATGTAAAGATGACCCAATGCCCAACCAAAATTGCCTATAAACCACCTGTAAAGACCCAAAAACACTTCACGACTAATCCAAGAGCTTTAAGGCCACTGCGAAACTATACCAAGACCACCCCAAACCTCCCTAAGAACAACCCCAGATCCCTTAAAAGCACTCCGGGACCACCCGGAGATCCCCTCGAGTCCACTGCAAAGCTACAGGATGACCACATCAAAATCACCCATTCCATTATCTCCTCAAGTTCATTGTTTGAGCGGATTGCAGGTGTATGCTTGGTGTAGTGTGTGTGTGTGTGTGTGAGTGCGTGCATGCATGCGAGTGTATGTGATGTCCCTAAAACGTCAGCAATATTTTCACGCAGCTGCTGCGTTCTGTTCCACAGTGGGGCCTCTGTCTGGACCAGTCTGTCCTTTCTGTCTTTTACACTTACACACACACACACACACACACATCAGCATTTCTCCCTGAAATACAGCAGGCCATATCAGCAAACTCTCAGCGAGTGTAAAATATGCATGACTACAGCAAGATTAGCTAACCCAGATGGCGTGCAATGAGCTCAATCAAATGATGACAAAAGCTCATACAGTCCCATCTAACGCCTACTGACACCTGAAATCACTTCTCTGTATTAGCAGATGTGCAGGTTCTGAATGAGGTTCCGTGTTTTGATGAGATCTGCTAACAAAGAGAGCAGCAGTGAATCCATGACCTCGTACACAGGGACTGATTCCATTTCTGGATAAATTACTGAACAGTTCAAAAGTCTAGTCATATAAACCATGAACTATTTAGTTAATTATTTTTTTATTTATTTTCTGCTGTTACCTTAGAAATGAGTACATATTAGAAAAAGTGCATTCATATGAACTTGTGATGTAAGCTATTGTCAGAGCTGCTGTTGTAGAAAATTACTCAACACCTTCTGACCAATCAGAATCCGGAATTGAACAGCGCTGTGGTGTAAATCAGCATAAACAAAATAGTTTGAAGTGACTGGTGAGATAAACAGCTCTCAGTAATCAGTAAACGTAGCAGTCGTGTTTCTGTGTTTAACAGGATGTATGCTGTGTCTTTTTTCTTCAGCTATGGAACGCATGGTGTGTGACCCGCTGTGTTCGGACGCTGGGTGCTGGGGTCCGGGTCCGGATCAATGCCTGTCCTGCCGGTTTTTCAGCAGGGGGCGCATGTGTGTGAAGTCCTGCAACCTGCACTACGGGTCAGCTAGCTAATCTGTTCTTTCTTATGACGCACAAACACACACACACATCCTACCAATTCTACGCTCCACAGCCCTGCTGATGTTTGGCAGTTAAATTTGCTCTACACCGTGTCTCATACTGCAGCTTTTTTACAGGCTTTTTTACAGACAAGGCAAATAAGAAATTTGTGAAAAGGAAAAAAGAAGTTCTTATTTGTCCAGGGTTCGATTCTGAGCTTGGGTTACTGTCTATCTGGAGTGTTGCATGTTCTCACTGTGTCTGTGCAGGTTTCCTCTGGGTTCTTCGGGTTCTTCCCACTTCCCAAAGCATGCTGGTAGGTGGATTGGCTATGTGAAATTGCCCCTAGGGACCAGTGCTCCATCCAGAGTGTTCTTGGGAAAGGCTTTGAGCAGGATAAAGTGCCGACGAATGAATTGCTGTGTGATGAAAATGAATAAACGACGTTTCTTGAAGGGTGCCAGTAGTTTTGTTATGCTTCAGCATTTTAACATGAACTAAAAGCATAGATTGCTGAATTATTTCCTGTTCTTTGACCATGTTGGTCACCAGGTATTTATAGTTAGTTTTTTAAGCACTTAGTTCTAGTCTAACTTTCTCTCAATTCAATTCAATTCAATTCAATTCAAAGAGCTTTATTAAAATGACCATAAACGTGTACAGTATTGCTAAAGCATTTCTCTCTCTCTCTGTCTCTCTCTCGCTCTGTCTCTCTCTCTCACTCTCTCACTCTCTCTCTCTCTCACTCACTCTCTCTGTCTCTCTCTCTCACTCTCTCTCTCACTCTCTGAGTCTAAAGTAAGAGTTTCCAGTCAGGTCCTCAATCGACTTTATTGGGCTCTTTTACTCTGCGTGTGTGCGCGCGCGCGCGTGTGTTTGTGTGTGTGTGTGTGTGTGTGTGTGTGTGTGTGTGTGTGTGTG
>JAQMYM010000035.1:25263073-25276692 GCA_030014255.1 Parauchenoglanis ngamensis
CTCTCTCTCTCTCTCTCTCTCTCCCTCTGTCTCTCTCTCTCTCTCTCCCTCTGTCTCTCTCTCTCTCTCTCTCCCTCTGTCTCTCTCTCTCTCTCTCCCTCTGTCTCAGGGAGGTGCGGGAGTTTGCGAATGGCTCCATGTGTGTGGAGTGTGACGCTCAGTGTGAGAGAGCTGAAGATGACGCTCTGACCTGCTCTGGGCCGGTGAGTTCCTTTCCTATGAACTGTATGCATTGAACGCAGTTAAGGTGATGTATATACAGTATATTTGTCACTTGTAGTTTAAACAAAGGTTGACAAAGAGTGACACTGAAAGGAACAGTCAGTGACCTCATCATCTAATACGCAGAACACACATAAGAGGCACACACACATACGCTTGCACAGGCACACACGCATGCACACACTTTTCTTTTCAGGTTTCTCCGAGTATTATCACTAGTTCTAGAAACGTATTGCACTGTTGTATGTACACTTGTTTCTGCTCATCTCCGTTTATCTGTTTATTTTTGTAGTTATTTTCGGACTTGTTTCCAAAGTCTGTATCCAAGCTTCGGCAATACAAATGTCAATATTTGTCATGCCGATAAAGCAACTTTGAATTGAATTGAGTGACACTAAAGAAAGAGTCCAAATTTCCAGTCGACATCATATTTTTATTCACACGTAGACTGTCTGCGCATGTAGTAGTTACATATACGAGTATGTAGTAAGTAGATTTTAACCCTTAAAAAAAATCCCATCCACACTAACAGTGTTTTGAAAGTATCTCTGTCCAAAGGAATGCAAAAAAACGATTGAAAGCGCTCACGTGAGCATGCCAAAGGAGTTAGATGGCAGCAGTATTTAGTTCCATGTGTGCATATTGAGTGAAATTCAGTTACAAACATGTTGAAGAATAAGAAATTACAGAGCGCAAGGTAACAACCTGCCAGCAGCACGTTCATAACACGTGCAATACCGCGACAGGCGTGCGCAAGTTAGCACTGCGACGTCAGTCTTCAAAAACCTTCATTTTCAGCCACCAAAAAAAATTCAGTATATATGTGGACAGAGCCTTAGATTATTATTATTATTATTATTATTATTATTATTATTATAGTAAAAATATATTGTCCTTGTTATTTGTAAACATTTAATTATTTTCTACCATTTCTTTTTTTAGCACCTATAGGTCATGTGCATGGATTGCCTTAATATGCCTTAATTTAACATTATTAAAATGTTCATATTTTGTATTGAAATCTATACTTATTTAATGGATTCAAATGTGACTAATTAGGCATCACACTTTCAGAGTTCACTTTTATTTCTCATCTGTTTTGCTTTTATCCGCAGACATTAGCCAGGTTTTCATTGCGGTTTTGCGTGAAGTGGAAGTAATATTTTAAAAATCCTAAAAAAATGCGATTAAAGCTGGGTGTTCAGCTTTCACAGAGCGCTTTTTTCCCAGGTGTCATTTTCCGTTTGTTCTTCATGCCTTGTCATGTGATTTGAATGCGTTTCCATTTACGTTTTGCGAAATCCTGCTTTATCGAATCAGTACAAGTTTGCAATTTCAAATTGTGCTTGAAGCAGGTTAATGGAAACACGGCTGTTGTCACGTTATTTACCGTATCCGCTGCGGATAACGGCGTCTTCAAAATGCCCTGAATGTAAATGCGTCCCAGAAATCCAGATGTAGATTTAGATGAGAGGTGAGAGTGGTGAGGAGAAACTCCCTGAGATGACATGATGAAGATATCCTGAGAAACTCGTCCTCTTCTGGATGATACCGGTTTATAAATCAGATAAAGAAGCAGTGAACAGCTCTACATGTGTTAAAAGGCTTTGTATATGTGTATATCGGGAGTCCTGAGCTGAGCACAGGGCACAGTCTTCATGAAATATAATCTGTTTTTCGGAAGTGTAGATCTTTCCATATGGGACGAGTCACAGCATCAGAAGACTTCTGCTGTTTAAAGCATTATTAATGCTTTAAATGGGTTTGTTGACTGTTTTTTCATCCTCGTCTAGCGTGTCTCTCCTGCACACGCAGGCCGATCCGGATGGCATCCGCAGACCCCCGTGATGAATCGAATCCCAGGACGAAATGTAAATGTCCATTTGTTGCGGCGGGATTGATTTTGCTTGCGGTCGAGTTGGCTAGTCCAGCTGCGCGGCGACGCTCGGGGAAGATGGATCGCAGTGTTTTCAGGACAATAAGTTACTATGGCGTATACCCTGAATTCCGTCGGCTTTGAGAGGAAATCAATACGCGTCGCTTTGTTGGAGAAGTCGCATAAATGTTCCCGGAGTTTCCGTGTAATGTTTGTCGTGCCTTTAAACCAGCACGGCGTGCAGGAGCGTCTTTAGGGAGTGAATCATTATTTATTAATGCGTAGTGCTGGAAACTTGTAATCCACTTTGCGAGGAGGTTTGTTTGTGGAATTCTAAAGCTGATGCTAATAAGGCGACGAAATGGCCGTGCTCTCGCGGCCCTCCAATTTTGGTTGCAGTGTCTAAATAATACTGCAGGTGTGTGTGTGTGTGTGTGTGTGTGTTTACACATCACTTTTCTCCCCAATGCTCCAAAGCCTTGTGGATATGATACAGTCCAGTCATGTGTAGAAGCTTTCCAGACACACACACACACTCACACACACACACACACACACACACTTGCCATGTGCCTCGGTGGACAGCAGTGCACTCCTGCATGCAGTTACTTCATAGTTCGCTGTAATATTAACAAATTTCCTTTTGTGGCTGTGAAATAAAACATTTTAGAGGATTATTCTGTTACTGTTTTCTACCATCTTTCGAACAAACCTGTAACGAGTCCTGAATGTTTAACGATGTCTGTCACACGCACACACACACACGTCGATCCAAGGCTTTATAGAGTCCTTTGTTTTAAACCTGGACATCTGCAGAAGCAATTAAACCTGTTTTGGGATAGATGGTAACATTTATAGAGGTTTATCTGCCAGAGGAGAGGTGAGGAGAGGATGACCAGGTGACCGGAGCAACAGCTGCATTAAAGAAAAGATTGATGACATCTGTTAGCTGAACTGGCCTTGGAGGAGCTGTTCAGCTGAGCTGTGTGTGTGTGTGTGTGTGTGTGTGTGTGTGTGTGTGTTAAAAACAACAACAAAAAAATTCCCATCGCTCTGTTCAGTCCAAATGGTGTGTGAATATCGAACCCTTACACGTCAATGAGGTGTCTCTCAGAATCAGTGAGTTACATCGAAACCGGCTTTATATACGGACATCTTCTTTAATTGTTCTCTGTGTTCTAATTGTTCTATGTGTTCTATGTGAGAAGAACAGCACCAATAAAAACCGCAAAAAAGCCAGTAGGTACACAATAGGTGCAAAATCCCAAAAAAAAGATATATATATTATTATATTATATAGTAGTAGTAGTAGTAGTAGTGGTATTTATTTATTTATTTATGTTACATTTATGAAGAATATATGTGGTAATTCTTGCTAGATAAGATATCGATTGCACTTAATCAGCTTTGTAAAATAGAATGACAAATCTGTGAATAAATAAACAAATAAATCGGTCGCGTCGTGGACTGCGATATTTATTTAGCTGAAGCTTCAAAGCATGAACACAAATGTCTTCAGTGCACAAAAACAGGTTACTAGGCCTTGCCGTTCCAATACTTTTGGAGGGGGCCGTACATCATCCGTCATAACGGAATTATATTTTCATTGAAATCCTTTATAACATAGAATTCCAACATCAAAACACTGCTGATACTCCTGCTGGGCTTAAGATGCTACTTTTAGCTCGGTGACATTCTATTCTCCGTATTTATAGATAACGGTGTGTCGTACAGTGTCAGAAATCACACACACAAGTCTGGTTGAGAGACTGAACGCAGTTTGAGGTGAGCATGTGATAATGCTAAATGCTGTTTGCAGTAATGTGCGGCGAGATGAGGTAGGACTTAAGTGTGTGTTTTTATTTGCGGCATGAGCAAACAGTGTGGGAGCAAACGCAGGCAGACCGAGCTAAACAAAGACCGTTCATGATGGTAGACAAATAAAAAACCCAAACCCAGAAAACTCGTTAAACAAAGCTTGGATTTGACGACACGCAATGCATGAACGGATTTCGCAGTAAAGCAAAGATGCCGCAGTGCGTACATGGACAAAGTAATCAGGGGATAATACAAAACAGATCGATGAGAAATCCAATAACAGGACAGAGGAGAAGACGGGACCAAAACAAAAGCGCATGGGGCCGTTGTCACTATGGCAACCATAACATGAAGAGAGCGTCTGTTTCAGTAGCTATAAGCTTTCTTAGCTTCATTAGCTTCACAGCTCAGATGTGTAGCGTCAGTGTAACGGACAGGATTCGGGGGTTTCATTTATCGAAGCATGCATGGAACTAAATGTCTACATTCGTGCATAAGAACGGGCAATATGCAGGAAGAAAACGCTGTACATGGCGAACAACTTCCCTTTAAAAATCGTCGCAGACAACATGAGGAATGTTGAAATGTCTGCGCAGATGAACTTTAATAGAAGTGCACAATGTGGAGTAAAACAGAAATGGTTTATTTGGCACTTTTACGAGTGGTTTGTCTGAGAAATATAGACAAATTATAAGTGTATATATTAGATTTTATGGCTTCATTCAAACCGCATGCAGTAATCCAACACACATGCAAATGTTCAAGGCTGGAGCAGTCGGAGAAGGAAGGAGTCGGAGACATTTACGGCACTTGTCCTTATCCAGAGAGACTTACATTTATCTCATTTACACAAATGAGCAGCTGAGGATTAAGAGCTTTGCTCCTGGGCCCAGCAGTGGCATTGCTGAGACTTGAAATGACAAACTTCTGATCAGCAGTCCAACATCTTAACCACTGAGCTAGAATGCCCTTAAATAAACTAGGTAGTTGGCAAGACTTTTTTGTGAAACATGGGCTGCAGTTGAATAGCCTTTTTTGCTCATCGCTAACTGAGGTAAATGACCCGGACGCGTCTCAGCGGCAGCCATGATGATGAGCTATATGAATTCTCTAAATGCTAAGGAAAGACGCTTCAACGCTTTCTTTCTTGTCTCCTTTAGCAAAGGACCATCCTTTACGAAAGAGAAGGAGATGATGCCGTCCCACGGTTACTTGCAGCGGCAACGTTTAAAGACCCGCGCCGGTAACATTCTCTTAGCACTGCGGTTGTCTTTTCCTACGTCCTAAAGGATTCTCCTTGACTTTATGATGTTTTCGAGGGCATCGAGGGCAAGGAAAAGTGGTTAGGAAAGGACATAGGATGGACTGTTCAGCTATAGCCATGTGCTATAGCTTATACTCTATATGCCAGATCAGGAAGTGAGTGTAGAGGAGTTCTTATTCAGGAGAGAGGGACCTCTGCTGGCATGGAGGTGTAATGTCAGTGGGTGAGTGTTAGAATCGGTTTTTGTTTTTTTTTCGTCTGAAAGCATTGCAACCCACTTCTACAGTGAAGTGAAGGATCTGATGCGTTATCGCTTTACAAAGAAGCACTTTCAGTGTGCGTCGTCGCTCCCTCTCTGGCCGTACTGAAGTGCTTGGCGTGTGTGAGTTGATGAAGCAGTGTGACGGTGGCACCAGCACTCGTATTGATATCCAGCCTAACTGAGTGGCTCCTCTCCGCTTCCTCTGCTGCCTATATTACTGCTATAAATCCCAGCCGCCTCATTGTTATGGTCATTGTGTGGGCAGTGAGCGATGGTTATTATCCGTGGCCTGGTTGCTGGTGTTTTATGGCTCTTCTTTGCTCTTTTATTTCTCTCTGTCTCTTCCTTGCTCTTACTCTCTCTTTTTTTCTTTCTCCCTCTCGCGGTCTCTCGGTCAATTTATTCCAATTCAATTCAATGTAGCTTTATTGGCATGACTGGAGTGCATGAAACACAATATTTCCCAGGCATGGGATATTAAGGTAGAAAAAAATACAGCAACAACAATAATACAGATCATATATAAAAAATGTCTACTGCATATAGTAGGGCAGGTAGCTTGCCATGAGGAAGCTCACGTCTTATTTTCATCTCTCTCTCTCTCTCTCTCTCTCTCTCTCTCTCTCTCTCTCAGGGTCCTGATCATTGTGTGAAGTGTCTTCACTTTAAAGATGGGCCTAACTGTGTGGAAAAATGTCCCGATGGACTCCAGGGAGCCAATAGTTTCATCTTTAAATATGCAGAACCCAACAAGGAATGTCATCCCTGCCATGCCAACTGCACCCAGGGGTATGTGTGTGTGCGTGTGTGTGTGTGTGTGTGTGTGTGTGTGTGTGTGTGTGCGCGTGTGTTACATAGATGAGTAAGGAATAAACTATTTTTGTGAACTTTGCCAGATAAATAAATACATTTAATAATAATAATAATAATTTCAGTAATTTATAAAAACCATTTATATTTCTCGGTTATATTTTAACAAACAGATGAGACTTGCTAAATATGAAATGCTGAACTTTGTTGCGCTTTTAAATTCTTCTTGCTGTCAGTGAGTAATTGAAAACCTGTTCAATTACAAGCAGTGTAATATAAAGGCAGTTTCTCTTAAGTTAGTTGTAGACGTTATGGTGTAGGTGCTCCTGATGAAGGAAGAGAGAGCACACACACACACACACACACACTCACACACTCACACAGTCCAGTTCACAAAATATCTGAAAAAATATCTCAACATTCGAGGTGTTCCTTCTGCTCTCCCCATCTCACATCGCCGCTCGTCCAGTCTAAAGATCCACCCGTTCCCTCTGCTGCTCCAGCCGTGTGTGTTGGATGATGAGGCTCGAGGCCTTTGATCTCGGGAGTGATGGAGGACTGATATGTGTGAGAAAGATGAAGACTGATTAAAGGAACGAAGCTTAATGCAGCATCAAAAGAGCTGAAATTTGTTCTTCAACAGAACACTGTAACACCAGGGTGTGTGTCTGGAATTGCACAGAATACACTGTCTTATAGGGCTTTGGGACAAGTGATAAGAAGACTATAAAGAACTGATAGGGGATGGGCAGAAGGATGGAAATATTGTGTATCAAAGAGATGGATGGATGAATGGATCAAGGCGGGAGTGTGTGTGTGTGTGTGTGTAGAAGAAGAAGTGTCTGTATGGATGGATGTTAAATAGTACTTGAAAGTTTTGTGAACTCTTTAGAAATGTTCTAGTTTTCTGCACAAATATGACCTAAAACATCATCAGATTTCACAACAGTCCTGAAAGTAGTTAACGAGAATCCAGTTAAACAAATGAGACAAAAATTATTATACTATAATTATTATGCTATTTATTGAGGTAAAAAAAAAATGACCCATAAAAGAGCAAGTATAATATTTTTGACTTTAATTAGGTTCTGTTTGTCTACTTTTAGGACTTGTGTGAAAATCTGATGATGTTTTACGTCATGTTTCTGCAGAAATGCAGACAATTCTTAAGGGTTCACAAACTTTCAAGCACGTCTGTTTGAGTAGATGGATGGACGGACGGCCGACAGGTGATAACAGCAGATCTCTACATTTGCTCCTTTATTTTCTGTTTATTCATTTATTCGACTCTGGTGTGTGTTTCAGATGCACCGGGCCCAGGCTTCAGGACTGCATTGGCATGATTGACAGGTAATAAAGGGCTGGACTTTTCTTTTCTACAACTTTAGCACACACACACACACACACACACACACACACACACACACACTTGTATTTTCTAGAGGGTCTAGTGACATAATGAGAGAGAGAGAGGTGATTGGTTGGAGAGGGAAAGTTGTACAGTGAATCGGCCACCAGTGTGTGATTAATGGCTTGCTGTGAGGCTCAGTGTAGAACTGTGTGTGTGTGTGTGTGTGTGTGTGTGTGTGTGTGCGAGAGAGAGACAGAGAACATGCACCTTTGATAAATTGATAGCACTTTCTTTTGTTCTCATGGGGCAAAAGGAACAAAACGCCACTAACTACCGTGCACAAAAGGATTTGCAGGTCTAGATATGCAATACACACATACCGTATACACAAATACACACACGTTTGTTTTTGTGTCTTTGTGGGGACCTCCCATTAATTTCTGTGGTTACAGCCCTCACCCTTACCCAGCACTAACCTTAACTATAAGCAGCCAAAGACTTTGGGCTATTTTAGTTTTTTGATCGTGTTCACAAATTTTTTTTGTAAAATTGACTTTTCCCTTGTGGGGACCAGAAAAATGTCCCCACAAGCCAAAAATAACAGGTTTTTACACATGGTCACATAGACAAGGTCCACACACACACACACACACGCATGCACACACACACACACACACACACATACACACACGGATCTGCTGATAAACTCCCTGGAATCAATCATGCATGGTCATCTGACTGAAAATGCCGTATGTACTACATTTTAATGCATTGGACCTTTATCTAATTTCTTCTTGCTGGTGATTTGCAAATTGGGGTGTGAAATAAATAATGCACAAAAGTACAGCATGGGGGGGCGGGATTGCCTGCACATGTTACGCTTGATCAATAATAGGCTTTACCTGTGCTAGAAACTCAAGAACTCACCTAAACCCGTCTGTGGCATCAAAATCTTTACCAACATATCAGTTCAGACGGGATATACTGAGGTTACCTGAGGTTATTTCCACTGATCAATGAATAGAAGGTAAAATACGGTGAAACGCATGCACGGTGCATAATAAAAGACGGGACTAAAATGCCAGCGATCCAGTGAAAACTAGTGCTCATTACACCTGGCTTTATTCAAATATAAAAAGTTGCTAAAGTAAATGTAAGAGAGTAAATGCTGTGTGCCCACGTGCAGCGTGATCATATATACTACTGATGAGTGTCTTCGATGTGTGTAGGCGTGTGAAGGATGGGAGCTTTATGCGTACGATCAATAATGAATTAACCAGACGGATTCTCATCTCGGCAATAGATAATCCAGCAATGTGTGAATGGAAAGTGTCTTTCTTCTGTTCAGAGTGACACACACACACACACACACACACACACACACTACTACCACCCATAAACTACAACTCCCACGCTTCCATGCTTGCTATCAATTTTTTTTCCTAATTCACTTACATGTTGAAAGCGTAATCTATAAAAATCCATGCCCTTATTTATCACACGCACGTGTGGGGGGGTTAATGCATATAATAAATCGAAGCTAGACGCTCGTAGCTTGAGCAGAACTGTTATTAACAGTCACTTGTGTGTGTATATACGTGTTTTTCCCTGTTATTTCTGTTCCGTTTGACCTAAACGTGTTTGGTATCCAATTAAATTAGACTCTTTCTTAAAACAGAGTAGGCGTAAGGTTGGAGATTAGTAAGTAGGACTGAACCTTCAGGTGTTCTGTGTATAATTTGTTTTCCTCCACAGTGTCTTTCAGTGTATGAAAGAAGGCTATAGAAAACAGGAGCACTGTGTAGGACACAATTCACCTAAAAGGTGCAGTGACGGTGGAGATGCATAAAAGATTCATATTCACTATTACAAGACCATTTGAAGTGGGTTTGTTTCAATGTCGGCTGCATCATGGTATCATTCACTACACGATACCGACTCGTTCACGTTACCGACTCCTTCAGAAAGAATGCTTTGCAAAGGAAGCATGTCTACATGGCGGACAAACAAGACACAAATGTATAGGACATTAACATTTCCCTTGGATTTGGTTGTAAATTGCTAAGAAAGTACTTTATAGCGCTAACATCACAACATAATTACTCTTGAAATGTCAGTGTGGACATCAAGAAATGTCAGCGCTGTGACATAACTCATAAATGAAAGCTCTTATGCTTTGTATTGTGTCTGATATTTTTTTTTATAAATTTCTATTTCATACTTCTCCCTGTCTGTTAGGACGCCTCTGATTGCGGCAGGGGTGATTGGCGGCTTGTTTGTGGTGGTCATTGTGGCGCTGGGCGTGGCCGTGTCGGTGAGAAGGAAAAGCATCAAAAAGAAAAGAGCACTCCGGCGCTTCCTGGAGACGGAGGTAAGACAGGGTATCGCTTTTACGTTCTCTTGCCATCCCTCACTCACTTTCTTATGTCCGGTCTCTTTCACTGTCGTTAACGATCCCTGGTTTCTATGGAAACCCATTTCCGCCACTTAACATTCCTGTGCATAATTACGAGATACAAAGTAATAATTGAGCTACCAAGTCATAATAATGAGATACTTTGTTATAATTATTAGTTTATATTTATATATTATTATTATATTAGTTATAATTATGAATATACCAAGTCATAGTTTTGGGAAAGAAAAGTCATAATTATAAAGTACCAAATCACAATTTTGATATGCCATGTTATAATTCTGATAGGCCAAGTCAATATTGAGACATTATCTCATAATTTTGAGATACTAAATCAGAATTATGAGACACCAAGCCAATATTTTGAGATACTATCTCATAACGTTGGGGAAATAAGCTTCATTCTATAATTATGAGATAACAAGTCATAGTTTTAAGTTACAGAGTTATAATTTTAAGATACTAAGTCACAGTTATGGGATACCAAGTCATTTTGAGATACTGAATCGTAACAGTGTGACACAGTTGATTATGAGATACCAAGCCATAACCGAGATTCCAAGTCATAATTTTGAGCTGCTATCTCATAATTTTGAGATACTAAGTTAATTATGAGATATTACGCCAATTATGAGATTCTAAGCCATAATTGACATACCAAGTCATAAGTTCAAGTTTCTAAGCAATAATTCAGATAACAAGTCATAATTTTTAGCTGCTATCTCATATTGTCAAGGTATTAAATCAATTATAAGATATTATGCCAATTATGAGATACTTAGCCATAATGGATATACCAAGTCGTAATTTAAAGATACTGTCTCATTATTTGAAATACTGTCATAATTTTATATTTATATAATAACAGTTCATTGTTTTGAGATAATAACTTATAAGTGTGAGATAGTAAGTCATAATACTATAATTACAAGTCGTCATATTTTTAAGCCATAAAATGTAGTCCTGCCCGTGTACATGCACGCCTTCCAACAATACCAACAGTATCTCAAAATGATGATTTTAATTACGGCTGAATATTATCTTGAAATTATGATTTGTTATGTCATAATTATGACTTTTTGTCTCATAATTACAATTTATAGCATCTTGAAATGATGAATTGTTATGGTAAACTTATAATAACTTTTTTATCTGATTATTATGAGACAGTATCTTAAAATGAGGTTTCCTCAGAATTTTGATTTCGGATTATTTAGGGTTTTTGTTTATTTAATGCCCGAAGTGGGTTTCTACAGCTAATTGTGTCTTTCTTGCTCAGCATCTTTCTCCTTGGCACTTCTATTGTGAATCCCTTAATAACTTCCTGCTCAGCCCCCAATTCTCCTGCTAATTACACCAGCAAAGAATTCATTAAAAACAACTCTGCATGAGATCTGAGAGCGAAGCAAGGGCCCGAGCAATAGGAACACACCCCGCCGGAGGAGCTAAAGGAGACCCTCAGGCCTCTCTGTCTTCTTTTTCACTGTTTATCTCGTCTCTTTCATTCTGTGTCTGCTGGGTTCTGACACGCCAAGGAAGTTCTTCATCACCCTCAGGCTATGAGAGAACGAAAGAAATAGGAAGAGAGGACATACAAAGTGAGATTGAGCTCAGGGATGCTTGCAAAATCTTAAGTATGCCCAGTTCTTCTAATTCGTATGAGGACAGCTCACTTTGCCCCACCTCTCTCTGTCATCTTTCTCTGAAGCTTTGTAGAGGGAAATTCAAGGAGGGAATGTCAGCATTGTGAAGTCAGAGAGAGAAAGAAAGGAAGGGAGGAATGAAGGAAAGAAAGGCGTACGAAAGGAAGGAGACGTAACGATGGAAGGAACATCGGAAGGAAGGAATGTAGAGAGGAAGAGAGGAAGGAAATAAGGAGGGGTGGGAGGACGTAGGAACGGGGCGGGAGGTAGGGAATTAGTAAGGAAAGGAAGGAAGGGAGAGAAAGGAAAGAAGGACGGAAGGAATAACAACGAGGCCGGGAGAATAACAATAGATATTGAGAAAAAGAGGGGAAAAGAAGAGGGCAAGAGGATGGAAGGACATAGGGAGGCAGGGGAAGTTGGAAATAGGAAGGAATGACGGAAGGAAATGAGAGAGGGAGGAAGGAAGGAATATCAAAGAGGCAGAGAGAGAGAATATTAATGGACAGTGAGAAGAAAAGGAGAAAGAAAGAAAGAAAGAACAAAAGAGGAAAGTTAACAAACTACAATACATCATGAGAGAATTGTTTATTATTGTGACTATTATTAGTACTAAACTAATGTTTATGGAGCACTGGGTTTTATCATTCCTCTTTTTTTAAAGGAATAGGCCACTCGTTAGAGGAATGTTATCATGTGTAAGGGGTTTTTATAAGAACACCCTTAACCATGATAATATTACTGTAACACAGCCTCTCGTGGATCATTGCTTTGTGATGGTGACATCACACTCCCATGTGCTTACGAGGATTGCCATGCTGGAACAGGTCTGGGCCTCTCGGTTCCAGTGAAAGGAAATTGTAATGCCGCAGAATACAAAGGCGTTCTATACAATAGTGTGCTTCTAACTTGGCCAGTGTACTTTGAGCTGTATTTGTATTTTCCGTTCCTGTGCTCAGAAAAAGTAATTTAATGCAACATGTTCAAGCCTGTGCAACAGCCGCCGTGGTCACCGATGGTACCATCTGTCCTCTGATTAGTGAGAGACAGCATGGCGCTGAGAGCTCAACATCCCCATTTACTTCCACGTTTCCAGCTGAAGATGAAATGCCCACTAGGATGTTATCATTGCAGTTAAATCTTTATTTAAACGTAACATTCACTGGGAAAAGCCATTTGCAGTGCTGCTGTGTATGAACACGAATCAGTGAAGACCACGGAAATGAGTCTAGCTAAAATAAAGAAACAGTGACTAAGGCTTTGGGCTGCTGTTCCGAAGGTTGTGGGATCAAATCCCGGCTTTACCAAGGAGCAGCTATTGGGTTCCTAACCTTCAACTGCATTTTATCTCACTTATAATTAGTTTTGGATTAAAGTGCGTTAAAATGAATATATGGAAATCAAAACAATAAAACGAAATTCAGAAAAGCGGCGAAAGAGCTCACAAGCAACTGACATGCTAATGAAAAACGTGTTTGGGAAGTTCCTGTTCAGAATCAGGAAGAGAGGGAGGGAGGAAGGGAAGGAGAAAGTAAGAAGGAGTGAAGGAAAGAAGGAAGGAAGGAAGGAAGGAAGGAAGGAAGGAAGGGAGGAAGGGAGGAAGGGAAAATTTCAGAACCCAACAAAGAATGAGATAAGCAAGACAGAAGCGCAGGTCTCCTTTAGCTGTATATTGTCATGTTGAAAGAATGAAAAGAAAGAGGAACTTGTCCAGTGTGTGGAAAACGTTAATGCAGTAAAGTGGTCAAACGAGCTACACTGTCCAACTGATGCTTTTGTTGTGTGTGTGTGTGTGCGTGCGTGTGTGTGTGCGTGCGTGCGTGTGTGCGTGCGTGCGTGCGTGCGTGCGTGCGTATAGGAATTTATATCTACTTGAGCAGAGCAGCTGTTAAAAGATCTGTGGTGTACTGGCCCATCACATTTGTCTGCTCATGTATGTCCCACTGTCTCACTGTGT
>JAQMYM010000035.1:25285419-25307866 GCA_030014255.1 Parauchenoglanis ngamensis
CACTGTATCTCTCTCTCACTCTCCCTCTCTCTCTCTCTCTCTCACTCTCACTCTCCCTCTCTCTCTCTCTCTCTCACTCTCATTCCTTTACACCTTGTCTTCTGCTATCTAAATCTCTTTATTTATTTTTCGCGCCCACTCTCTCTCAAAAATCTCTTTATTCCTCTTTCTTTCTTTCTTTCTTTTACTATTCAATATCTGTACACATTTTCTGACAGTTATCTTACCAAGGTATGGGACTTTTTTATGTTTCTACCTACTTAATTTTCCAATTCTTTCTTCCCTTTGCGTAGCTCTCTCTCTCTCTCTCTCTCTCTCTCTCTCTCTCTCTCTCTCTCTATGTCTCTCTGACTTTCTTTCATTCTTTCTCTCTCACTCTCTGTCTTTGTGTCTGCCTCTATCTATCTGTCTTTTTCTCTGTCTCTGTTTATTTCTCTCTCTGTTCTCTTTTTAAAAATAAATAAATAGATGAATAAAACTTCTCTCTTCCTCTCTCTCCATGTCTGTGTGTCTCACACCATCTTTCTCTGTCTATCTTTTGTCTCACGCTGCTTTATCTGTCTATCTCTTCTCTGTTTGTGTCTGTCATTCTCTGGGTCTGTGCGTGAGATGTGGAGCTCTCTCAGATCCTCTATTTAAACCGCAATCAAAAAGCAGTTACACATTCAGGTTCACCCTGAAGAGACCAGTGCGCGCGCGCACACACACAAACACACCTTGAATTATGAAGTACGAGAAAGATGAAACAACAACGATAATTTATTTGATCTTTTCATTTATTATTTTTTGCCTTTGTTAGTTTCTGTTGTTTTGCTTGCGATATGAAGTAACTTTACATATGAGAAACATAAAATAGAATCATGATAACGCCATTGAGCTTATTTCCTCCCAGATGTGTGCCGTTATTCCACTTTAAAAGCACCAGCGGATTATTCCGCACAGTCTCGAATGAAAGATTCATGAATGAAACAGAATGAATTCAATTCCACCTGAGCGTACGCATCCATCCATCTCACGCAGGGTGAATATGAAACGGTGAAAACGTGATTGCGCTTTTTGCAGATATGAAGCAATATTATAGTGTATTATGCTGTACTGTCTTCAGAACAACATCTTTATATTGACTCCTATCATTTACATGTAAATGTTCTGGGCTATTCCACTTCATCAGCACAAACTGAAGCGGTTTATTCCATGTCTCAGATGAACAGTTCAGCGTGATCCAATACCATGTGAGTGGAAACGCAGTGTGAATGTCAACTCCGTGTAAATCAGAAATCCGAATCAGGTTTTTTTTTTTCCCGTTAGGAGGCGCTGATCATGGCCAGCATGGAGCATCCTCACCTGGTGCGTCTTCTCGGAGTCTGTTTGAGTCCCACCATCCAGCTGGTGACCCAGTTAATGCCCCACGGCTGCCTGCTGGACTACGTACACGAGCACAAGGACAACATCGGCTCCCAGCTGCTGCTCAACTGGTGTGTGCAGATCGCCAAGGTAAGAGCCCGGGTTTCTCTTCGCGGTAAAACCTCTCACGATCTAATAAACGGACAACTAGCAGCATTTATCATTTTTATGACTGCACCATATATAAGATTTTTAAAAAATAAATAAAAATCTCATTTATCAAACAAGTACTAGCTCTGTGTGCGAGAGTATCACACGTGTGTACACACAGCCGATCATTGATAAATCCCACACATTCTAAAATGATGTGCTTGTGCATGTGCACACTCATTTGCATATTGAAACGCCCACAAATTGCCATATATGGTAAACAGCGCCTCTTTAAAAAGCATAATAACCTGCTTGCTCATTTCAGACGACGTGGCGCGTGTCATAACATCTAACGAGATGACAATGAAGCAAAGATACTTTTGCATGATTAGAACAAAACCAGAAATGGTTTATTTGGTAGTTTTACGAGTATTTACGAGCACACACTGTATGCTGATATGCTAGACAGACAGCACGTGATATAGAAGCTCAGCGGTCATGTTACCTGCTATTACACTTTTCTACCACTAGGGGTTCTTGCATATGCATAGTCAGGAGTGTCCGGAAATATTCGCACATCCTCACACGTAAGCACTGCAATAGAAACATGTCTATGCACTGTTAACTCACAAAACCACAGAAGTTCATGGTGCTGGCTTCTTCTAAACTGTGTGTGCGCATGGTTGATAAACGAGGCCGCTGTACTTTTTTGGGGCGTTTTTTTCAATCTGGTTCAGTCTGGGTGAGTCTGTGGCCAATGTAGAGTCCGATTCCTGTTCTCTGCTGGTAGGAGTGGCAACCGATGTGCCGATCTTTCGCTTTTGTTGCTCATCCGCTTCAAGTTTGTTTGTTCTGAGATGCTCTTCTACTCGGCGCTTTTGTAAAGAGTGGTTGTGGGTGTAAACAGGGTTACGGTATTCTTCCTGTCAGCTTGAACCAGTCGGGCCATTCTCTTCTGACCTCTTACTGGATTTGTATTCTTTTTTTTTGTGCCATTGTGTGAGAATGTTGTGCCAGCAAGACGGCTTTTCTCCTCATACTGATGTTTATGAACGTTGAGGCTCTTGATTATTCCTGTTAAAGCTCCTCATGTTGCTGAGTCAAATTATGTTTTTATGGCATTTGTAAAGAGTTTGACTTGCAGTTTGCACAATGCTGTGTGATTACCTTTAGCTCCATTAGCCTCAGGTAGAAACCTGAAGGACATTCCTGGTTGACACAGTTTCCCTTTAACCCTTGCTTCCGGTCTGACATTTAGAGATGCGTTAGAGATCTGGCATTCCCTGGATCTGAACTCACAGTTTTACGCTCGCTAAGCCTCAGTCATTTCTTTCTCTGATTAAAACATGTGGTACTGAGCTTCTGAGACTCCCAAGGGTTAATCGTATAATGTAGCATTTTCAAATAACACATCATTTTCCTCCAACGTCTTATTTTGGGGTAAACTCTGCTGACGTGTGCTTGAAATATCGATTCAGAAGTGTATCCTTACATCTCCTAAAGATCCCCTTAAGGCCAGTTGTGCATCCGCTGTATTATTTCAACACAGTGACCATCATCAGTGTGAACATCAGGGTTCCTGACCTCAGATCAATACTGTTCCCTTGAGCACACACACACACACACACACACACACACACAGCCATAAGTGCATATATACTGCAATTGTTCAATATATAGTATATATATATATATACTATTTTGACTACTAAAATGTAATTACAGATATCTGACATCCAATTTTTTAACTAATAAATAAGCACATGTGAGGCTAAAACTGTCGATATGCAGACCTGAAATTTACTATTTGAATTTTCAATGTAGATATCTGCAATGTGAACCTGAATTGAATTGCAGATATCTGTAATTTCCTTTTTTTTCTTTCTTTCTTTCTTTTTTTTTTTAACATTTTGGTTCTAAGAAGCAGGATTTCAATGTAGGTTAACGGCGAATTATGACTACTCAAAATCCAGTTCTTAGTAATAAAAAAATGGTACTGCAGACATCTCGTCACTGCTAATTCGATTCGATTCACGGCACTCGATTAAGTTTGATTCGGAACATTTTTTGATCGGCGACATAATGAGCTCTGGAGCTCTAAAGTTGGCCTTTGGTCTTGTTTGAAAAGAGCACTTTTTAACATGTCCATGTAACTGTATAACGTATTGGTTTTAGCGATCCAGCGCTATCATTCTACGGGACTTTATGAGTGCAGATCTCGCAGGCTGTCCATGAAAAATCGGATCAGGTCCCCAGCACGTTTTGGAGCTCCACGATGCACATTTTTGCTTCTCGATGCGTCTTTACACCTTTACATATTACACTTCTATGTTTAAACGCCAACATAGAACAAGAGTGAAGTGATGCGATTTGTTTTCCATAAAACATTTATTAGCGCAGCTTGTAAGCCGAGTATGTGAGTAAACGTTTTATGTCTCTGCCAGTATATGTGGCGTAAGCTGTACGTTTCCCAGGTGTCCGTGCCGAAGTCTGAGTTTATCATTAACGTTCCTTATCTTTCGCAACGTCTAAAATAGTTTTTCTTCCAGTTTGAAGCCCATTTTAAGGATTTTCCATTTCTGGCATACATCTCGCTAAGAAAGACTAGACTTTGGTGTAGTTTTTGTAGCTTGGGTTTTTTTTTTTTTTTTTAAATCATGAAAAAAGCCAAGAGCTTTTCTTGTTTGTGTCGTGTGAGTAAAGGGTTTAAAAGCTTCTCAGTTTGATTTCTCTTCCCTTTTCTGTGTGATTTCTGTTTTTCCTCTGGATGGGAATGGACTTGACCTAAGTTCAGTCTAAATTGTAGTAGCACTCGCTGAAATGAAAAGCAATCGTAGGTTTTTTTTTCTTTTCTTTCTATTGAGTCAGATTTGTACAGTCTTTTTTCTTCTTCGATTCGCAGCAGCAGCTTCCTAAATCATTTGCATGTAACCATTTGAAGAGATACAGACATAATCTGTCAGTAAATGTGAATATTAAGCTGTGAAGGTTCAGATTGGGCTGAAACAAGCATGAAGAGTTTCCTCCAAAGCCTTAAGTGGCTAATGGACAAAATGAGGCTGCGATGTGATGCTCGAGCTACAGGAGCAAAACCGTAGCCGAGTCTTTCCTATCACGTTAATAAACTCATTTACTTAATCATGCTGTGTCATTTGCAGATGGTTATTACTTGTTTGTACCACAGTGATGTTGAGTTCTCGATTCTGATCTAATCAATTATCTTTAATTTCCTCAGTGGTGTTAAATGCACCGATCTGTAATTGGTGTTTATTCTAAATACGGCCACTGATTCCGTTTGCGCTACAACCATATGTAGAGTATATTTATTTTCCTCTAATTACACAGTTTAATTTGCAGAATCCGTCTGCACGGCGTCAAGCTCTGACAAGTTATGAGAAATAAAAACATCGAACTAGTGTGCAGTTTATCGAGCGTGTGTTTAAGCGCGAGTGGTTTATTCGACGCCAACCGGACAGACGAGACGTCTTCATCCAGAGAGACACTTCGGTGCATAGCATCAGGGAAAGGATAGGAATAGAGAGAGACCGGTGTGGAGAGAGACAGCTGGCTTTCCCTTCCCATCCTACCAGATAATTTGCTGACTGATCAGCGTATTAAAATTAAACCCATGCCTGAGAATTCCATTAATAATCCATCGGAAGGACGGTTTGTCCCAGAGGAGGACGCATAGGAACGTCTCTGAGAACCGTCAACCTGCTGGGGCTTCAAAAGCAAAGCCCAGGCGTCTGTGGTTGTCTGCTCCAGGTCCTTTGATCCAGATCATAGGAGTCATTTGTTTGAGCCAATTCAGGTGAACTGATTCATTTGATCATTTATTTAGTGCCATTTGATCTGACTCTTGTTTCATTTAAACTGTTTGATCCGAACCATATGATCGTATGAGTCGTTTCATCGATCTAATTGAATGGAGTTGATTCTGATATCCGATTCTACTACTTGTGTGTTTGATTCAAATAATTTGATCCACATTATATGATCATATGAGTCGATCTAACTGAATCGGTTGGATTCGTTTGAATATTCACGTGAGCCGATTCTTTTTATCTGATTCTGCTGCTTGTTTGTTTGCGTGTCTGATTCTAACCATTTGATCCGAATCACATGATCATTTGAGACATTTCATTGATCTAGCTGAATTGAATCAGTTCAATCGATCGTTCATTTGGTGTCACTTGGTCCGATGCTCCTGCTGTCCGCTTTGGTCGAGTTGTTTGTTTGTTTGCATGCCACATTTTCATGCATTAGCTGTGCTTTAATATTCACACATCATGGTGAAGAACAGCTTAAGATTTTAAAGACCCGAAGGCCAATTTCATTACTCTAAATTTTAATTCTTTTGAACTTGTCTCTTTCTTTTATGATTTCATTATTTGACATTTTACAGCGCTATTTCCATTTTCACTCTGCATTTTCTACACATAATTATTTTTAAGCTTGAAGGCAGGTGCTTTTTATAGGTGCTGGTGTAGACACTATAAAAAAATCTCAGATGCTTTTACTGAAGAAATATCTGGCAGCAAGAGTGTTGGAGGCATGAACCACTCACTGGTGATTTTAATAATCCAAATGGGGAGAAAACTGAAGACTCTGAATACTCTGAATACTGAACACGACTCTGAATACTTTTAACTTTCCCAGGGTAAATATTAATGCGACTTTTTAAACGTAATTTGCCAACACTGAATAAGCACTTACAGTGTATATTGTAGCTGAACATTCACGCGCATCAATGTAACTCAAACCTTAATGTCAATAATCAGAAACCTGCCTTGATGTAAACGTAAACACACACTCGTTCTCTTGCGAGCCATAACGTCATGCGACATATGTGCTGAATTCGTGTGAAATTCACTCATACAGGAGAAGTGAGGTCAATTTCTTCAGCCTTTCTTTCTAACACGTTTAGCATTAAGGCGGCTATTGTCGACACGAACGTCGCTTTCAGTTGTGTGTATGATTTACATGGCTATATTTGTAAATCATATGATAGATTCATAGATTAAAATATGACATAGAACTGGTATAGGATTGCCGCATGCTAACCGTACTACCATGCTATGTTTGCTAAAACAGCACACACAGAGTAGCCATCATCTACTAACTGGAGGAACATCATATTCGAAGTCTTTACTGTGACTGGAGATCTTTCGTGCCATGTTAAAAACTACACTGATATATCATTAACTATAAGGCATTTTTAATTCATTTAATTTTTTTATTTTTTTGTAAAGTGATCAAATGTACTGATTTAGTGAAAACCAAATACTTTTGAAGTTTCCAAATGTTATGATCTGGTCTGAGCAACAAGGGATCAAATTAACCAACTGCAGACACCAGGAGCAAAATTTACTCAGAAGTCACTGCAAAACAGTTGGGGGGGAAAAAAAGGCAAATGATTTCTTATTTTTATTTATTTATTTCCGTCACAGGCTCACCTGACAATACCACTCCACACCACCGGAGGTCCCCATAGCTCAAATACTAACACACTTCTGGTTAACCTAGCACACCTGAGATCAACACACCTAAATTAGCACACTCTCATACAGCATATGCGCACTAATAAATACCCAGGTTTACCTGGTGGTTTGTCCGTTGTGTTTTGACCTTGACTATATTTACGATTATGTATTTGGCTGGTGTCACGTCGATCCTACATATTACATACTCACTCTAGTTACATTTATTAGCTCTCCTAAAGACAGATCCTGAGCTAACTTTCTCCTCCTGAAGACAAGACTAGATTAGACTCCCATTTACCGAATAATGTCGCTTAAGCTAACTAGCTAACTCTGAAGCTGCATAACTTGTGAGGTTGCTTATATTGGCTAGATCATTTTGACAGACAAAATACAACTGGATTATATGAGTGTTAGCTACCGGACAACCAATTCACTTTTGCGAACAAATTCTTTAGTCAAAGCAATCTGGTTCTCTTTTTTTTTTTCCTCCCAATTTGGTCTAACTCTTCCCTTCACATAACAGCTAACCGCCAGAGAGGGCGGGGCAATCACATGCCTTCTCAGACACACATGAATCCAGCAGCCTGCAAATTTCTGAACTGCATCTCATGCGTCATAACACTCAGAGGTTATGCTATCCGCCCTCTTCTGTATACATGCGCTCCCAGGTGCTTGTGATTGATATGATTGACAGGGGAGAAAGAGCATGCCCCTCCCACCGCATGCCCCGCCCACCCTGAGAGCTAGTTTTTCTCTCTCGGAGCTTGTCGCTTCAGGATTCAGGATTTTAGGTTTTGGGACATCAGTATTGCTTGTCAGTTCCTAAAACTCGCACAGGTGCAGAATTTGGCAGGATAATTACAGTAATAGCTGCTCTTTGTTTGCAATCCCTGCACTGCAAACATCATTACTTATCGAACCGGTTGTCAGTGTTCGCTGATTGCTGCTTACTTAATGGAGCAATTTGGGATTTCACAGATAAGCTTCAGATTACTCCGAGCGTTCGAACGAGTGTGATCTTGACAACAGCAGTGCTGAGAGAAGCTGGATGTGAGCTACGGAAAACATGAAAAATTTTAAAATGGCACAGCTTTTTAGTGCGTTTTGAGTGATCTGGCAATTTGGGTCCCGAAAACTATTACGCTTACAAATGTGTTTGTACCTATAAAATATTTTATACATAGCATTTTCCAGCTTAAAATAAGACCTTTAGATCATTTTGTTACCCAATCTCACTATACATACACTTTAGCTTGGCATATAATCCTGAAAATGCATCAAAAGTAGTTTTATTTTTGTGGTTTTATTTAATATCTCATGCTTGAAGTGTATATGTTTACTTGCTAAAAATCTCTCTGCATGCTCAGATTATCAGTGTACGTGTGACATGACACTGCCTTTGGAAAACTGGACCCAAATCTGATTCTTATTTAATGATCCATTTAGTCAGATCCTGTTGTACATCCTTGTAAAATGATTTGCTCGATCTGCTCAACTTGATTTCAGTCGTTTGATCTGATTCTTGTAATCCACTGCTACATTCTCTGATCTCAGTCATTTGATCCTATTCACTTGATTGATCTAATTTGATTAAATTGATTCATTTAATGATGTGTTTGATTTGATTCGTTCGATATGATTTGCTTTCTGTTTTGTTTCAGTTTGTTTGTTTGGTTTGCTTGTTTCATTCAAATCATTTCCTTCAAATCATATGAGCATATGAATCCTTTGAGTGATCTAATTCAATTGAATTGATTCATTTGATCATTTATTTGGTGGATTTTGATCAGATTTTTAAAAAATCTAATTCTGTTCCTTGTTGGTTTGTTTGATTTATTGATTCAAATCATTTGAATCACAAGAGTCATTTGACTGATCTGATTGACTTGAATTGATTCACTTGGTCATTTATCTGGTGCCATTTGATTTAATTCTTTATTCAATTTGATTCTGGTGCTTGTTTCTTTATTTGCTGTCGTTCATATCATTTGATCCAAATCATATGAGCGTAAGAGTTGTTTGATTGATCTAACTGAATTGAATTGATTCATCTGATCCTTCATTGGTGTCTCTTGATCTGATTCTTTTAATCTGATTCTGCGTCTTGTTCTCTTGCTTGCTTGTTTGATTCAAATCGCTTGATCATATGAGTCGTTTGATCCAATTAAATGGAACTGATTCATTCGATCATTTATTTGGTGTCATTAGACCGGATTCATTTGATTAGATTTATTTGATCTAAGGTTATATTGTAAGATTTTGGTGACACCAAGTCTGTTTGTTTGTTTGCTTGATCATTTGATCCGAACCGTATGCTCATGGGAGTCGTTTGATTGGTCTAATTCAATTGAATCGATTCATTTGATCATTTATTTAGTGCCATTTGTTCTGATTCTGTTTTTTTGACTGAGGCTATACTCTAATATTTCTACAGTGATCAGATGTTGTTTGTTTGTGTATTTGTGTCATGCCCAGATTTGCTACATGTGCTTTCATTTTGAGCAGCATGGCGACGAGCAGCTGTGAGGCATAATACTTAAGGAAATAGACTGACAGACTGTCACACTGTGATGACTGGCAGGGTGAGCTACACACAGAGGGGAAACACACACACACACACACACACACACACACACACACACGGAGTGATGGAGTGCAGGTTCCACAGAGAGCTAAAGGACTGCAAGACCTCACTGACAAATGACAAGATGTGTCAGAGTCGTTCTTAAACACACTCTTACCTCTCTCTCTCTCTCTCTCTCTCTCTCTCTGTGTCTCTCTCACACAAAGCAATACTCACATCCACCAGCGAAAGGCGAGCCCTACGTGGTAGTAACACTCCTGTAGGATCTGCTACGATCCGATCTGCGTTATTAAACATCATTATCGAGCCAGCAGGGTCTAATCACTGAAATGACCTGACATGACACTTAACTGCACTTACTCACTAACAAAACACTGTGTTTAAAGTTCAGCAGTGTTGTGAGCGTGAGTCGTCAGTGTGCAGGATGTGGGTTCTTACTGTATTCATTTTGAGCTCTAGATGAACAATACTGTGGGAAATGAGAGTCTTTGTAGAGCAGGGTAACATTATTGTCTGTGTTAAGCCATCATTTGGTTGGAACCGTATTATTTCGGTTTTATTTCTGTAACTGTGTGAGACCAGGCGAAGTCCGAACGTCTGAGATTTGTATCTATAAAATGAATGGACTAATTCATTAATTATGGGAATGAAAACTGCTCTTGTGGTCTTAAGGAGTTACGGTCTCTTGGACACGGACGTCCATGGCATGATCACATCGCACCACTCCGGAGCCCGAGAAGAAATTTGTGCAATTGTCAATCAGGTTAACAATCCACATGATGATTAAGACAAGCAAATTGCACATATATATAATGACCACATCTTTTTTATGTAGCACCCAAATTTTCCATTTTAAATGTCCACCAAAAATATATATTTATTGGATTGTTAAGTATGTCCTCATTAGTGCATAATTACCTTTTACTATGAATCATTATCTTTTCGTAAGCTTAGAATGAGCCCTTTATATCTACACAGCGAGCGGGTCCACCTCTACGGAGCCGCCATGCTGCGCCGCTACAGGAGCCCAGAACGGACAAACCCCTAAAGAGCGCCTTCTCCGTTTCGTGTTTTTACAAGTGGCGGCGTGAATCCGGAAGGAAGCACCGGAAGGACGACAAAGAAGAAGAAAGGAAGACGAGGAAGAAGAAAGAAGAGGAATCAGTGTTTGAGAAGTTTGAGAACCTACATTTTGAGCAATGGAGGATCACGCTTATTATTTAGCACGGAAAATGCAAGGAAGTGTGAATGTAAGCACTTGGAAGTACGCTACTGGCACCTGACGGCCACCGTACGCTCTAATACAGGCTTGGAAAGGGAGGGGTAAGAGAGGGGGGGCATTCAGGGCGTTGAGTACTACATATTGGACCTTTAAGTGGGCAGAATCTACTGTGGTGCTTTAAAAATGTGCAGTTGAAAAGCAAATGGTTGGTATGATGATGTTACTCATTACACCAGCATGGGAAATCACAGTAAACTCAAACTTCTTGTCTCTCCCTCTGTTATTGAAATAAACTTTATAACTGTCTTTGTGTGCTCCCAATTCACTGAAGGGGAAAGGACGTGGGACATGAAATACCATCAGTTGCTTCTGGTAGCGCTTTTATTTATTTATTTGTTTATTTATTTATTTAATTCACGAGCCTCAGTATCGAGTGGCAATATTTTCTTACTGTTACTTTGTATAAAATAAGTTTGTGATCCTAAATCTCCGTCAATTCATGTTTTAGCATTTATGCTTGTTAGCATGAGCAACCTAGTCGAGTGAAATATGCCAGTGGTTTAAAGACAAAATTCTGTTTCTTCTTAGCTTGTCTGCTTGCAATGAATGCCCTGTTGGCAACGCTGTCACTTCTAGAAATATAATTTGGCAAAATTGGCATTATAGTAACATACACAGTATCTTGTCTGTTCTCTCTCGCTCTTCCCTTTAACTCGTACACGCCATCCATTCCTGTCTTTCTCGCTTCATTCAATCTCGTGCTGCTGAAATTTTAAAGAGAAGGAATAAGGTGAAAAGAGAGGAGACTGTCAGTGCTGCGACTGTTCAGTAGTCCATCAGGCTTCTGCTTCAACAGTGCAATTTAAGAGATGAAGTTAAAAGGACACCAACAGTTTAGCTTCCTTTCACTTCCAATTACCTGCCTGTCAGAAAGGCTGCATTTAATTGCATTGACCTGGACTGACTGTTCGAGCAAAAAGAACAAATAAATAATGAATAAAATCCGAGAGTTTGGGGTTGTAAAAGCTCGGCCGTGTCTCAGGATGAGGTGACAGGTGCGTTTTGTCCCGCTTGGACAGAAGGGAGGACAACGTGGCAGGTCCACTTCCCCATCCACCCATCCTGAAGGAAGGGCCAGGAGGGTAAATGGAGCTGCCACATGTCTTCCACACACCACATGAGGGTGACAGGAGACAAAATACACCTGTCACCTCCATCCAGACACTCCTGCTATTAGCTTCCTGCTTTCACCATCCAGCGTTTGAGATTACTCAAAGAGATTGATTTTGCAGGAGGACTTTTTCATCTTTTTTTTTTTTTCCTATGGTTTGGTCGTGCCATTGTGTTCAATTTCTGAATAATGGCTGTTGTTAAGCATCTTGGTAAACACTTTCATAGCTTTCAGCCCATTCTGCACCTTAAGAGTTCGATATTTTATTTCAGCTTGTATTCTTTCGCTTAACCGGTCTTTACAAAACAAACTGCATACGAGTTTGAGCTTGTTGCATACCTTAAATAAGACTTAAAAAAAACCAGCAATTTTTTTATTTCAGCTGGTGGATTGGATTTTGAAATTCACCCTATTGCAAGCCGCTCACGGAGGAACAGTTCATGACGTGTGTCGTTCTGCGCTCACGGATTAGTCTCACAGCCGTGAATACAAAGTATTACTCCTTCAATAAGACTCCGAGGCCACGTTCCAACCTGCATACTACATACTAAGTAGTAATGGTGTTCGAATGAGATGACTATATAATTCCAAGAGTCTACAAATAATCTTCTGTCGTCGTGGTAATATGGAAGTTTTGCGATGGTACAAAGTTTACTGTGGACATGGGTGTGAGTCACGTTTGCTGCGTATGAAGCAAAAGAAGAGCAAAACATCTTCACACCTACCTTCTTTGGTCTGGACCTTTGGACTTTACCTGTTTGAAAGGTGCCTTGGACTATGGTCCGGACCAAAGGACCAAAAATTTGAAATTTGAAATTGAAAACCATGAAATTTGGGGGGCGGGGCTTCTGAAGGAGCACTGAAGGGAGGGGTGTGTATTTGTTTGGCGGGTTGAGTTCAAATATCAACAGTGTTTGTGCAGAATCGATGACTGCACCTTTAAGAGCGACAAAAATAAATTGCGTCGCATCCCGTAATATGTTTTCCCTTTTTGCCTCGTTTGTCACCCTGTCCGAACCTTAATCTCTGACGTAGAGGTGCGTGTGCTGTCAGATAAAGCCATGTTAGACTTTTCCGCAAGCCTTCCTTGGAAAATGAAGAAAATGAAAAGAACATCATACAAGAAAGTATCTCTGCTGCTGTTCTTCTCAGAGCACATGCACACAGAGTTAATATAATTTACTTCAATATTATCTTAGCTTAGTTACTGTTACTGGGTCGTTAGGTTTATGTAATAATATAGATATCAGTTTTGCAAACATTCCTGGCCTTGTTAATGTGTAAATGTGTCCTAAAATACTGATTAAATGCTAATTCTAGCGAATTGCTGCTACAGCTGCCTTGTAACCAGCTACCAAGATTGTGTATTTTTGGGTTTTTTTTTTTTGTTTTGCTCTAATGATATGTGCACAACATGTCTGGCCACGCCCCTTTCAATACTATTGTTGTTAGGGGGCATGATGGTATATTGCACACTCTTGTCTTCTTGTCAAATCTTTCCCTTCTGATTGGCTGCATTCTTGTGTCTGTCACTCCTTTGTGCCTAAATTCAGTGCATGATGACGTTTGAGTTGACATTTATGCTGGTTATGAATTTCTTGCCAGTTCCATACACAGGACACAGCTCCGAGTGTGACCAGCTATTACAGGATTGTCCCAGCAGCTCATTGTGTTTTACGTCCCCCGACTCAATTCTTGACTGTAAATTAAAAAAGTGGTTGGTTGGGGATTAGTCTCCCAGCATCCATTAGGTCATTACATTCCGCTCTGATCTGACGTGACCTATTGATCGCTGCTCTACATGACACTTTATCCACTTTATAGCCGTAAATGAGCAGCTTCTCACAGTGAATAGACTCAGTGTGATAGCCAGCATGACCACCGCTTTTAATCACATTACAGTGCTGTTCAGGAGACGATGAGGACCCAGCGGGCAACTTATCTCCAGTTATTTCATCACCGCGCTTGGAAACACGAGGAGACCGAGTTACTGCCGTGCAACATCACAGCCTCAGCACTGATGCACGCTGAGAAGACAAGGACAATTCAAAACCCCTTCTTATTAGTTCAATAATAATAATAATAATAATACGACTGTCAGAGCATGATCAGTAAACTGTTTAATTAATATAAACCCGTTATAGAGCAGGCGTGATCAGAATGGCAGCAGGGTGGATTAGGAGTGTTAACCGCAGTCACGTCAGACACCGCGGCCAGTACCCATAAACCCTAGTGTGTCAGCTCAATTATAGAGGCTTTTCCTCAGCTGAAGGTAGTCATATTGATGGCAGGCAGCCATCTGCTGTCCACGGAGACGAGAGAAGAGAGATCGGCGAGACTTCTTTTCTCTCAGGTTTATTCGCTCGGCAGATTCCCTCTGCAGGAAAAGCTCAGCTCCTCAGAGAGCGCCCAAGTGTTGATGCAGGAACATGTCAGGCCTCAGCCCTCAGGGACAGCCTGGTTTGAAAACAGCTCTCGACTAAACTTTGCCCATTTTCGGTGCAAAATACAGGTCTGGGGAGGAAAGAAAACTAGTATGAAATATGTAGCAGTGTCAGAAATGACTTGAGCTTTAATGGTTTTCTGAAACTGCTCATTTTTGCGATCGTTTAAAAGTCTGCATCTTCCACTAGAAAGATGGAGAAGGGATAGAAATATTAAGTGTCCTCAGCGACAGCGGGTTTTATTGTACTTTTCGCTGAATATTGTTGAGGCCTTGCTTCCGATCTGTACGTTTCGTCTTAGGGAGAGAGAGAGACCGTTTCTGTACCAGACCGTGATGGCGCTGAGTCAGCATCTGTACGTCAGTCTCTGTTGGACGGTACTGGTGTTGATGGAATTTAAACCTGCTGTAATTGTGATTCCTCGCAGTTTCTCTCAGTAAACAAACTATCATGTCTTTATTTTGAATTTAGATTGTATATACAATATACCAGTTATATACCATATACAAGTAAGTATAAAAGTATATAATTATTTGCTTCAGACATATTAGCCTGGTAAATCTATGACATTGACAATAGAGTTCACTGTTTTGAGGATACACATCACTCATCACAGCTAGCTGGCATGAACACAGAGGCATGTCATTTTTTCGCATTGTAACTCGAACTGATGGAAAATGGTGTAAATCTGAGTTTTAAAGTCTGAGATAAGTCAAATGCAGCGTTATTCCTATTCGATAGATAGAGAGAAAGAGACGGAGAGACACAGTAGCTTGACTGATTGATGATCACCATGCCTCATTTATCGATCTTTTAGTAACATTGTGTGTAAATGTTTGTGTAATCCAAACCAACCGTACATTTCCTGCGTGATTTTCTTCAGGTTTTAAAAACGCAGATTTCCCTTGTAATTGTGCACTCCCATAACAAGCAAAGCACATTCCTGACGCAGATCATTTGCATGCAGCGACGCCCACAAATCTCCATAAAAGGTAAAGTGCACATAGAGCTAGGAGCATGAAATGAGTGGTCAGAGTAAAGGCTGAAAAACAGCAGTGGAAAATATTTTGACTCACTTCTAAGTCAATAATCTATACAGTATATATATATAATAGGCGAGCACTACATTTACAGTCAGCTGAGGTGTTTTTTATGATTTATGGCTCTGCGCAGACACACCAACCTGTCCTCCATTTATAAGGCACCATTTCCTTTGTCATAATTAAATGATTTGTTTTCTTGGTCTAAATTTGTAGGTTTGTGTTTATATTCTTAAATTAATACCAGTAATTTAAACATTAAGCACTTTAGAAAAAATAATATCCAAGCACGTTATCCTCAATGGTATTTTTCGTTACATTAGTCAATCTAAAATGTTTTTTTTTCCGTTTGAAACACAGCTCATGACATGGTGGAAAGTTTGGAAAGAGCTCATGTGTAAGTGTAAAGTTTGATGTCACGTGTTGACTAGCGGGGATAGTGTGTGCAGTATTATGGTTATGCTTTTGTCCTGTAAATTCTTGCACCTATGATCGCTCCTCGCTATCCCAGGTACCCACTATTACCTCTGTTTTTCCTCTCTGGTCGCACATCTGCACACCACAGGAACCCGAGCATCCCATTCAGTCTCCTCCACACACGTTCTCTGTTAAAGGGAGTGGAAGAGTCTACACACCATGCCCCCTCAAGCGAAATGAAGCATGTTGTTGCTTATTTCTGCCTTTTGTTTGCATCTCATTTCTTTCTTTCTTTTTTTTTTTGCTTTCATGCTCTACTTCTTTAAGCTACTTTGGTGGATTTTAGCAGAGACGAACATGCACTCGAATAGGATCAGAAATTTGGGTCTATAAAACAAGATTGTATCTTTCAGTCATTTAAAAAAAATCACTAATATAGTCAATCAAATGTGTTTATTTGCTGAAAGTATAATATGGAAAACGTCAGAGATTAGCTATTAAAGGAAGAGTTTGGTAAAATATTCACAATAGTCTTCTTTTTGTGTCTGATGTTTGGATCCTTAATTTTTACCCAAAGCTATGAGGATAACATACCAAAGATCCAATGGAAGTCTATATAATCCAAAATGTTTTATATCTTAGTAAATCTGCCTCACGCCGCATCCAGTTCTTCAGTGATGTCACAGACGTGCCGCTGTGCTTCGGGACACATGCCCTGACCCAAAATGGTGCACTCGTCCTCATTTGCGTCGCCTCAAAGGCTATACAGTGTCCCATTTCTCATTACGGCTTCCAAAGCGTGCTCATGAACACCTTTTATGTGTCCTTACTTCACTGTTTGGGGAATCCTGCATCCGAGCAGACACGTCAGTAATTATTTATCCGCAGAATCCATTGTGATTTTAGTAAGTACCGATCTACAGGCGTGCATCACGACTGGGACTTCGCGAAAAAGTCATGGGAGCGACCGGTTGCTTTTATTTTCTAAAGAAGTGGCCATGTTCATTAACATGAGAGCTTGTAGTTTTCTGAGCTTTCGTGTAAAACCACAATCTCTGTAATGTTTGTGAGGTCTTTTTTTTTTTAAATAAATAAATAAATAAAACCCGCATTGGTTCTTTTTTTTCTTTCTTGTGTTGTTTTAGCACGGTATAAAGCCCTTACGATAAGACAGGCTGATGTGGGGGTGTAGTTTTAGATTTTTGGCTTCAAATTTAAATATGAAAATATCTTCGCTCTGATTGGTTAACAGACTCCATGGGTGTGGATGACAGGGTCAGGCAATCAAAGCAAAACTATTTACATATTTTATATTTTAATTTAAAGGCACAGTCCATGAAAAAAATCGATGCTAAAATGGCATGAGAAAAAAAAAAGAACCTTCTGATTCATATAAAACAAGGTATGATCATGTACGAGCAGCACTCACAGTTATTCATTACAGAGAGACACTAATCCTGTCCGAATAAGGTTCAACTTTTTCTTCGTCAGTGAATCCTTGCTGCCTGTGACTTCCCCTGCAAGTCACCACACAGAATATATCTACACTTCCGAGTGACCTCCAAGTTGAGAAAGCAGTATTGGAATTCAGGGATGAGCTAAATTCCCCCTGCAAGCTAAATTTCCCCCAGTCTCTGGTGTGTTGCCCCCGGTCACTGCCACCGTTGGGCCACAGTTCATATCGAGAGGGCAAATCTGGATTTTTCACAGAGAAGCGTCACGGTGAACCAGACACTCTCACAGTCCACACACACACACACACACACACACACACACACATGCACACGCACTCAAACTCTCTAACAGACAGGCCTGAAGCATCAAACCCAACCTGCAATATTGATTTGTTGGCCTTTCCCCTCACCACACACACACACACACACACACACACACACACACAGAGTAAAAAAGAGGTGTTAGCTTCTATTTACTGTGGCTTAAGGAGAGACAGGCCTCACTCAGCATCAGTAAACGAGCACACCTGGTCCAGAAAAGCTGAAGTAATTTTGAGACCTGCAGAGAATTGAAAACGACGGCATACCACGCTAGCTCTTTGAGAATTAATGTTAAAATAAAGATATACTCACTTCTGAATGGCTGGAAGGTGTGTACGGTGTGTGTGTCTGTGTGTGTGTGTGTGTGTGTGTGTTTCTTTATCTTATTATTTGCAGCCATTTTGTACTATGGTCGATTATCTGTGAAATACATTTCAAGGTTTCTCTTTGCTCTGTACTCAAACTCGTACTCATATTCACAAAAATGCTCCGATACAATGCGATACTACGCTGCAGGGACAAAAGTTTGTGGACAGCCGTCATCACACCCCTATGTACTGTAGTTCTTCTCTAAACTGTTGCCATTTAGTTGGAAGCACACAGTTGTTTAGGATGTCGTCGTACGCTGTAGCATTACAGTTTCCCATCACTGGGGCTAAAAGGACTAAAGCTGATGTGGCTGAATGATCACAAATCCTCACAGTCATAATAGCGCATTATAATAGCAAAGGGGAATAAATAGGATGCTCAACAAGGACATGTGAGTGTTATGGTCAGGTGCCCACATATATTTGTCCATGGAGTGTATGTGACATAAGCCTAGTATGTTGTTTCGCTATAACAAGGAATGACAGCCATCACAATTAATGAAATACAAACAGGAGGAACTGCATCATCGTCCTACAAGTAACCTGATAAAACTTCAATAATGAGTAAAGCAGCAGCAAATACAGGCTAGGCGAGACGCTTCTCCACGGCAAGCTAGCTGATGCACGTTGTTTAAAATCACCTAATATTGTAAATAACGAGTTTAGTAAATTCGCTGTGTGATAAATACGCTGTGATGTCCTGACTGATTAATGCTTATAGGCTGTGAACCAATGTTCAGTCCATATATATACCAGTAATAGTTTTCTCTGTAATGCCGGAGTAATGAAATAAACATCTGTAATGAATATATAGACTAGGATGCTTAAAACTTGCCCCTACCCAGTACTGTACATGTGGACATGGCCGAACGAGTCATTAATATTCATAAAGCAAACCCCAGCGTTCATTAATATTCATTACCTTGCTAATAGCCTTCTCAACAAAGACGGCGGGATTTTGAAAAGCAGTACACACAGATATCTTAATTGAAATCTTTTGTTGCCGTTTCAATCCTGAGCGGAAACTCACTCCTTATTTAATTTAAGCATGAGCGTGGAGTCACACTGACCCGTGTGTGTGTGTGTGTTCATGTTCTCAATGAGCTGTGAGGATGACGGGTTGGGCAGAGGATAAACTGAAAATGAACCTCAGCCTGATTATTAAATGAAAAGGATTGATTTGATACTTTGTTGCGAGTCGTCCCAAATCGAATACCTGTAGACCGAATAGTATGGAGAAGTGTTGCACTAGCAGATGTTAAAAGGAGTGTATGTGGTTATGAGTTTTATTTTATCTTCTAAACATGACTGACAAAACACACATGATATGCACGTTACTACTTGGCTGGAAAGAAAAACAATCCGTTTATCCATGCTTGTACTGTTAAGTAAGGAATGAAATACGTCGTGGCATGCTTTAATAGGAAAATAATCAACAACTCCAAAGTTTTTCCCATGACATCTCAGCTTGACGCGCTTAATTCCCCTATATTACACCATTACAACAGTTTCCCAAAGGTTACATTTTATTTCATTAAAGCACGAAACTTCATACTTTTATCCGTTTATAGCTACGTCGCACCAGCGATTGTTTGCTTTTTATATAGCGCTTTTTGTTTTGTTTTTTTACAACACCTGTTTTAAATGTGCATTATTTATAAATAAAATTTACTGACACACACCGGGAAACTGCGACGTGAAAAAGACGTCGTTCCTGATTTCTCGTTTCTGAAAACTATTACAAAGCACTGACGCTGGAGACTCCTTCCAAAGCCATTATGGAAAACTTTGACTTGGTGATGCAGTAGAATGAGCACATTGTTATAAACCTGTGATTATTCTTGTCGCATTTATGCATGTTTATCAGCACTAAGGTATGGAGCATGTGCTTTTCTTAGCGTACAGATGGCTTTATATATAGATATTTATTATAACGCTGATACAGCACAGAGAACTGAGAGAGAGAGATAGTTTGAGATTTCACCAAGCAGTACACAATTAAAAATAATACAAACTAGATTAAACATCTATCTAAAAAGCACAAAGGCCTGATGGAACAAGCCGTTTCTGGATGTTGTGTCGTACGTTCTCCTCATCCACGCCGCTATTCTCCCGACAATCATCCAGACACAACACGGCGCTCTTCCGTCTCTTCCATCACACCCATTTTCAAACCCACATTACGATGACGGAGCTTATGATTATGGCCGTTATAATTATCCTTTTCAGATTACGCTTAATTATTTCCTTAATCTAAAGCGATTTTAATGGACTTCGCTCTTTCATTAAGCGGCAGCCTCTCCGCCGAGTGGTTTATGCGACATCACACCAAAAAAACAAGGGGAAAAAAAAAACAATGCCGCCGGCTCTGACAAATTGAGCGGTAAATTTGGCGGATGTGAGGTCCAATTAGCAGCGAGTCGAGGAAAGCGAGTGACAACATCTCGCAGAGTGTGTGGGGGTGTTCGTGCGAGTGAGAGAGAGGGAGAGAATGGAGGAGAGACGGTGTTACACGTCCCCTTGCTTTTCATTCTGATCTGGTGGTGTCTGAGTCTGCGATCAGGAAACGCTGACAGATTCTCAGACAGCATTTCAGTCTGAATATGTGTGTGTGTGTGTGTGCACGTATTTGCACCTGTGTGAGGACCAATTTGTGAGATTTCACTACACTTGTAGGACAATTTGGTGGTCCTCAGAATTTTCAAGTGTAGTTTCAAGCATTTTGCACACAAAAATAAGAAAAGTAAAAAGTTTCCTTTTCAGTACTGAGGTTAAGGTTAAGGTTAGAGTTTGGATTAGGTGCAGGTGTAGCACTAATTAGCTGCATTAATCAATATGTAAGCAGACGGTCCTCATAAGGATAGTAAAATAAGTGTTTGTGTGTGTGAGTGTGTACTGCACGGACACCTGAAAGATGCCTGTGGATGGATATTCTTCGAGTTTACACTCAAGTCTTCAGCACTGAACAGTTGATAACTTCAGTTTGATACGATGGACTTTACAGGTCCGTACACATTCAAATAAATGATGTGAAAAAAATAAATTAATTAATGCAACGTTAATGTTCACATTAAATGTGATACGATTATGCAAGCATTCCACAAATATAATGACGGGATGATGGAGTAGACAAGTGATAATGAGCTGGTGTTAATTCTTTTCCAAAAAAGTCAAAAAAAGAAGAATTTGGGTTCATCCTTTCCATCCTTTCATGCCTTGGTTCAGGAGTTGAAACTCCTGCTCTATAAACTCTGTCTGTCTTCAGCACATCACATAGTAGGCTACGGACCATGGACTGTACACCATCCGTTTCACTTCCAATCTCCTGTCTTATTCTATTTCTTTCCCAGACGTTGTCTTTAAAGTCATTATCTTTCATTTTTCTTGCGCTTGTCAAACAGCGCTGGGTTTTTTTGACACAAAATGAAGAGGGACTCGGCCATGCCTGCTGCAGCGTGCTGACGTTAACACGACCTACGCCCTGATTGGTCGAATGTGTTCCTTTCATGGACTACACGTTAGAAAAATCGAGCCTGCTGTGAAAAGAATAAACGTCGCACACATTTTTCACACATGAACATTTGTCTTGATGTGAAAGTGTTCATTTATTGCATAGTCATTTGAAAAAATATATTGTCAGATGAAAAAAATCGTAATGACAAATCACGCCGTAAAGACCTGAACTCGGAATTCCTACTCAGAGGAAGGGCCGTCTCCACAACCAAGAGGTTGGCAAGTGATGTCAAATCGACATGGCTGCTGGCAGCACTTCTAATTCGTGTGCTAGTGTTTCAGTGTCCCAGTGTTCAGGTGTGCAAGTGTTTGAATGTTTGAATGTGGACCTGTGCGAGTGTTTGTGGAAGTGTGCGAGTGTTTGAGTGTGCGAGTGTTTGAATGTGGACTTGTGCGAGCGTTTGAATGTAGAAGTGTGCAAGTGTTTGTGCAAATGTTTGAATGTGGTACTGTGCGAGTGTTTGAATGTGGACTTGTGTGAGCGTTTGAATGTAGAAGTGTGGGAGTATTTGTGGAAGCGTGCGAGTTTTTGAGTGTGCAAGTGTTTGAATGTGAACGTGTGCGAGTGTTTGAATGTGGAAGTGTGCAAGTGTTTGTGCAAATGTTTGAATGTGGTACTGTGCGAGTGTTTGAATGTGGAATTGTTTGAGTGTTTGTGTGCAAATGTTTGAATGTGGAATTGTGCGAGTGTCTGTGTTAAAATGTTTGAATGTGGAATTGTGCGCATGTTTGAATGTGGAATTGTGCGCGTGTTTGTGTGCAAATGTTTGAATGTGGAAGTGTGCGAGTGTTTGAGTTTGGAATTGTGCGAGTTTTGTGTGCAAATGTTTGAATGTGGAATTGTGCGAGTGTTTGTGTGTGTGAGTGTTTGAGTGTGCAAGTGTGTGAATGTGGAAGTGTGCGAGTGTTTGTGTGTGTGAGTGGTTGAGTGTGCAG
>JAQMYM010000035.1:25320667-25330889 GCA_030014255.1 Parauchenoglanis ngamensis
CGCCCCAAGATGCTGGGATTGGCTCCAGCTTCCCCGCGACCCAGACGGATAAAGCGCTATAGATAATGGATGGATGGTGTGATAAATTGGAGTAACTGTTGCCACCCTGAATTTAATTATTTTTCAATAACAGCACATCCCGAAGTGTATTATTCCCTTTATACCACAACATTTTGCCTGCAATTACATTTTTTTATTTATTTAGAATGACACTTTGCACTTTTTACCCATATATACTGTATGTTAAGGAAAATCAATGAGAACAAATTAATTAATGTCGTTACTTACTCCGTCACCAGCCTCTCTTTTTTTTCTTGAAGTAAATAAGACCAATCTTATTGTATAAATTATTCATATTAAATGAATGAAAATGGACATGAAGCCTAAACAAATACAATATGGCTAAAAGTTTCCTTTTTTTGGGGTTTCTTTGTCTTTCCCTCTCCACCATTCCATCTTCTTTCTTATCCTGGATTACAGTTGCTTGCTGAGGAATGATTTAGTATGGAAGAGAAAATGGGAGTGTGCTTGAGAGCCATGCCAGCGTGAAAGCCACCTCAAACAGGCCACTCAGTAATAAGAGTCTGATTAGCATTTCTCCTTGAATCATTGATGAGTATCGCAGGACGAGCGCTTCTCCGAGCAGGGAGAGGGCCATAACTCCGCCGCTAAAGTGTTATCATTTCATTAATCATGCCTAACCAAGAGTCGAGTCAGTCTGGCTATGAGCAAGAGCCTGTAGTTTCAAGATGTGCTTTGGTTAAGCTTGGTTTATCAGTCAGAAAGCAGCATGGGAAATGTCCTGGATTTCACCATTTCAGCCAAACACAGGTCCATGGATAAAACCAGCGTGAAAAGCTTTACTCAAGCTAATTATTTAATATGGTTATGAAGAATGGATATGAGTTTTTTTTATTTTATTTTTTTTTACAGAATTAGAAAAAAGTCATGTTGGATCAACATGTTCTCAGGATTTCATTTGAGTTTTTATTAGTTTTGTGCTTGAAAGGAACAAATTGGGGTGAAAATGTCAGAGAACTTGATCAAATTGGGCAAAAGTTATTCTTTTTTTCTCCTACGTGTATTTGCACAAATTTCTGCAAATCTTTGCTCTAGTCTTTGTAGGAAGTCATGTCAAACTGCTAATTACTTAAATAATAAATTTATAGATAAATAATAATAATAAATAATAGACTAATCATGTTATGTCACGGCTCACATGGAGATGATGGCAGTTATGTAAACCCAATTCAAAAGCCGCAACCCACCTGTTGTTGTTTTATTATTATTTTCTATTTAATTAATAATTTCTTTATTGCACCTTTTTCGTTATTTGAAAGCATTTCAAGTTTAATTTGCTTGAGGTGAAGGTATTTGCAATGGCTCTTGATATGGCTCAGGGTTATGCATAAGATATTTATTTATTTTATTGTATTATTTTCTGTTCTATGGTCAGTTGTCAGTGTAACGTCTAAGTAACGTCTTTAACAAAGTGGGAAATCTTCAAGGGGCTGGCTCACCCTTCCCAGAATCCTCTTGAAATTGCTGTTTCCGTTAGCAATATTCCAAAAACAGTCCAAAACAATCCATAGATAGGCCATAGATCTTAAATTGCAGCATGAAATTCAAGATCTTTTGTCATAGTCTATATATTTTACATTTTTCGACTGATCGATGCCGTTTCCATGTGATTATTCCATTGTAATGGACCCGAACTGGCCTCGGGCGTCTTGCACGTGGCTGCAACGGAAAGAATACACAAGGCATATATAGTTTAAAGCTTCCACGTGCGATGCATAGATAAGAAAGCGTTTGAGATGGGTTTTGAAGGGGTCGCTAAGAGTGAATTTGTGGAGAGATAGTTAGCAGGTAGCATTCACGTGCTTTCATAACGAAAACAACGTATTGGATTCTGGGAAGGGTGAGCCGGCTCCTTTAATGAACGTCAATGTAAACACTATGCACAAACACTGGATAAACATCTGGATAATTTGTGTAAAATTCCTCCCAAACTCTAATCGAGAGCTATATCTAAATCGAGAACATCAGAAATGAAACAATTCAGAAACATTTATAACACGTGTCCTGGAAACACATTTTGAATGTTACAAATGACCTAGCAACCTAAAACCACAACAACAAAAAAATACAGAAGTATCACAAACAATTATACAGAATAATAACAATTGCCTGTTAGCTTCATTGGACTTTAAATCATATATATTTTTTACATCATATTGGCAGTCCAGTATCAATCCAAACCAGGATATTTCAAGTGGAAAGAAATCACTATATTATAGAAATATATATTTTCCACTGAGAGTTCCTACAGCGCTACAAAACGGCTGCATTACTACAAAACCGTGCACTACAGAGTGAACAGGAAACAAATTGAGACACCATTTGCATCTGTCCTGTAGACCTCATAGCCTGCATATTTTTGGATTATTCCTAATTGAACACCCCGTGATTCAGTTCATCGGGTACTTGTCAAGCTCATAATGGCTCGTCATAAAGGCAGATTTCCTAAGAACGTGAACATAAACGAGATGAAAGCATTTCTATATGCCCTGTTTAGATTAAAGCACAGTCTTTTAGATACTTCTACATGATATTCCGTTAAAATCAGGTGCACCAAAAGAGAACCCTCTGGAAAAACAACAGTAAATTGCAGCACTCACATTCCCAGATGTCTGATGTGTATTGCACATCTGGTCACAACTGAGCAACTCATCTTGCAATCCCAGTTCCAGTAGTTTCCCATATCTCCACAAACCTTCAGTCCAATGGGGAAATAAACCTTTGAGCATTGTGCAATGAGCTTTTCGGAATAAGGAATAGTGAGAATAATATGCTTTCTTTATATAATACCTTCCTCAGACCCAAGGTTAATCATTAGAAGGGAACAGACAAGGGACATGCAAAAACTAACAACCAAAAAAGCTTTTGTGAATGTAGAACTTGGCAGAAATTAGTAGACATTGATAGTTTTATGGCATGAATACATGATATATCTAGGGTAGATATCCTGCGAGAAAACGTTTGCATGTCATTTGCATAGCTAATGTACAGGAAATATCTTACTGTGATTGTGATGCCATGTAACGGGAGTATTCAACTAAAATTTACATAAAATTTCTTGCATAGACAGGTCAGGATGAGCAGCTAACATGCCTAAATCTGACTAGCACAATGGACCCTGGATAGATGAAACACATCGGTTTGAACTTGAACTTCTGGCTTTCAGACATTGACTTTTTTTTTTAAACAAGCCATGATGTCAATTGTGAAATCAGACCCAGTGAGGGTAAAGAAAATAAAAAATCTCTGAAAGTCTGAAATGTTTTCTCTTTCTCAATGAGCTCTTTTATTTAAATAACACATAATGCATGTGATGATCTGCTACAAAAGCTGCGGTGATTCATGTTTAAAAACTAGAGCAGCTAAATTTCCACCACTTATTTTTTTACGATCGATTCTGTTCCTGTATTTTTCAAGTTCTCAGTTCAAAATTCCTTCCTTTTACATCTGGACTGTTGGTGCTCCGACAGCTGGAATCCCCTGCTCTATAGTATGACCTGAGGTTAGTATAATGAACAGTAGAGGGCCTAGAACGGATCCCTGAAGAACACCTTGCCACAGGGTTTGAAGGGGATAACAAATTTATTCAGTTTCCAACATTTCCATTTTTGCTATTTATTCAAAGGTGTTGCCTGAATGTAATTAGAGGAAATTAATTCATTCAAAATGATCATGTTGTTGCCTGGGTTTTTTTGGTTTTTTTTGTAGCACCAACATTATTTTCACAATGGTCTCCTGTGCAGATCACGTAAAATAAGTGTTTGATCGTTTGGAGTGTTATTCGAGTGGCCACTTTTGTGAAACTAGCTAGTCCTTGGACATGTTAAGTGACAAAAACTACCTTGCTCTTAAGCTGCTTTGTGACACCACGCTCAATTTATACTCCCCTTCACAGCTGAAGGATATATTTTACTCATTCTTTCATTTTTGTTCATTCTTTCTCCCATTATTATCTCCTATCTCTTCTCTCTGTGATCACTTTTGAGCTTAATGCGCTTGAGTGGTTTAAAGAAAATGTTTAATAAGCTCTGTCTCCTCTGCCACCTTCATGATGTTCACAGGGCTGATGTTCTAAGTCCACTTCCATCCTCCTTCCTTCTTCTGAAAAAAATCCAGTTAGTTGCAGTTTGACTTGGCTACATACCCTCCTGCCTGGGATTTTTTCCTCTAGCCACTGGTGTTCCTCTAGACAGGCTTACACATTAGACTAAAACATTTTGTCAAACTATATTACAAAGCTGAGGTTCCTTACCCTGGTCCAAAAGTACCCCTCTGTCCTATGCACTCCATGTTTCTCCTGTCCTAATACACATGCGTCCACTTAAGGAGGGGCATTTATTAGCTGATTAGTTTTATCAATAAATGAATAGTGCTCCAGAACCTATGTTATATAAAGTATAACATTAAGTAATGTGTTTTTATCAAGAGATGGACAAATCATAAATTCATTAGCTGGTTAGCCCCGCTGGTAAGTAAAAGCTCTAATGTGCTGCCAGTCCCATGTTTTAGTTGCCCAGAAAACTAACTGGCAACAAAGTGTAAGCTAATGTAATGTAATAATGTATCAAAAGCTAGTTGAGTGCACATTGTTTGTGCCATCATTAACAAAGATTTTAGCCAAAGTTCTTTATTTGCCTTGCATGTAAATATATTATTATTATTATTATTATTATTATTATTATTATTATTATTATTTAACTATTTAAGTAAAGCATTTGCTAGCATGCTAGTTAGATGAAGGCTTTGTCCTGCACTTTATTTTTCTTGTTTCATTAGTATTTCCATGTACCTGCTGTCATCCATGCCCACTAATTAATCTGACTAGTAAACATCCTTCCCGCTGCAGGTTGTACAGCAATTGAGAAGCAGTAGTGTACTATAATTACTAATAATATAATACTAATATATATAATAAAAGTATCACCATTTCTCACATTAAAGGGGAAGTCATTGATTGTTGAACTCAACTGTCAAACAAATACACACCATCTTTCTGTTCTCCTCCTTAAGCTCCGCCCCCCCAAATTCATGAATGCGCATTGCCGAGGCAACAACACTAACAACTTCACCCTCATGTGAAATCTGTTTGTCCTGGGTGCCCCGAGCTACTGAGCTGTCCGTCCCATCACCGGAGTGGTGTTATTGTATGGACTTCAATACAGTTAACCACAGCTGATGGTTTATTTATTTTTGTTAATACGTACCTGGTATTACCACCATTGTCCTCCGAGGAAACGGTTTTCCACATGTGACAATATCTATGGTAAAGCCTTAGCATTTATGCCTGAAAAGTATGCTTTTGCTTCTGATAGCAGTTACTGACTTTATCTAGGTGAGTGTTGACATGTGATGCCATCCGCCCTTGATCTTATGAGCCAGTAGAAATCAAGTGGGTGGGGTTGGTCAGTAAAATAAAAAATAGAAGGAGCTGCTGTTTATTAAATAAGGAGCACTCATACCAGACTATTTTTAATATTATTTTATTGCTGTTGTTTGGCACATGTATAAAAATAGCTGCCTTGTCTATATTCGCCAGGGTTTATGCTGTAAAATTTTCTTTTCTTTTTTTTTTTTCCTGAAAGCAATGTTTGCAACTGTGACTTTCTACGTATGCTCATGCTGTCATTCAGTCATAACATTCCTCCCTGTTCCCAGACAGCCTGCTAACCTTTTGAAGAAAATTTGAAACTTGCCTATACAAACTTGCAGTGAACATCTGAGATTGCTCAGCTTTCCTTTTTATAGTATGGATCAGAGGTTCTTGTGTTGAGAGTGAAGAAAAAACTTCCCCTGCAATCACATTACAATTTAAATTTCATCCATCCTGCAGCTCAAGGGCACTCGAAAAGCCGCAGTCAGGGCCAATTTCTCAGAAAAGCAGAGCTCTCTGGCGAAAGGCCCCCCTGCTGCAGATCACACTTAAATCAATTACATGCATTGTTTGCTTCTCCAGAAAATCAATGCGTTGAGTTCTCATTGTTCAGAGAGATATGTGTCCATGCGTGAGAATCGCCTGAGCGAGAAAGGCTTGATCCCCTTCCCTGTCAACAATCTTGATTAATTATCACAACAGTACAGGTTTTTTGTTGGATCACTGAGCTGCATGCTCTAGTAGAGACATTTAAGCTGGCTGACTGACTGACTGATTGCTAAGATGTGCATGTGCAGGAGATACTCAGGACATCTTCACCTTACACTCTTAGAAATAACGGTAGTGTAAAACTGTACTTTTCCTTGTCGCTGTGGTGCAACCGTCAAGGGTACTGTATTTAGCATGTATCTTTATAGCTTATAATTTATGGTACTTAATTGGACTTTAAGGAACCCTAATGTACTTTTAAAGGTTTATTTTAAAAGCTACTTAAAGTTCACCACATGCACCTTCCCAAGTAAAAGATAGTACTAAAGGTATAAAATGTGTCCCCTTGATGGTACCATGCCAGTAACAAAAAGTTCTATAGTCGGGCACCTTTATTTCAGATAGTGTGGGTCAGGGAGTGTAGTCTTATCTGCAGATGGCTGATGTGGGTCTAACCAAGCAGGAGCCACACCTGATAGTCCGTTGAAAGCCAAGTTGAACTGATTAAACAGGTGGAATCCTGCTTGGCTGGAATTAAAACCTGCACCCACACTGGTCCTTTGCAGATCGGATTGGACACCTCTGGTGTAGGTGGTGGTATGTAGATTAGCAATGCATCAATAAACAGAGATGAGGAGTTGCAAGGAAACCGGGTATCACCTTGTATTTTTCCTTCCTGTTTTCCAACAAATTCAATCTACTCTTGTCCTACAAATATTTCCAGGTACTGTGCTAGGATTTGTTAGTCACAAGCAGTCTTGAGATTGGCTGGTTCAGAAGCCATATCGAGTCAAATTGAGTGTACGTAGATTTGTTGGAATATGGGTAGGGAGAAAATACGGATGCCTTCCCAGTTCACTTGTTTTGCTCTGGTTCCTGTCTTAATGACTGCTTGTTCACCAGCCAATCACAATGCAGGAGACAAAATACAAAATCCCCTAGGAGTTATCGTATTGTTAAAGAGTCAACTTTAGTTTCATTCATACCACAGCACTGTTTGAATTCTTGACTCTGATTGGTCAGAAGGTCTTGACAGCAAAGGCTTGGGTTTTAGGTTGAGTAGCTCTCTACGATTTTAGTGTCCTGTACCATTTCCTGTAATTTAAGGCCTGTCTGACCGTTTGCTACGTGTCCTTCACCTTCACAGGGCATGATGTATCTGGAAGAGCGGAGGCTGGTGCACCGAGACCTGGCAGCCAGGAATGTGCTGGTCAAATCCCCCAACCACATCAAGATCACAGACTTCGGTTTGGCAAGGCTTCTGGACGCAGATGAAAAGGAATACAACGCGGATGGAGGGAAGGTCAGTGCATTTTGCAGCATCCGCCTGGTTTGTTGGTGTGCATGTTGTTTCCAATTTGGCTCCTCTGCAACTGGGGAGTTAGCAGGTGTGCTTTATGTCTGACAGCAAAACAAGTTAATCCGATGTTGTTTGGAAGTAATCGAGAGATGCGGCATGCTTAATATGCATCCCTTGATGGTCTCTTGGTTTTAGAAACACCGGCTGGTATGACAGGTTAATTTACAGCACTCGCTACATAATCAACTTGTAAATTAGCTGTCCCACAAGAGCCCGCATTCCTCTTATCCATATTCAAGCACTCGCTCTGCACTTCTCAACTCCCTCTGTTATTTTCTTTGTCTCACTTTCTCATTCCAAACCCCAGTGTCAAACACTGCAAACTTGCCCATGTCCTTTCCTGAACCCTACACTGGTAAGGATGATTGTTGGAGTGTGTGCAACTGCGCCATGCTGCTCTCGTATAAATGGGAACTGCTTGCCTCTTCAGTCCCCCATGTAACAATCAATTCTGCCTCAAAGTGAATCAAACCTTTCCATTTAGCTCTAACCAGCTGTAATGCGGAGCCCTACATGTTTGCACTCTCTTGAGGGAGATGCTTTAAACCTCTTCGAAAGCTGAACTGATGCAGACAAGTACAACCTGTTTCCCATTTTAAAAAGGAAGTCTGGCTTTAACAGCTCTGTTTAGCTCTGTGTTTGAGTTAAGGGTTTGATTAAGAGAAGAGAGATGAGTGAACATCAAGGATTAACAGGATATTTGATTTCGGTGTCTCTGGCTCGTGCCTTACGTATTACAGTATTACAATATGTAAACCATTGCATGTTTATTTTGATTCTCTGCGTTTTTCAGATCGGACCAGTATTCTGTTTTATATTAGATACTCATGAGAGGTAGAGAGAGAGGCAAAAAGTCTTGCCAAATTTAGTTTCCAAAAATGAGAAATGAGTCAAAACGCAAATATATTCTCTATATCATCTAGGGTCTATAACTTGCAGCAATTTGTGTTAGTTAGTTAACTAGATTTTTGCATAATCTGCCTGAGATGAGGCCTCCAACATCACAAGTTTATTAGGATTACTACAAAAGTTCCGTGATAATTATAAACCCCAATGCTAATAACTAACTCTTAACTAAATCTAATAAGAACGCTTGCATTGTTTGCTAGTTCACCACTTTCAGAATGTACATACAAGTCTCCCAGCACTCCAAGTTTACACAGGTAACTTCAAGACATTTCTGAAATCTGGCAACCCCCAAATTAGTGAGGGGGTTTACTCTAGCATCGCTAGCTAGTTGAAACCTATACGCCACATGTGATGCATGACTTGCAGCATGCAGTGTTAGCTAGCTAGTTAAAGTTTTAGCACTTAGAAAGCCTTTCAAACACTCAATATGGCTGGGTTTTGTTATATTTTTTTTATACAAATCAAGGTGTAAAAAAAGGTATGAATATAAACTCGATGCTTTTGGCAACTTTAACCTTCAAAAAGTTCAATACAAATTGAGTCAGGAGAGGTTTTTTATCTATTTATTTATTTTTTTAATTCTAAGCAAATTCAAGTCACATAAGAGTCATGTGGATGGAAAGCCCGTCACTTAGTACCTCAAAATGCTGTATTTTATCCTTTATCCTGTCATTTCCTTAAATATGGAAACCATTACTTTCCAGATGCCTATTAAATGGATGGCCTTGGAGTGTATCCACTACAGGAAGTTCACTCACCAGAGCGATGTCTGGAGTTACGGTAAGTATCATAAGCATGTGGTATCATCATCATCTGCGGTCATGATATGTGTACAGAGTAAACAAGTTAAAAACAAATGAATATCCAAAGCCATTAGAACACATCCACGGAGCCAACTGTGAATTAATCTGTACACTGGGCAGCTGCTTTTATACGGATGCATACTACTTCTTATGCAGAACCACTCATCCTTTGAGTGTTAGTGTGTGTTCTTCTCTTTTGCTGTAATGTTGCATGCATTAGTTTATTGCAAATTTGTCTTTGACCTGTAATATGGTATAATATGCAACGGTATCTTTCTGTTACTAGTGTATTTTAGAAAATAGTTGGAAGTTGGCCTTAGACATGAGTAAAGGGCCGTGATGTCGGCTCATTTAATTCCTGGGATTTAGTTGCGTTGAGCTCCCAGAAATTAACGGACTCGGCCATTTTATCTGTCGAGTAACTGAGCTGTGAAAATAACCAACATATTCATCTCTATATATCTACATCTTCTACCAGAAAATAAATGAGAGTTAGAAGTGGGAGCGTGCCAGCAGGAAGAAAAAGTGGGTGGGGCTGGGTTGGTCTGTAATTAGTAATTGTTAGTAAGTTATATTGTACACTTGTTTTGTATTTCTTATTTATAGGAGTTTAAACACCAAATATAATCTTTACATAACCTTTTCACAGTCTTGCTTTAATCTTAGATTTAAAAGGCTGTTTTTGTTACTGTGCATTTAAGACTCATGTACACTGAGTTTTGACTACAGCTGAACTGTATAGTCGATTCAATTCATTTGTATAGCACTTTTAACAGCAGACTTTGTCTGTTGTCAAAGCAGCTTCACAGAAGTATATAAATTCTGAATATAATATGAACTTATGAATCATATTATTATTATAAATATATATACACTACCGGTCAAAAGTTTGGACACCCCTTCTAATTCAGTGTTTCTCTTTATTTTTATGACTTTAAAAGAGACTGGATAATGATGGACTGTTGTTTCTCTTTACTTAGTTGAGCGGTT
>JAQMYM010000035.1:25334260-25344896 GCA_030014255.1 Parauchenoglanis ngamensis
GATCGAACCCAGGACCTTCTTACTGTGAGGCGACAGTGCTAACCACTGCACCGGAAAACATTTCAATGGAAATAATAATAATAATAATAATAATAATAATAACAAAAAACCCAGAGAATAAACACTCTTATTATAGACAAACATTTTTGTATTATATAACATTAATAATCCATAAGCGACACTAACAAAGTAACACACCTGCTCTATTTATTTAAACTTGCATGCCTGCAGTGACATATTTATTCTAGCCATAAAAACTATATAGTATAATATAATGTAACGGTTAAAGACATGTTTCTGGTTACTGTTGGCTGACTTGTTTGGACTCATGGAACTTGAGTTTAATGCAGTACATCAGTATGTAAAAAAAATAAATAATAATGTTAACATTTGTGATACAACTAGTGAAATGAAATTGTTTGGTATGTGTGAGAAATATTATCACTATACAGTGTTACAATATACAAAAAAAAAGAAAAAAAAAAAGATTATCTGGAACGAACTTGCTCCTTCGATTATTATTTTTTTGCTTGTTTGTTTTAGACTGTTCATTTGCATATTACGTGTTACAGCGAAGTAGGGATTACCATACTGTAGAGCTGTGGTGATAATTCTCCTGTTCCTCAGGGTGATGACCGGATGAAGCTGCCCAGCCCCAATGACAGCAAGTTTTTCCAGAGTTTGCTGGACGAGGAGGAGTTGGAGGACCTGATGGATGCTGAGGAGTACCTGGTTCCTCACACCTTCAACATCCCCCCTCTTACCTACACGACTCGCTCACGCCTCGACTCCAACAGAGTGAGTCTTACACACTACACTGCAAGGGTGCGGCAGTGGGTTGTGAAGGGGAAGCTACTGAGATACACCAATGAGATTCACTTGAGCATATAGTCTCATATTAGCGCCAAAACCCCCACACTCCTCTGCCTGTGCAACTCCATCCATGAGTACTTCAGCAAAACCTTAGCAATAAAAAAAAAAAAACCAAGTGTACAACAGAGACAAACAGACATTTTAACATTGATTTCAGGAATCTATAATTTCCCATTCCTGTCATCCATCAGCCCTCATTATTTTGTCCAATAACCTCCGACTGGCCTCCTTCAGTAGCAACACGACGGAGTTCTCCGTCAATGACAAATTTGAAGACAATCAATCATGTCTTTCTTCTAGCACCCTTCAGAGGGAAAGTGCACACAGAGTGTTCTCCAAAATTTAAATCTCTCACTTTTTCCTACTGAAACAGAGAAGGACAAGAGGTCAGACATGCTAACACACACTCTCCCTCATGTCATTCTGCTTCCCCTTCCTCAGCCAACATTCAGGTTTTGGATCATTTAGCAAAACGTGTGCATGGTTTGGAAGGTCTTTTGCATTTTAATGCACACTCAGCTGTCATGCTCTCAGTGTACTTCTGTATTATTTCACTGAAATTGCTACTTGACTACTCGAGAAATGGCCTGGATTGAGTTTTGAAATGAGTTCCTTGTCTCTTTGTGATGGAGATGTTGGATGGATGGATTCTTCTTATTATAAATGAATAAGGAATTATTGATCCGAACTATGCTTGGTACTGTTGCTATCTATAGTGCTTTGCAAAACATATTCATTTCCCTTGAACTTTTCCACATGTTGTAGTGTTATAACCTGGAATCAGCATGGACATCACTGGGATTTTTAACATTTGATTTACACAATCAATATCCACGTGTACAAATTATTGACGTCCCTTGGTCAATAAATTGGTAGAACCACCTTTGACTGCAATTACAGGTGGAAATTTTCTGAAGTAGATGCATCTTATTCTGATATACATCAGGTAGAGCCTGATCTTTTTGCCCATTCTTCTCTTGTCAGATTGCCACATTGGATGGAGATCAGCAATTATGAAGTGTTGTCATGGAGCAATCAGATTGAGGTCTGGTCTTTGACTGGGCAATTCTAACACAGTCAGTTTGTTGGAAGTGTTCTTTAGACATTTACATTTATGTCATTTGGCAGACGCCCTTATCCAGAGTGACTTACAGATATCTCATATATCCACCTGAGCAGGGCCTTGCTCAAGGGCCCATCAGCGATAGCAGTGCTTGGATTTGAACTCACGACCTTCCGATCACTAGTCCAACGTCTTAACCACTGAGCTACTACTGCCCTGGGTTTAGGGTTGTTTTCCTGCTTTAGGGTTGCTTTCCTGTTGGAAGGTGAACTTTCATCAACATTGTTCTTCTAGAATTGCCCTGTATTTAGCGCTGTCCACGCTGCCCTCAAGCCTGAGATGTTTCAAGGTCCCTGCTGCTGTAAAACATCCGCACATGATGCTACCACCACCATGCTTCTCTCTGGGGAATGGTGTTCTCAGAGCCCAAATTAACCCACCCATAAAAATAGTGGAACCAGTGACTGACCAGTTGCCTGGGTGTATCCTGTCAGATTGACTGCTTAAACTATTAATAGCATTAAACGGCTACTCCTTGTTTGAGCATCAGGACTGTAAATTCATGACACAGAATGGCACTTAGGTCCATTACAGTTATACCTTGTAACACTGAACATTGTGAAAAAGTTCAAGGGGTGTGAATACTTATGCAAGTCCCGGTAGGTCTTCCTATGAGCAGTGGCACCCAGGGTCATCAGGTTAAGACAGCTGCTCTGAACCATAATATATCAGTTTTAGAGAAAGACTTCAAGTAGAAGGTCAAGGAAAGTCTTTGAGTAAGTACTGGTTCTTGTGCAGATCTGGAAAGTCTGGAAAAGCATTTAAAGGCATTTTTTACATTCTGTTGTCAAGTCATATATATCGTCTAGAAATTCCCTTGTCTTTAGACATCCTCTGCATTCCTGCAGTGTTCTTACTGAACCTCATGTGCATGGCTAGGATTATGACTCGACTGTCTTGTTGAAAATATTTGTATTAAACTCTGTAGTCTTGTAGCCTTTTGGAATTCTTTGATAGAATAAATTGCTCCTTTTTAAGACTGTGCATGAGATCTGGTATCGCTGAGTGCAAGGTTGGGTAATGAAAATTTCCAAAGTGGCCACAGCTGTAAAAAGTCAGCAGAAGAGAAAAAAACATAATATTTGCTCATGGTGACCTTTCTGGCTTGTGAATGCAATCACACTTGAGCAGATATCGATAGCCGCCTTTTAAGCATAGTGGGTAAAGGGTCATTCTGTCTCTCAGAGGAGACGTACTCCCCATGCCATTTCCCAGGATGCATCACTGGTGGCACTTTCATTACGAGGGCCAGGCTGTGTAAATAGCAGGGTCCTCACTGACGCGAAAGGGGATGTTTGCTCATAGACAGCGAGTGGCGGCTGAGTGTTTGCTCTGCACCCCAACGCCATTGCTTTATTAACTCTTAAGAGTACGAATATCAAAAAAAAAAGGGGGGGGGGGGATTAATGCCTATTTAATGAATGTGAATGTGTTCTAAATGTGTTACAGTATTTTTCAGGTTTTATAAGAACTAAATGTATTCATTTAAATAATGAGCGACTTGATGCAATATGAATAAATGGGGGGAAATTATATCCATATTGACATGTTGGGAGAAATCCATCTATGAGGTTGTCAATGTATTGAGTTTGGTTGAAATCATTTTGTAAATACATGCAGCAAGTGTTGAACGGCATCAATCTTTTGCCTTCCCTGTCTGTCTTCAGTTCAAACAAGCATGACGAGTTGAAAAGTGTTGAAATAAAACTCTGAATCATAAATATAGTTCAAACATTTTCCGTAGATGAGTTCAAGAATTGGGGAAGAGGAAAAAGCAATCCAAGTTAAGCATAAGAATAAAAGGAGCTTAGATATTTAACATTTCTAATAAAGTGTCTCACAATTTTTCACATTTTAAATGAAAGCAGGATGCAATTTAGCCAATTGTGAGATGTTGTATAGTCTCTCCAGTGGGTCTACCATGGCACCAGCACCTCTGCTGCAGGGCTCTCCTGGATTGTCAAGCTCCAGGAATGCCTATAGAGTGTAGAATAACCAATATCATGAGCTTATGAGCCAGATAGCTAGTCTATAAAATGAGGTGGTAAAACAGACTCATTGGTTTAACTGAAGATGGTTTAAAATTCAGAAAAGGATCGATTTCCCCAAACAGCTTGTACGCCAAAAACAAAATGGCTCCAGCTTGATTGCTTCATTATGCAGCAAGCCAATGACCCAAACCACACTGGCAACGTAACCAATCAGTTTATCAGATGGAACCATTAAGAAATATTTGCATGCCTTAAATATGATTACAATTATTAGAAACAAGTTTTGACAGAAATACTTTAAAAAGCAAATGGAAACTTTAGAAACGCTGCAAGGATGCCAAGGAAAGACAGAAGTGTTGCAGTTATAGAGTTAATTGCAAAGGATACATAACCATATGTCAAAACAAGATATTTTAATTTTAAAAAATGCTAATAAAACACATATGCTGCCAAAAAAACAACAAAATAACTTTTTTTTTTGGCTATTCCATCTCTAAAGCACATAATGTGGATATGTATTGATTTGTGAATATATTAAATATTAGAAGGGCATAGCTTAAAAAAAAAATACCCTAGTCATCCAAAGTATAAAATTTGACTGCATTATCCTAACATTAACCGAAAAGTCTGCATGCATGTTTCATAATGTCAATATGTTCAAGACATTTTAAAACCCACACACTCACAAAAAACACACACTGCCTTGAGAAAGCTTCCCAGTAGTTAAACTATATTTCTATATGGGGTGAGTAGGTTTATGTTTATTCTTATTTAAAAAAAAAAAAAAGGGGGCAGAGGCTCCTTTCATTGCTCCCATCATCTTTACACAGGCACCATTTTACATTCTACTGGCTGTTTTGTTTTTCTCGGGATGGAGTAGAAGGCAAAAGCGAAGCACAATGAATATCAATGAGAGATATCAATCCTCGGGAGCCTCTGTGGAACATGACAGACGTCTTTTCGCCGGAGTTCGCTGACTAAACTCTGCTCAGGGAGAACAAAACGGAGCTGAAATGCACAAAGCGGATCAGAATATTAAGTCGAACGCAGCCGAGGAAAATTCTTAGTGCCTCTAAATTTGTTCTTTTATATCCAGGTCCAAGCTGTAGTATATTCAAAAACAGATACTAATTACATTACTGACAATGCCTTATTATGGGAATTAATTTTCTCCCTTTATCTATGATGGTAAATGAAAAGATAGAAGTAGCCCATTGTCATGAATTGCAATTTGCTGTAATGTCGTTTGAACTAATTGGTGCACCAGCTGTTATATGACTGGTTTAGATTTTTGCTCTGTGGTATACGAGCTCATCTGACAGATGTTGTACAAACTTCCATTTGCTAATTTTGCCTTATAGTACTTACTGTGGATTGTCCAGCTAAAATAATACATGCATACGGATATGAATATGCATGTGAACAGGTTAACACACCAGTGTGGTTACTTGTGTCTTCTTTCAGTTTGGAAAAATGGGCTTTCTACAGAGCGGAGACATTTTATCCTTACTTTTTTTGTAGATGTAGGCTGAAGCTGTACGTTATTACTCGCCCCTTAATTCTTTCATCCATCCATTTGTTCATCCATCCATCTTCACTAACTGCTTAGATATGTCCAAGGAAATGAAATAAAGCACACCCACAACAGGGAACAATGACTTTTGGTGCTTTGCTGATTTATGCAAATAATCATTTAAGTATATTTTAGAAGATCCAATACAATATTATTAGTTTTTTAATTAAGACTTCATTAAACAATTTCAGCCATTGTAAAGTAAAACAAAGAACAAACACTAATATTGAATATTACAATATTAAATATTGAAAACCTGCCCAAATAAAAGGTAGTGAGTGATTTGGAACTTTAATTATGATATGACTCACTAAGAAAGGCAAATTCCCATCATACCTCTTAAATTCAGTGAGTTGTGACTGAAGTCATTGAGGAAAATTCAGGTCTAAAACTGAAATTGATCTCTGTACGAGGTCCACTACCCCAACTTTTCATAACAACTGCTTAGTGCACCAACTGTATTTACATTTATGTCATTTGGCAGACCAAGGACCAAAGGACTCTTATCCAGAGCGACTTACATACATCTTATTTTATACAAGTGAGCAGTGAAGGTTAAGGGCCTTGCTCAAGGGCCGAGCCGTGGCAGTTTTGAACTTAAACCTTCCAATCACTAGTCCAATGTCTTAACCACTGAGCTACCACAGGCCCCGGCTCGTATTTAATATAAAACACTTATACAGTTGTAGCACACCACCATTGTAGAAGCAATCTAGAAGCAGAGGTCCTTCTCATTAAACATACTCTCATCATTTGTAAGTAAAAGATTGTCTTGCCCGTGCCTCCGCAGAATCAATTTGCCTATCAGGATGGCGGTTTCGGTATGGAGGCGATGATGGCCACTATACCGCGTGTGGTAGCTGTGTCCTCTGTATCACCATCCTGCTCCTCTCAAGAGCCTCAGCAGGGCGCAGCAGGAGTCACAGATGACCCGCGCTGTAATGGCACCCTGAGAAAACAAGCATCTCCCCGGGTCAGGACCGGAGAGGAAAGCAGCGCTCAGCGCTACAGTACCGAGCCCACACTGCTACTGAGTGAACGAGCAGCCAGAGCAGAGAAAGACCAGGATGGATACATGACCACTAAGAAGGAGAAGAAACCCACAGGTACAACCCCAGCCCATGTTCTCCTACTAACCTTAACTTTCTATAGTCTGCACGAATACATCTGCCATGTTGAGACCAAAACCGGGTTACAGTTACAGTGTAGCGTATGAGAGAGGAAACTTGAGACTGAAGTGTTTTCTAGACAGGTCACTTACTATCCAGTATAACTTCAGTATCTGCCCAGGGTTTTTTCTAACTTCTGTATTTTCTAGCCTGGGAATTAGCTTTGCCCTAATGCGGAGATCAGACTACACAAATTCAGCATGATTTTGACACAATTTTGTCATGGCTGACAAATTTCCAAGCCTGACTATGAACATCAGGAATGACAAACAGGCCTTTGATTTTGACAATCAAAGAACAGTGATGTGGCATCTGGCACGCCCCACTACTCCTTTTTTTGTATTTTCTTACCTAGTTTGACAACCCCTATGATGTGTTCCTTGACAGTCCTTCATGTAGCCATGATTGTCAATTTCTTGACCCTCCTCCCTGACAACACGCAAGGACTTGAACGATGTTTGGTCAGGGACAAACTTGTAGTATTACCAGTCTCCCAACCAAGATATGCCAAGAATTTATGGCAATATGATTGCCTAATCTGACATGATGACCTTAGTGAATGACAAAAACATCGTGTAGTCCTGTTACCCATGAGGCATACCTAACTTAAACTGAAGGTTGTTGTAATTCATTTAGCAGGCATCAAGAGGCTCTAAAATGGTAAAATTCTTCTTGAATTGTTCTTTTGTTCAGTGACTCTTTTTATTCAGTTCAAATTAATCCAATAGAAGTTTTGTGATATACATTTTCCTGAATCAATCATGTCAGTCTTGTCTTAAAGATTGAGATGTTAACAACTCTACCTTACATCTGATACATCATCATATCCATAAAGAAAGCAAAAATTAAAAAATATTAAATAAAAAATATTAAAAAGTGATTACTGTACAATCCATGACCAATAATATGTGCCATCTTTGTCTTTTATTCCTAGATATAAAGGTCATGTCTTTCTTTTTATTCAGCTCAAGTTAATTTTGGAAACCAGAAGAGAGGTTCCCTAGTTCGGTAATGCATGGCTTACGACTGGGACTGGTGTCATAAAGATCAGCTATGAAGCCCACAGCATAAACATTAGGCAGTGTGTGGGAGGGAAATCTGTGAGAGATCAATGTTAGATATGGCTCTAACTTTCAGAATATATTTTACTGGAATCCTCTCTTGTCTTTTGTTCTCTCCTCTCCTCTTTTATTCTGCTAGATTATCTCAACCCTGTGGAGGAGAACCCATTTGTGACCCGCCGCAGAAATGGAGAAGTCCATAATCTAGACCAGGGCCACCATTCCAGCTCAAATGGCCAACCCAAGATGGAGGATGAATATGTCAATGATCCCCTCTATCTAAACACGTTCCACAACTCTGGAGAGAAGAATCAGGAGGCCCTGCGTAAGAATGGCATCCCTGTGGCTCATGCAACGGTGGCATCGGGCAACCCTGGTACTGCCAGTGGCCAAAATGTTGCGCACAAAGGTCACCCATCACACAGTGCTCCCTCAGGGCATGGCCACATCCCAGCACAGCCCATTTACTCCACTCAGTCTGGTATACCCACCCTTTCGGGCCACGCGCTCCATCCTTCGCTTTCGGGCCACACCCTGCACGCGTCACATACTCTCCACCCAGCTCACACTGGCACCATTGTAGCAGACAAAAAGCCCAAAAAGACCTTTGACAACCCTGAATACTGGCAGCATAGTCTTCCACCCAAGGCAACACTACATGGGCCGGAGGTCTTGCAGGACTGCAGCACACGCTTCTTCTACAGGCAGAATGGCCGTATCCGACCTGCTGTAGCTGAGAATCAGGAGTACCTAACTGAGTATGCCCTGAAAGCAGGCACCGTGCTCCCACCGCCACCCTACCGGCAGAGGAACACAGTGGTGTAGCACCAGGAAGGCATAAGAAAGAGAGAGAATGGAAAGAGAGGGAGAATAGGAGGAAGGAGGCATTCATGTTTTCTTCTCTCCTTGGATCTTACACCAGTACCAGTTCTCCTCCCCTCCCTTCCACTCTACTCCACTTCAGACTGTATTTCATGTTTAATTAGCATCCAGATGGTGTTTCTCTAAACAAGACAGATGAAAGACAACCATGTCAGTCAACCCTTCTCCTTGTTTTAGCCCTCCACACCTTACTATCACAAATTCTTGCCATGATGTTGTTGGCACGTGGACTTCGTATTCCCTTGGCTAAAGAGATACCTTTCCTCGACAATGCCATGTCCTCTACTTGGATCATGTTGGTTTGAAGACTTGAACTGGTAGGCAAGTAAACATTTACAAAAAAGGTCTTTGGCTACCAATCTACTGCCACACTGTGGACATTTTTAAAAGAAGCCAAGACAAAACAGCACCAAGCACCATGTCTGTCTGTGTGGGCATTTTGTCTGCACTGCTTTTACCCTAGTACTATTTACCCTAATTTGTTAGATATCACAATGGTATTCCAGTTGCTGATATATATTTGTTGCTACAACTCCATATTCATCACTCATCACATTTGGCACACAGTACTAAGAGAGGTCATGAGGGCAGTGTCATCTCTCATCTTCATAGTGCTATTTAGTCCCTGTAGTCACTGCCTTTCTTTTTTAAATAAATGATAATGGAATTACATTACTCTAAAGGTCTGATGGCCTAACATTGGGACCATAAAGTGCCAGCACAAACCCCACGTGTCCAAATGTCTCAAAATCACAAGCATATACAAAAAGCCAAAAACTGTGAGTTTCAGCATGGCATCTCCATATGGGAGATACAGATCTGTGACTTATGGCTACTGCAAAGGCTATCGGTCATAAAACAGGATGCGTTCAATAGTCTGCTGCAGTATTTTTTTTTTGGGGCCATCCAGCCAGCATCGATTTTTTTCCACCTAGCAACAGTTGTCACACAGCAAAGCACCGGTGGTGATAATGGACTGCACACACAGCGGTAATAAAAAGAACTATACAGACTGCACAAACTGGATCTATCTTAAATGCCGGATGATAATGACCAAGGCATATACAGAATGGGCAATACAGAGCTCTTGGCCAATACTGACCTTTTGTTGACGGCTTGAATGCTACAAGCTGAGATATGAGGAGTGATATGAAATTGTGATAGTCCATCAAACGAGAGTCAGCAAGTGACACACTGGGACTCGCTGTCGATACGAAACATTTGGGCTGGTAAAATTAATACTGAAGCAGAGAAGCATGATGAGGAACAAGCAGCAGGAAAAATCATTGTGCCAAGTGGAAACAAAAAACTAATATTCAACATTGGGGCAGAGACTCATGTTCTTAGTATTGGTCTTCTCCCTTTGGACTGTCCTCAGCTCGAAACACAAAAACTAAAGTTGTACTTCCTGCAACTTCATAGGTTTGTATTATAAGATATATGTTTCTCACGTAATTGAAAAATGTCACACAGTGAGAGAGATCATGTCGGCCAAGTGTCCAAGGCCAGCGTTGTGTGTAGTTTTGAACACTGCCAGGCATTATGTTTTGCTGCTAATGGAGGGACTCTGCTTTTCTCTTATGTAGGTTTTAAAAGCACTTAATGGTCTGGCACTGTCAAGTAACATCTCTCTTTCCAACCATTAAGACTAAGAAATATTTGACTCATCCGTTTGATTCCTCTTATGTCATATTGGTAGAGGAAAGCCAGCCTGAAGGTGCGGGTTGGCTACAGTTTCTTTCTTTGTTTCTTTTTATATTATATAAAGGTTTAAGATCTGGTACCAATGTTTTGTACCCACAGATTAACTATAGTTCTAGACAAAAGGTGTTTCCAATGGGGTTCAATTGACATTTCTCCAAGACCAGCCTAAGCGTAATACACTTATGATACACATATACATAAAAACCTCCCAACTACTGTACATCATTTCTGAAATTGGCAATAATTGAATACTGGACAAG
>JAQMYM010000035.1:25357776-25369591 GCA_030014255.1 Parauchenoglanis ngamensis
GTGTGTGGCTGTTTGTCTGTGTTGGCCCTGTGGTGGACTGGCGACCTGCCCAGGGTGTACCCCGCCTCTCGCCTGAACAGCCAATCAGGGCAGAGAGTGTCACTGAAAGCATGCTCTTGTGAATTTATTTGGTATTTCCCAACTGGAACTATATTACTTTTTATATGTTGCTACATTTTTTTTAACACTTGACTAGACTAAACAAAATGTGAGGGATTACACATCATTTGTATTCAATCATGTTAGATGCACTTAAACAAATGCTAAATCAATTCACATGGAACGAACAAGTCAGATAGCAAGCCAGAGTTGGCGGATTAGTTTACATCTGATATAATCAGTGCCATTTCCATTGCAGGGAGGCACGAATCTAGACAGCAGTGCCACTGAAAGCTTTTGCTATTTCACCTGGTGCTCTTAGTATTATTATTATTATTTATATTGAAGTACCAAATAAATATATATCATCAGAGTCCAGGCCTGCACCCTGTATACCACCATACTAAATAGTTTATCAGTACATTATTGGTGTCATCACTATTTAAGCATATAACTTTGTTTACATTATGCGATTTGGGACACAGCCCTGAATTCTCTTTAAATATGTATTGACTTGCAGCTGGAAGATTAATCCATGTAAGAAAATGTTCTTTCACAAGGAGCTACCAGAGATTTACAAATTCTTACATCCATGTTTTTTCTTCTTCTAATTTTTATTTTTTAATGAAGACACGGTTCCTGGATTACGATATCTACACTGAATGCTATTCGCGATAATGAAAATCAAGATAAAACCTTTCACGGTTAGCACAGTGGCTTAGTCGCTCCTAATCCAATCAAGAATCTAGTTCTGACATAATGAGAAACAGGTTGCACACGATAGAGAACGCCCACCGGACTCCATCTCCCGCGCTGCACTTTATCACCGCGCTGTCTAATAAATTACTGTCGTCATAAGAGAAAAACGCACCCGGAGCATCCGATGATAAAGCGCCATTATTCCTGGCATTGAGCAAGCGCATGATAGATGCTGCTCTTTTGCCAGAGATGAATTTTTTTACAGCATTATCTTTGGAAATCCAATATTGTACGCAGGTGAGAGCTACATTGTGAGGTCTTTCTTATACTCTCATGAAGCAGAAATCATTTTCCTCATGCCGGTAATCGAGTGTGATGGGTTCTATCCATCATGGCACAGCCATGCCTCTTTTTTGTGTGCCTGCTCGGACATTAGGTATGGATTTTTACTTGACATGAGGGATGACCGTAACGTTTGAATGTAAATGATATTAAATGCCTCTGGCTGTGATGATCTCCTGGAACTTTGTTTGGATGCAAAAAAGCATTTTTGTTTCTTACCGATGGGATTTCCGCATTCTCCCACTGCAATTTTGTTTTGCATTCATGATTTGCTGAATTAGAAAGTATTACATGTATTACAATAAAGTCATCAAACAGACAATGTGAGGCAGAAAACCCATGGGTGTAGCATGAACATCAACACAAACCTTAATAAAGCTTTAGAGAAACTGTTGAAAAGAGGAAATTACACACGTAATTACACACCGTCCCTACGTACACCGAGTGCAGACGATCAGCCGAGACGTCAGGGATTAGGGGACGGATGTGATGTGTACAAGGCAGCATGCCTCTGCAGTGTGTCTGGAATTAGGTTGGAAAACTTTCCCTTGTAAATTCAGTGCACATGCTTTTCCATCATTCCAAAATGGACGTTCTTCATTTCTATTAGAGGATCATACAGATATCTTAAAAAATTCCGTGGCAGCACTAAATTCATAATGGATTCAGATTCATAATAGACTGGGATAGAACTTGAAACTGTTTTTTTTTTTTTTTTCTTTTTCGTTTTGAATGTAACAAACCCAAAACCAAAGTATATCTGATAAAACATTATTACATGGCTATTACAGTTCATTATAATCAACAGCTCCCTGATTGGGGGAAAAAACAAACCCAGTTTTTCATCAAAACGGAACAGGTTCTTTAACTGGTTCCATTCAGGATTCTTTGAACCTTGGTGCTAGCTTGCGGACTAGCCTGTTTCCACCGCTTTTAGGCAGATTACCATTGTGATCAAGTATGCGTCATCAGTGGAGGGTGTTGCACAATGGAAGTAAACAGTAGAATCAAGATGGCAGCTCACATTATTTACCTGCAGGCTTTTTTTCTGTTATTGCAGATATTTGTCTGATTTTTCCTTTTCCATTTCGTTCTCCGTTGCTGCGCTCTACTTCCTCTCCAAACTAAAGTCAACTGATGTCATGGTTCACGCTGGGGGAAAAAATAAACAGCTGGCAACCAACTTTTCAGGTTCCTGACCAATTTATCCTTGGTTGAAATCCTCCGAACAGCTCAAAATTTGGTATGTTGATGGAAAATGGTAACATTGCTGTTTTTAAAAATAGTTCTCTAGCTTAAGCAGTCACATTAAATAGAATATTTGCCAGAAAACTGCTCAGGTTACATATCTGGTTAAGACCAATTGCGAACTCGTGTGATTCAAACTAGTCGCTATAACTTGTGAATGAAAAATGGCTTCTTTAATAGCTACAGTAGTTAATGATAAAGCATTCAGTTTTTCAGTGTTTTCATACAGACTTGTTCAAAACAAAATACAGTGAAAGTGCCCTATAGGGTGCCTGTACAGTGGAGATAAAGTGATTAAGAGCCCTAATTGCTGTATTTCAAATGGGACAAACAATGTCATGAAATGCCATTTAGGTTTCCCCTAATTTCAAAGAATCGTGATAAAGTGGTCTAATGAAAACAAGATGCCGTGTAAGATCCCATGCTTGCAAAACAAAAAAAAAGATGAAGGGATAGGAAAAGGTGCTCTAGGTACTCCTATGTGTGGGGAAATGCGCCCTGTAGCCCTCTATAGTAGAACAAATATGAGTAAATCCCTTCCAGGTGCCTGTGCCCCCCCCAGGAGGAATTGCCTTTTTAGGTTTTCACCCCCGCCCTTCAGAAAGCTGGTGTGTGATCGGTTAATTTGACTGTGATGGTGATTAGCGTGTGTTCACTTGGCTATCTTAACCCTGTCCTCTCCAGCAAAACCTCAACACTGAATATAAATATTAATTACAATAATTGGAGGAATAAAAGACTGATGGTTTCAGAAAACTAATATGAGCTGTCCAGTGAAAGCAAGAGCAACACATGCCACTGCAAGATCAGAAATGTTTACCAGGTTTCCTTGTATGTCCTTTCGTTATATCCATTTCTTATTTTCCTGCCTATGGGTCAATCTTCTGCACCTGAAATCCCCATCGAGTGTTGTGTTTGAGACTGAACAGGCCACTAAAGCCTGTGAGCTGAGCCGGGATTCCCATGAGGGCTTTCATTACCGATTATATTACGTTCCATTACGATCACGAGACGAGGCAGAAACTCTGCCACACACTCCGACTCAGTCATGGCACATCAGTATTCACAGCTAACCTATAAGTCAATCTTCCGTGTAAAGTCACTGATATGATTTTGGATTTAACGATTGCGACAAAATTCCCCTTCCATTATTCCTGGGAGGGTTATGCTGTGACTGCAGCCGGCTCCACATTTTGATATTGAGTTTTACGCTTTAATACCGTACCATACTCGGATGGACGCGCTTACTCAGCAGCTCGGTTATATTCTGGAAGTTTCAAGAAAGTCTCAGGGAATAAAAAAAAAAAGAAAAAAGAAAATTCAGTACTACTAGTGGTAGACCAGGACAACAGATGGAATGTCAAGAAGTCCCTGACATGGACAAAGTGAGAGAAAACCCAGACAGAACACACACAAAATGCAAAGTTTACACACAGTTCTCACTACTGCAGTCATCTTTCAAGGCACCCAGCAGTAGAAGATACCAAACTCCGCTGATAAATATCCTTGACATCCTCAGACTACCAGCCCGCTCTGGTGTGCCTGAGATCTCTTACTCACAATCATTTATTCCAGAAGGTTTTTATAAAAAATAAATAAATAAAATAAATCAAGCTGATCGTGTGCAAACTAAGACATGCCCACATGAAATGTGATTATTCATTTCGGTAGGTGTCCAACACAAGGACGCGATCCAAACTGTGAGCGAGCGCAAGCGCAATCGGACACGGAGTACTGTAGTATTTTACACAAATTAACTTTACCGATGTGGTCACTGTCCTCTGTAAGGGAGCGATGGTGGTGCAACAGCTTCAGGGTCCTTGGTTCGAGCATGAGGTCAGGTGCAGTTCTTCTGTCCATGTTCTCACCGTGACTGCATGGGTTTCCACCTATTTCTTCAAAACGTGTCAGCAGGTGGATGTGCGAGTCAGAATTGCCTTTCGGTATGAATGTGTGCATGTATGGTACCCTGTGATGGACAGGCATTCATACAAGTAGGGGTGTTACTAAATAGGAACACATTATTCTGACTGAACAGACAATGCATCTTAAATGTATAGGAATGGAGATATGAAAAGTAGGCAGTTTTTCTTTTCTTTTCTTTTTTTTTTCAGCCAGAAGAAACAAACAGATGAACCAAAAAACCCCCAACACACTCGTTCTTTCTTTGTCTCTCACATATGTACAATTTATACATCTGTGGTTTTTCATTTTACTTTATGCAGTAATACCCTTTTGCTCTTTAATTATATTCTCTATAGTCTTCTGTCTGCTGCTCTTACACTGAAATATTCCCACCTGGGATTGATAAAGTCTTACCCAAAATTCCCACCCCAACTCCAAACCACACAAAGACATGAAACTATCCCAAAATGTCCCAGCATCGTTCTTCATTCTCTCAGTCTTCTCATGGGGAACAAGCCAACAGTGGTGTGCATTTCTGCTTTGCAGTATCAATCTGCAATAATGCTGATATTATATGTGGGACCTGGCAACCCTGTCAACAAAAAAAAGTTCACATAGTGTAATGAGACAAACTATTTGGTTTTAGACTGACTGCTTTACTGAGGTCCAAAATAAAACCACATTTCTACAACATTTCTTTACAAAGTATTTGCGTCACTACTAAATTATCATTTGCACAACTGTGCAAGCGCTTTTTCTTTTTTTTGGTCATTCTTTAATGATCGTTCTTCAGCATTATTAAAAGAAATGTTCTCAGAAAATCATGCAGGCATTATAAGGATATAAAGAAATGGCATTTTATAAAGAAATGCCACTTAAAGGACCCCATTCTGACCCACAGCAGCACTGCGTCTCAGCTTTATATTCTGATTTTCTGTCCAGAGAGCTTTTCAGAGATTCTGGAATGAATCAATGCCTCTGGTAAATTCCCTGCACCGGTCCAATTCTGCTGGATATGTGCTGGATTTTGTTCTCAGTAAACAATATTTAACTCAAACAATGAACAGCAGCTAATTAACAGACTTAACAATTAACGTCTTCTATAACCATATAGATAAAGTTGAGGTCAGGAGTTTACATACTCATTATGGACATGAATTTCATGGCAATATTGGGCTTTCTGGTTTTTTTTCTGGGGAAGAATAATTGTATCTTTAATAGATATAGTCTAAATATATACATACCAGTAAGTAATAGTCAAAATAATACTCAAAAATATGCATACACCCACTTTGATTATTAATTCAGTGGTGCTGAAAGTTCCAAAAATGTCTTTTAACTTGCCAAGACCAACTTCCTGTTAGAGATCATGTTTGACTACAGCTGGTAAATTCTCTGTGGACAACATTTGTTTGGGTTTGTTTGACTAGTACAAGTTAATGGAAGGTGTAGAACTTTGCCAAGGTCTGGAAGAAGGCCATAAAACTGGCACCCGCATCCGAGGAAATTGGTTCAGATGGTCAGGAACAACCCAGGAACCATCAAGGCACAAGCCTACCATGAACTGGAAGGTGCTGGAACACTGTCTACACTCAAGAGAGCTTTACATCAGCTTGGACTGAGAGGCTGCCGTCCAAGAAAGAAGCTCCTGCTCCAAAATCAACACCTTCAAGCTCAACTAAAGTCTGCAGCTGACCACACAGACAAAGATAAATCCTTCTGGAGGAGCGTTTTATGGTCGGATGAGACAAAGATTGAATTGTTTCGTCACAATGGCTAGAGGTATGTTTGAAGGAGAAAACCCAAAGAACGCCATACCAACTGTAAAGGAACTGTTAATCATGGTTAAACAAAGTGGATGGAAAGATGAAGAACCTCAGAATTCTTCAGCAGAACCTCAAACCATCAGCTAAATGGTTGAAACTTGGACACAATTGGGTGTTCCAACAGGACAATGACTGTAAACACACATCAACGCTGGTTGTGGAATAGATAAAGCAGACTAACGTTAAGCTTAAAATAAGTCCTGACCCTAACCTTATCGGAAATATGTGGACTGTGCTTAAAAGTTGGGTTCGTGCCAGGAAACGCAAATAATTTAATAAAACTCTACTGATTCTGCCAAGAAAAACAATCAGAATCTGCCAGAAGATTGTTGATGGCTACTAAAAACATCTGGTCAAGGTGAAACTCACTAAGTGACCAAATATTAGGTGTGCTGTATGTACATTTGTAACCCTGTACGTATAATTTTAGTTTTGGAAAACCAAAAATAAATTAAAACTTACTTTATTTCACTAAAGTCTTAGATTTTTTTTTTCTAATAAAGATGTTGTACAATCATTCTTCCCCAGAAATCAATGAAAGCCCAATATTCCCATGACATTCAAATTCATGATGACTGTATGTAAACTTCCGAACTCAACTGTCCATATCCATCTGTTTTAGAGAGGTTGTGGCGGAGCCATGGGGTTTGGCAGTGTTCTCCTAGTTCCATATGTGTGTTGTCTGGTTTTGACCGGTCTATATTCTCCTTATTACTGATTATGAATAAGCCATACTTCACTCTGACCGTGCTCGAATCCCTGCTACGGACTGTGATGACTGCGATTTGTGTATTTGCCCAAATAAGAACCTTACAGATCACACCACTTGTGTCTTATGCCTTACCCCCTGCATGTAGTATGTCACTGTATACAAATAGACGTGTCATGGAAATGTATTTACACAAGCTGTGACTTCATTTAAATGTGCAATACCATTTTAAAACAAGGTGGAAAATAGCTTCTTTCCAAGTGCTATATTTCCTAAAACCAACCATCAAAGCTCATCCTGTCTCCCTGTGTGCTCCGCTGTATCATCCAGCTCATTAAAAAAAATATCCTCCTAATATTCAGAATAAACAGGCAATAGTGCCGACGCTTGTTTTCAGCATGGTCTGCTATGGAACTCGGAGTGAAATCTCACCCTGGGGTGGCCTTGTTTTATACCTCCTGATCGTCTTTTTTTTAAAGGACCAAACTGAGGAGGGCTCAGAAATGTGCAGGATGTAACTATGCAACGGGAGAAAATTTTCCCTTTTAATTAACTCTGCGAGGCGGCAGGGAGCGGCTATTGTAGGAGCTGAAAAACTGATGCAATTACCCGACTCTATTCAGCCGGCGTACAATAGTTTGATGGAGCCTCATTGTGGAATGACAATGCCATAATTGTAGAGTGTCACACCTCAGTGCAGCCAAGGCATTATACGGTCTTATGTTCAAAGAAAGACCAAGTACACTGGAGCACACTCCGAAACGATGAAGAAAAGAACGGATACGTATTAAAGCGTTTTAATAATCACTTCCTGAGGGCCTCGTGACTACGACAGCTCCATGAGACTGCTCTGAAAAGAGGGAGGGATTTCTGTTGGAAAGAAAATGAAGTGTCTCTTCTCATATAAATGATGATGCATAATAAAGACGCAATGCAGATCTCCGAAGTGGTCATATAAATTGTTTGTATGATTATTTGTAAAATATACAGTATACACACAAACCGTACAATAAAATACACTATATGGATAGAAGTATTGAGACGCCTGACCATTACACCAACAGGGACTTTCAGATTGCCCTTGACTGGATGTAAGGAGCCCAAACCCTGAGAAACAGCCCCACACCATTATCCCTCCTCCACCAAACTTCTCAGTTGGCACAATGCAGTCACGCAGGTAACGTTCTCCCGGCATCCGCCAAACCCAGACTCGCCCATCTGACTGCCAAACAGAGAAGCGTGATTCGTCACTCCATAGAACATGTATCCACTGCTCCACAATCCAGTGGTCACTCCATCCGACGCTTGGCACTGGACTCGGTGATGTGAGGCTCGCATGCAGCAGCTCGGCCGTGGAAACCCCTTCCATGAAGCTCCCGCCACACAGTTTTCGTGCTTACATTAATGCCAGTGGACGTTTGGAACTCTTCAGCTATGGAATCAGCAGAACCTTTACGCACCATGGACCTTAGTAGTCGTTGACCTGCTCTGTGACTTCACGTGCTCTTCTACTTCGTGGCTGAGTTGCTGTTGTTGCTAAACGCTTCCACTTGCCAATAATACCACTTACAGTTGCCCGTGGAATATCCAGCAGGGATGAAATTTCGCAAACTGTCTTACTTAAAAGGTGGCATCTTATCACAGTTCCACACTTGAAGTCACCGAGTTCTTTAGAACGACCCGTTTTGTTTCACAAATGTTTGTAAATGGAGACTGCATGGCGAGGTGCTTGATTTTATACACCTGTGCCAATGGGCCTGATTCAAACACCTGAACTCAATAATTAAGAGGTGTCCTAATACATTTGTCCATACAGTGGATAATGAATAAAACATAAGTGGGAATGCTTTTCCAGGAAAATAATCGTGGCAGGTTGGTGTGGCACAAAGCACAGTTAGTTGCCACTCTAAAGTTGATTATTTTCCACTAACAGCATGTCCCAGTGTCTTTTATTCCACTTCAATCTGCCAGCACTTTTTAATTTATTAATGTCATACAAGTCATACTTTTTAACATTTAATGTTGTGGAAGGTCCACAAGACAAACCAGTTCCTGTTCTCACTTACATGATTGCAATTATAAACAGCCATTCCCTCATCTGCCTCTCATTTTCTCTCTTGTTAAGTTAATAAGATTATAGAAATGCAGCTCGTCGTGTTACCAAGAAACCAGAGAGTGCAAAATCCTCTGTCCTGAAGACTTTCCTCTGTCCAAACATGTAAATAAACAGTTAATTTGTTCATTATTAGTCTTAGGTTGTGTGGAGCATCCGTTATTCATAAATCCCTGTGAATGAGTAGTTGCCCTAGACACAATATTATTCACTGTATATTGCATATTACAATGAGTACATTAACATAAAGGTGTGAGTTGAATTGCAGCTGCACTATTGGCAGACTTTCTGTTCTGGAAAACTAATCAACACCTACTGATGAATCAGACTGAAGAATTCGTCACGAATTAGGTATAGCCTAACAGAAAAGTACATTTTAAATATGCAGTAGATTTATTTAGCTTTCATTGTCTCTGAAGGAATGAGCGAGAATGAGCTAGGAATGAGCTTAAATGGAGTAATTTAACTTTCGGGTAGTGTCATTATCCACGCTTCTACAGTCGAGAGTAAGCACTTAGCCACTCGTTCCCACCTGAGTCACGCCCCTGGTGCAACTGCACCTGCTCGCGTTTGGTGTAACTCATTATTATTGCTGAGGATAAAAATACAACCCTGTATAGAGGAAGACATTTCACCTCCTCATACATAAATACCTCAAACATGGCTTTGAATTTAATAGAAAGTTGCTCTCAAAGATTTCTGTTGTTTACTGGAGCGTGTGTGAATATATCATCAGAAATAACATTGCATATTTTGATATCGGGACTGAGCTGAAACTGAAACAACATTCATTTCACTCGGAATTACATTCATTATTTAGGTAACTAGCCGTGAACATGCTGCATTCCAGAAAAGGTGAATCTGTGCTCCGTAATAATAATACAGACTGTTTAAAAAACCAATCAAGTATATTTCCATCTCAGTCACTCTTTAATGACCTTTTCTGTGAATAAGAGTGAGATAATAAGAGTGAGATAGGTTCAGCTGGTAACTGTTTGCCTTGTTTATTAATATTGAATCATTCTTTTCTGTGATTAGAAAAGGAACCTCCATGTCATCATAAATAACTGCTTTGTTCCTTATAATAAATACAAGCATTGCAAACTCCTGGGTGGCTACGTATGTGAGATAAGCTTTTCTGAACATATATCTCTGAACGCACGAAAGCCTAAATAAGTTATCAGTTAGAACACCTAGAGGAAACAGCATAGAGGAAATTACATCAATGTATTCAAACCTTTTCTCATTAAAGCCTCGCTGCATGCGAATTTCCGAAGAAGCATCGCCAGTTCAGCTCAGCCTGCTTTTGAGCCTTTTGTATTTTGTTCCCTTGACTGAAAAAAAAAAAAAAATGTTGTTTTGGAGACAGCACAGGAGTGTTTATGGGCCCACACTGAGTTTTCTTTCTGCAGAGCTTTCTAAATCATGGGCTCGCCTTGGAGTTCATAAATCAAGATCAGTTTTAAAAGGTAGCGCTTTTAACGTAGAAAAACAGCAAGTTCAGCAGCAGAATACAAAAGTGACGCACAAATAAATATTTACAGATGTCTCATGTTTACCTTCCAGTTTTTCTTCCAGTCGGCGACAGGTTTACGGCTAATTCTAAACAAAAATCCGGCACGTGGCAAATTTAAAACCAAAAATTGATTGTGTGATAAACGGTAAAGCACTTATCATAGTTTGTGCAAGAGATGTTTATACTTTTGATTCTTTGCTGTTTGGTTTGCTTTGGTTCTACTGAACCTAATTTTAAAAAAAGAGAGAAAGAAAGAAAATCTGAAAAATCTCCTAAACACAGAGAACTGGTTAAACTGGTGCTTAATGTTGGTAAAAGAAATGTTGGTATACTGAGTTGTAGTCACATCTATCTAATATTTCATATTCTTTTGTTAAGATTGCAACACATCAAACATAAACCTATTTCAAGACATTTTTACTCATTTCAAGTCTCATTTTTCGGTAATTGTTCTATTATTTCTAGAAAGATACAAAATTCACTGCAAATGGGATTAGAAAATTTAAAGCTTGAAGTACAATAATCTAAGAATAGAATAAAAATATACTTCATTTATAAGTGCCTCCTGATAAGAAATGATCTCATTCATGATCTTTTCACTTGCCATCACTTTTAGACAATTACTGTATATACAGAAATACCTCAAAACATTTTGCGTCTTGTATCCAGCTTTTAGTCTCAGATTACATTTTTACATTTCTCCAAAACTAAAGCTTTATTCTCAGTTTGCATCTCGTTTCTCAGTTCAGCAGCTCAACAAAAAGAGAAAAAAAGCTCCGAAAATTAATTATGGGTTTAATCCAAATCTCAGTAACTCACAGATAAGTTCCCTCTAAATAATGTCGGCTTCCTAATTCGTTGTGTCGGTGGAAAGTTCAGGAATAAAAGGCCACCGCTTCCTGACAAATCTCACAGAACTTTTGAGCCATCCAGGCCATTCCATGGTTCATATCCTTACATAATACGTTCTACTAAATGTCTAAGTTCTAGGTTGATCATGTTTCCCAAAATATAAAGAAACTAGTGATATAAGCCACTGCATTACCCTGAACACGATAAAGCAGTTACTGAAACTGAATGAATGCTGTAATTTCGTCACACATCTAATAAACTCTGTTAATGAACGTTGTCTTTCTTTGTCCTGCGAGCTTCATATCTGACAGCTCACTCGCAAAGGCTTCCTTGTAGTCCTGATGTGCACTTTCCTGTACACTACCAGTCAAAAGTTTGGACACGCCTACTCTTTTTCGTAGGTTTTTCTTTCTTTTTTTTCCTTTCTATGTTGTAAAACATTACTGAATACATCAAAACTATGAAGCGACACGTATGGCATATACTGAATTATGTGGTAAACAAAA
>JAQMYM010000035.1:25369691-25380769 GCA_030014255.1 Parauchenoglanis ngamensis
ACCCTGGGTGACCCGGGGATCGAACCCAGGACCTTCTTGCTGTGAGGTGACAGTGCTAACCACCGCACCACCGTGCTTTAGATACATACATTAATAAATGTTAACCCTTACATTGACAAATCTTGGACACAGTCTATTAGAACAGATCAGAACAGAAATAAATAACTTCAAAAACTGTCAAAAAAGATAAAACATTAGTCATGAACTCTATGAATATGGTGAATAAAACAGAACACAAGTCTTGGATAGTTTGGCACTGTAATGCTAATTTAGCTAACAGGATAGATTAACGCTGCCAGTACAGCATGATGCAAACTGATCATCACACACTTGTCGAGCTGTTCAGAATCTCAGATTTGTGGGGGGAAAAAGAATCAGTTTTTCCATCTTGAAAACCAGAAAGAACATCTTCATCAGCAGATAATTTGGTGTCAGTCCACATCAGCGTCAGACTCAGGCAGTCAAGTACGAAGGTGAAATTGTACATCAGAAGATGCTGATACAGTTCAGCCACGGGGTTGTGTGATGAAGCAGGGTTACTGTCACTACCCCGAAGTTTGTTTCCTGTAACAGGACATCTTGAAGTGCTTTTCACTTCACAAATGTTTTCACTTATGTTATACAAGCTATAAATATCCGTTCTCTCTGTTTTTCTCTCTTAAAGTTTGCCATGTCACCATAATGAAAAACCATAATGCCTTGCAGATGAGTTAAACATGGGCGACTCCTTCCATACATTTTAAACAAACATGTCCGTATAGAAAACTTCACTATATTTTCACCCTACGATTACAGTGATCATGTGTTTAATTTGTTTATCTCAAGCGTCCGCCACACAAGTCCCTGTAAATGAGCTGCTACTAGAAACAATAACATTAAAATAAGAGCATGGCACCAAATGGTGCATTTATGCTAAGGTGAGTGTGTGGCATAAGGTTAGACATAAGGTTTGCAGGATGCATCAGACACCAAACCTGCCTTGGCTGATGGACTACTTCAGGAGCGAGAGGGAAAATGCTGTATATATAATCATGTTCCTTTTTATGAGATTGGTGTTTATTCGTTTCTTCACGCCTTCCGATGTGCTGGAAGTCTCCGTCGTCTTCCTGTGATTTCCCAGAGGTGCTCCTGAAAATCCCTACAGCTCCAAATCCATCAACGTTTCCCTCACACAAGCAGGACGGAGACGGTAGTGTTGCCATAGAGATAAAGCTAAAACCCTAACCCTAATCCTAGCGTTGATCTTTTTATCTTCCTGCAAGTGAAGTGGGTGAGGTGCGCATTTAACACTCAACAGCTCGCATCTTTACATGCACAGAGTCCCTGAGAGTCAGAGTGTCAGAGTCAGTCAGAGAGTCAGAGTCAGTCAGAGAGTCAGAGTGTCAGAGTCAGTCAGAGACTCAGAGTGTCGGAGTCAGTCAGAGAGTCAGAGTGTCAAAGTCAGTCAGAGAGTCAGAGTCAGAGTGTCAGAGAGTTGGAGTCAGAGTCAGTCAGAGAGTCAGAGACAGAGAGTCAGAGTCAGAGTCAGTCAGAGATTCAGAGTCAGAGAGTCAGAGTCAGTCAGAGAGTCAGAGAGTCAGAGTCAGTCAAAGAGTCCGAGTCAGTCAGAGAGAGAGTCAGTCAGAGAGTCAGAGTCAATCAGAGAGTCAAAGTCAGTCAGAGATTTAGAGTCAGAGAGTCAGAGTCAGAGAGTCAGAGTCCGAGAGTCAGGCTATCTTTGTTCCTAAGACCATGACAGCCGCCATCTTAGAGCTGCTCTCAAAGTGTAACATAGAACCACTGTTTTGAAGCCACAACCAAAGATACCACCATGGTTCTTCGTCATCTTTCATCTGGGACGGCCCAAAGTCACACAGTGTACACCTGCCATAAAAAAACTTCACTTTGTAAATGTTTTAAAGGAACAATGCACCCTGGAAGTGATTCTTGTGGTAATTTGGTGCTGTATGTTCCTTCTTTTGGTGAAATGTTAGTGGTTGTGTGTCCTGCAGGTGTCACAAAGTGACAGTTTTATTGCCAGCCACAGTTACAATAGATTTTAATAAGAGGAAAACATAGATTATGCTCTGGCTTCATGGTTAGCTTCTTGAAAAAGTCCAAGTGCTTCTTTTCTCACTGAATTAGTGGAAATGTTGATGCAAACTCTTGACTTAAAGTCTCAGAAAACAGCATAGCTATAAGATGTACAGTTACAGCAGAGACTCGGGCCAGCTACACTATATGGACAAAAGTATTGGGACACCTGACCATTACACCAACAGGGATTTTAATGACATTGCATTCAAATACATAGACGTTAATATGGAGCTGGTCCCCCCTTTGCAGCTGTAACAGCTTCCACTCTTCTTGGAAGGCTTTCCACAAGATTTTGGAGAGTTTATGTGGGAATTTGTGCCATTCATTCTGTGGAGCATTTATGAGGTCCGGCACTGATGTTGGACGAGAAGGCCTGGCTCGCAATCTCCGTTCCACTTCATCACAAAGGTGTTGGATGGGGTAGAGGTCAGGGCTCTGTGTGCACCAGTCAAGTTCTTCCACACCGAACTCATCCAACCATGTCTTTATGGAGCTTGCTTTGTGCACTGGTGCACAGTCATGCTGGAATAGAAAAGGGCCTTACCCAAACTGTGTCCACAAAGCAGGAAGCATAGCCTTGTCCAAAATGGTGTGGTAGGCTGAAGCCTTAAGATTGCCCTTCACTGGAAGTAAGGAGCCCAAACCCTGAGAAACAGCCCCACACCATTATCCCTTCTCCACCAAACTTCTCAGTTGGCACAATGCGGTCACGCGGGTAACGTTCTCCCGGCATCTGCCAAACCCAGACTCACCCATCTGACTGCCAAACAGAGAAGCGTGATTCGTCACTCCATAGAACATGTTCCCACTGCTCCACAGTCCAGTGGCGGTGCTTTGCACCACTCCATCCGACGCTTGGCATTGGGCTCGGTGACGTGAGGCTCGCATGCAGCAGCTCGGCCGTGGAAACCCGTTCCATGAAGCTCCCATCGCACTGTTTTTGCGCTTACGTTAATGCCAGTGGAAGTTTGGAACTCTTCAGATATGGACTCAGCAGAACATTGGCGATCTTTTACGCACCATGGACCTTAGAAGTTGTTGACCTGCTCTGTGACTTTACTTGGGCTTCCACGTCGTGGCTGAGCTGCTGTTGTTCGTAAACGTTTGCACTTGACAATAATATCACTTACAGTTGAGCGTGGAATATCCAGCAGGGATGAAATTTCACAAACCGTCTTATTGCAAAGGCGCCATCGTATCACAGCACCACGCTTAAAGTCACGGAGTTCTTCAGAACAACTCATTTTGGTTCACAAATACTTGTAAATGGAGACTGCATGGCTAGGTGCTTGATTTTATTCACCTGTGGCAATGGGGCTGATTGAAGCACCTGAATTCAATAATTAAGAGGTGTGTCCCAATACTTTTGTCCATATAGTGTACCATCCATTTGGATAACCTGAGCTTGCATCCTTATTTCAGTTCCACTGTTTAAAATGCAAAATGAATCGTCTTTATATGCCTTTCGGCTAAAAGAAAAGCCAAACTTGCATTTAATACACAACGCTTCTACAAATGAGTTTGTGTGTATGTTGGTATGCCCCGTGGCTACCGTGTGCTATTCTCCACTACAGGCATGATACATGATATTTTGCAAACAAGGATGTTCTGTAGCTTTGCAAAAACATCTCCAAAAATAATTCTAAAAAATATTTCAGGAAGGTAATTTTGGTGAGGCAAGATGACATTAATAACAACATAGCCTCAAGCAAAATGAAGTCAGGAGGCTATCACACTTGATTTATACTAAAAACTAATATCTAGTGAATTTTTTAGAGCAACCCTTTAATGGGCAATTGAGAGTCAAGAATTTTCAAGAACATCAGAGTCAGTTTTAGATGTACAACCCTGGCAAACATCACAGAATCACTACACTTTGAGGATTTCACCCAGCTATTTAACTTGGTACCTGATAAACAAATCATTGTTACGACAAAAAAAAAATGTTTGTTTAAGAGCCGAACATTGTTGGCTTTTTTGAAACGTACCTCAAACAAACTAAATTATTTTAATTAATGGCATATTATTCTCCAAATCAACTAGAGGAAAAAATATATATAGAATCATTCAATGTTGAGGGGGAAAAAAATCATTATGGCTTTTCATGTCAGCCTGAATTCTTTGAGGCACCATAAATTTTCAACTGGATTGAGATGTGGATCGTTTGCTGGCCGTGTCATTGATTTGAAGAAAAGCTTTAAAGGTCCCCTATGATATATATATTTTTACAGTATCTATTAGCATGGATGGAGTACATATTCCATAATATACTTATGAAATTCACAAGTATGTTTTCATTAGTGTAGAATTACCTGTAACTACAAATCGTTGCTTTTTCGTAAGCTTAGAACGAGCCCTTTATATCTACGCAGGGAGCGGGTCCACCTCTACGGAGCCGCCATGTCGCGCCGCTACAGGAGCCCAGAATGGACAAACCTCTAGAGAGCGACTTCTGCGTTTCGTGTTTTCTCAAGTGGCAGCGTGAATCCGGTAGGAAGCACCGGAAGGAAGATGAAGAAGAAGAAAGGAAGACGAGGAAGAAGAGGATTCAGTGTTTGCTGGTGCTGGATAACAAGTCTGATGACCTACATTTTGAAGAATGGAGGATCATACTTGTTATTTAGCACAGACAAAGAAAGGAAGTGTGAATGCAAGCAATTGGAAGTACACTACGGGCACCTGACGGCCACCGTGCGCTTTAATACACGCTTGGAAAGGGAGGGGTAAGAGAGGGGCATTCAGGAGGCTGAATCCTACATAGTGGACCCTCTTTGGTTTGTAGTAAAATGCATTATCATCCTGAAAAATGACCATCACCACCAAACCTATTTTCTATCAATGAAAAAAAAACGTTCCAAATGTCGTTGTACGCCGTTGCACTGAACGTTGAGGTCATGATTGCCATCACTCTGGTTCTTTACCTGACCTGCAACTTCATATCATAAATAAGTAGGAAGTTTGATTGTTTTTTGTTTTTTTCAGGAAGTCATTTTTATGTACGTTTCATTCAAACAGCACCAGATTAAAGTTCCAGCATCGTCTCTTAGCCCGGAATCATGATTCATCGCTTCCATCCAGTCATCCACTCCATGACTCTTTAACCCACTGTAACCTTGTCTTCTTCTGTTTAGGGTTGAAGTGCTGATTTACGTTTGGCTTTTCTGAATGTAAACCCTGCTTTATTCAGCCGATTTCTTACAGTTCTGTTCCAAACACTGACTCCTGTTTCTGCACCTTTGTTTTGCATTTGTTTTGCAGTGAATCTTTTTATTTTCAAGCCATAGCTTGGAGTTCTCGGTCCTGACGCGTTGACGTCTTCCTTGGCCCACCCAAATGTTTTCCTTTCATAACTTTCCCATTTTGTTTATACCTGCACCGAATTTTAGAAGCGTTTTATAATCCCTTCCATTGTTTCAAAACTCTTTTTTGGGGCCATGCTTCCTTTCAACAGCTTGTTAAGGTTAAGGTTTCTCTGTTAACTGCAGATTAATTTGCATTTTTAGACTTGTGCCGGTATTTGTTTTGGAATTCCAAATTACAAGGTGATTTCATAATTTTTACCTCTATTTTATCTGGTACAAATAATAGGCTATTTGTGAAATATGTTTCACAAAGCCAGAATGTTCACCCTTTTTTTATTTTTTTTTATTTGTGATTTCTTTATTTGCTACGTAAAAAAGCCAGCAGTTGTACATTTGTTCAATATGTTTCGTCTTGCTGTGTGCGAGGTGCCAACCAGAGCTAACGTTATTAAACAGGGTTGCCAGGTTTCAGCAAACTGTCCATTCCAACTACATCTCAAAAATGATAAAGACCTGAAACTAAAAAAATAGAGATATGTTTTTCTTCTTTTTCTCAACCTCGAGCTCACTGTGGTGCACACATTTCTGATGTACAGAAAATATCTCTATGGCAATAAATGGTGTGATTGCAGTGAGCAATTTGCACCATGACTGTATAACATTTAGAAAGAAACATCACTTACATATCTGTACATCTTTTAAGTAGTTGGTCACTCAAAAGATGCCATTAGTATTTTAACTGAATTTGAAATGCAGGGAGTTTTGGACTTTATTGTAGTGTAAACGCTAATGTGTCCTGATGCGTCCCTGATAAGGATGTAACAGGAAGATATGTCATTAATGCAGGACGGAGTGGTTGTTTTGGTAACAGTGTGCCAAAAAAAAACAAAAGGAGCAGAGCACTGATATACTGGAGTGAAAGAAAATAATGAAGGCATGTAGCTGGTACACATTTTAACATAACTATATTCAGAGACATTTGACCTTCTTGTAGATGTGATAAGGGCAGTAACGAAATCTGAACACAGGTGGTCAGTTGAACACCTTGGAGACACATTAGAGACGCAGGTGTAAACGACGATGTGTCTCGGCTGTCCACTTGTCACCTGATCGCCCAAGACGCATTTTAAAAATCCCAAGTGTAAACAGAGCCTATGAGAGCCAAATAAATAAATACTTTTTTTTTTTTTGCTATGCTGAAATATTAAATAACCCCTGAAAATGTTTTTTCCTTTAAAAAAAAAAAAAGAAAAAAGAAAAAAAGAAATAGAAAGAAAAAAAGAAAAAATACTTTGTCTATTCGTGTAATTTTTTTTAAAATTTGCTTTTCATTATAGCATCGTATAATTTGTGCTTTTGTAATCCCTTTCGCTTTTGGGAGCTCAGACTCGGCTGCATTTTTCTTTCCCTGCTGCTTGAATAGAAAAATAGACATTTTTCTCCGACAATGAAACATGCTATAATTTACCTGCTAAATATGTGCTCAGTCCATGTTAAAGAAAAGAACGTCTAATTACACAGACCGCTCCTTTTCATTTTAGCACCACATTATTCAGAGAGTTTTGTCTAGCCAGTTTCTGAAGTTCTTTTTTTTTTTTTTTTTAAATATGATGTAGTTGAAGTTTCTCATATTCTCATACACACTCGCTGCAGATCGCGCGCTGTGACGGACTTTGTTAGAGACGGAGGTGTGAAGATGCAGCAGCACACAATCCCTGATTACGCTCTATAGGGAATGATGCTTGTCTCCTTTTGTTTGTCACAGGAACAGAGAGAGGTAATGGAAGCAAACTGGCAAAGCAGGTCCATCTGTCATTTGTAAACACCTGCTACATCATTTTATGTACAGCTCCAATCAATAATGACTGCAAATGACAGAAAGAAGCTCAGCTCAGCTCCACACACCGAAAAAAAAAACCAAAAAACAATGCAATGAGATAATAGTTTAGAAAACTTCTCAACATGCGTAACACGTTCCTTTTATTTGGCCTGTTTCTGAAAACAACGTCAATCACAAGCCTCTTCAAAAAGATTCGGTATTTATTTGAGGATTCTCCATAGCAATGCATCTTTTATTCCTTTCTTCTTAGTTCAAGCATGCTGTTTACAGTTACAAAGAAGGCTCGAATCAAAGAAAATTAGTCCAATTAAGCCCTTGCTCCCAGCGCGGCCGCTCCCGTGGCCATCTCCATTCTCTGCTTGCGCTTTTAATCACAATAGGCAATCAGGAAATGGCCATCGACTAGAAGAGCGCCACACTCCGCGAGCGACTCTGGGTTTGCCAGGTTGCCTGTGTAATTACCACATTGCCCATTTCAGCTGTTCAAGGGAAAGTGTGAAGGAAATGCGCTTGTTATTGCAGTCCTACCTGTGTGGAGGTGTCACTCATCCATCAATAGGGTTTTATAGCAGTGTGAATGAGCGCAGATTTCAACAGCTCTGCTTGTTTGCACCTGCGCAGGTCAGTGGAAGCTATTCAGCCTTTACAAATCAACAAGGAGAAACTTCAAGATTGTGCTTTCCCCCGCTTTGTTTAGTGTTTTATGTCTTTCTTGTCCAGTGAAGCAATTTTGATTTAACAATTTTGTGCGCAAACTCTGCAAGGTGACCTGAACATTGTTCATTTTCCTTCTCAACTAACCACAGAACCGAGCACTACGTTGAAACTGTGTATGCAACATGAGATGTCTTTCAAGGAAAAGGGGTTGGGTTGGGTTGAGCGGTTTTATAACCAAACTTCCAAACTTTACAGTAAAGTTTATTCACTCAGGGACGCTCCGAGTCGGTTATTTAAAAGCAAACTCCTACCTACTTTTGCTCGGACTACACACAAGAACTCTTAACGGTTCTTCCATGACTCCTCTTGAGGAGCTCTTAAAAATTCTACATTAAACGCAACACTGTTTCCCTAGTATTAACATTTACATTTGCCAGATACTTTTATCTTATCTTACAGCCGAACTAAATAGACAAGGCAAAAGTGCCAGGATTTGAAGTCACAGCTTTCTGATCAGCAACCCAAAGCTTTCACGAGGAGTCCAAGAACCTATTTAGGAAGTGAAGAACCCATTTTCTAAGGCTATGTCCAAACTAATAAGTTTTAGTTTTAAAATGGATCACTTTTGCTATGTTTACACTTGGTGTCCATCCTACGCTGCAGTTTTTGAGCTCTGAAAATGGAGAGGTTTTTTTTTTAGTGTGGATGGACAGAAACGTAGACTTTTGGAAACAATGACTCAGACAGCCATGTTTGCTTACTGGTTGGGTCTCATCAGCCACGGACGTATCTGTCCCTGATTTGTCACGCTCCTAATTTCCCATTTCTGGAAGCAAACAAACGGCATCAGCCTCGACTAGCAGCGGTGAAGGCAGCTTGGACAATGAATTACAAGCCTTGCTGACCTTGTTGCCTTTGCTAGCAGCTGTTCCGCAGTTAAATGCTGCATTTTATAATGCTACATGCGCAGCAGGCAAGCTATTACTTGAGCAACCAACTGCAGAGAAGATGATCAGCTTCCTGTTTACACACTGGGCATGTGTGTGCGCGCGCGCGCCGGTATGTGAATGCTCATTTTCAGGCGTCTTGATATGGACATAGGTCGTTTTCATTTTTAAACAATATTTTAAATCCAAACTGTATCGGTGTGGACGTAGTTAAGAGTGTACATCCCTGACATGTGCATTTCTGCATAACTAACAGTGCCCGTTATCTCTGTGTGAGTTTCTGCTAAGAAATGCTCATCTGCTTAGCACGCTTGTAAAGAGTGGTTATTTAAGTTAGCGTAGCCTTTGTCAAGGCTATTCTCCTCTGACCTCTCTCAACAGCGCATTTTTTTGTTAGCTGCGTCCTGCATGTTTTTTTTCTTGTTTTTCGCGGAAAATGGGAGTAAAAATAAAATACAGGAGATTAGCGGTTTCTGAAATAATCAAACTGGCCCCAACCACCATGTGACATACAAAGATCTCATTTCTTACACAGGCCAAGGACAGGCATGACATTCCCTCTTTATCTCCCTATTGACTATTTATTGTCTGATGGCTGTTTTGTGAAAGCACTTGAACAAACCTCCTCGTTTCACTCGTTCTTATTCAGCCCGTGCCAGAATTACATTCAACTCCGTAACACAGCCAAACAGCCCCTCAGAGGCCGCGATTATCTTCCTGGCACTGATCTGTCCTCTAACACCCAGCCTTTCTGTCCACATGTGCCAACAAGAACCTCACAACACATCTATATGGTTCTAGGAGAAATTTCGAAGAATTTACTCAGGAAAAAATGACCAAAACAACCGATTATTTATTTATTTATTTATTTATTTTAGAAATTAAAACCATTTTTAGACTTCTATTTATTATCACACTGATATATACTGGTAATACCTACTATGGTAACACTGTTACTATGACAACAAATGAAACTATGTAGATTTCAGGTTAAATACTATACTCAAGTAGACAGTTCAATAGTTTTTATTAAAAAAAAAAGTGACACTGCAAAGCCTTTAAAAAACACCTTTACAGTTTTATCTACATAGTTTATAACAGTGTAATAAACCGAGCACTACACATCTAATAGTAATATCGTCTTGTAATTCCCAAATTCAGGTTACAGATGTATGGTTATGATGTTCAGTTTTCTGAAACATTATTCTAAATTACGCAACTGAATTGGCAAAGTTGTTGTGAAACTTATTACACCGTTCCAAAACAGCTATAACTATTGAGTAGTGATTGCGACAATCTATTCTACATCAAATTCAGCCAGTTGGGTTTAGAGTTTGGGTTTTTAACCTAAAATGCAATTTTGGAATTGTTGTTGTGAATGAATAAATTGTTATTACACTGCTATAAACTAGCAATACCTGCTTGATCATTATTTCTATAACATTCTACACTAATTTTAGCTAGGTGGATTTTTTTTTTTCTTCACATTTTATTCAAAAATGTTCTGTTTTCTGGGGAAAAAAACATGCTGAAACATGAATACTAAACAGTAATTTAGCCAAGTTGTGGTGGATGAAAAAATGTGTACTGGCATATTTAGGTATAAAGTGGTAATACATATTCAAATCCAGATTCAGCTTCAACTTCAGGATTTTTTGTTTGTTTGTTTATCGCGTTGACCATAGATTGTTTCCTTTGATGAAAAATTTACCTAAATGTAGGCGTCTTGATTCGGTTATTTCACTGTTATAAACTGGACACATAGCTATCCTTCTGGATTTGGACCTGGTGGAGTCCAAAACTGCTCACATCCCACATCTGTTTTAAATCCAATTCCATTTGCATGTCCATCAGGGGCTTCATCCAGTCACATAAGCACCTGTTTGGCTCTCAAACTCTCTCCAGCACCAACAGTAAAGGGATCCAATTCGCAAACGGCATCACCTCTGCAGGTACTGTATATGAAAGATATCAATCTCACAGCAAAGCTCATGATCAATTTGTGAATGAATGTTGGCATTACTGGGTTAATCTGCACCGCAGTGTTGGGAAGTGCGGCATTTTCAGAGCAGTAGAAAATAATTCCAGTTTCATTTTAAATCCGTTCAGTTTATCCACAATGTCGCAGACCGTTTTGTCTTTTCATTTTCCAGATTAAGTGTTCAAGTGCTGGAAAATACCACACACGCTCGCATTCACACCTGTGGGCAATTTAGAGTAGCCAGTTGACCTAATCTGCATGTCTTTGGACTGTGG